>CALNVZ010000174.1:15756305-15845137 GCA_940671915.1 Paracentrotus lividus
CAATATAATCATGGTTAATGAACTATAGACTTGGACCGAATATCCTAGGGTATGATATTTATGACAATGATGGTGTGTCGGTTTCCCATAATCCTTCAATAATACAAAATATGGTGTCAATATGTTCAAATTTTCCTAATTATTGTTCAGTCTGATTGATAGCATAGTCTATAAGTTATCGACAAGCAAAGTGTGACGAAAACATCCAGTAGGCAGCACGACTAAAAAATAATAAAGATAGAAAGAAAAAATGGAACAGGGGTATTGAATAGCTTATAAAGCCAGCTGTATGTATTGGAGATTCTGTGCGGAGAGGTTTTCCTCCGATATTAGGCCCGTAAGTTCACTTGGGGAGATGCCTAGCTTGGCATTTTCGAATCACGGAGTGAACGCAGTCACGAGATATAGCAGGTTTACAAAGGAATTGTCAGAGTTTCATTTTTCAATTTTCGGAAAACGGTTCGAAATAACCTTACTGCCCCTAAGCTCTCCTGCCATCATAAGTAAAATTATAATCATTGAAGTAGAGAGAGAGAGAGAGAGAGAGAGAGAGAGAGGGGGGGAGGGGGCGAGGCGGGATTTTTAAAATACCAATACATAGTCCGCAACCAATCCCGCTCTCCTTTTCCTCGATTCTCAACATTTTCAATATCATTTTTTTTTTAAATGTATAGAGGCCTAAAATAAAGGAGAAATAGCTTTTCATATATGTTTTTTCCAATAAAAGTTTAATAATTGAAGTAGGGAAGAGAGGTGGGGAGGGGGTGAGTACGGGTTTTTTTTTTTTAATACAATCCCATAAGCCCCAGTAGACCCCTCCCCCCCCCCTCCTCCTTTCCCTCCCTTCCAATATTCTTCAACATTTCAATATCATTTTAAAAATAGATAAAAGTGAGAAATTGGGAAAGTGAGTGTGGGGACAAACATTCCCATCTCCTTGTTAGAGCCGGTATTTAACAATTTTGTAAACGCTTATATTCCATCATCTTATATCAATAATTTATTTATCGCCCAAAACAATAATTGGAAAGAGATAAGTGCGAATCTCGCGGCGAGATCCTGATAAATAAATAGATGTTCGTTTGTTTGTATATTTGACTCTACGCATAATCGTTTATACTTGCAGTTTGTGTTCGCATGAAGAGTCAAGGTTAACTGAGCATGAGGAAGGGCCGCAAATTTACAGGCAGAATAGTAGTCCCCAATAAGCTGGAAGCAAGAATGTAGTTGTTATTATGGTTCATGATAATCCTTTTTATACTTCTTTTGACCTTATGTTACATGAATTTCCTCATCTTTTAGATTAAAAACTGTTTTAATAAGTAGGGTCGTGTGGAATTAATAGGGCTGGATTTTATAGGTTTACTAGTCCCTTTTTTTTTAAAATCGGTTTTAAAAAAAGTGTATATTATAATAAATAAAAAAAAAAAAAAAAAATAAAGGCCAGCTAAGCATCATCACTCAGTGCATCACTGGACTCGCTCGCCACTGGCACCTGTACGGTAGTACTGCACTGATACTCTGAGGACGACTGAAATTCAGCTATTCCAGGTATTGGGGGGCGCCGTCTACGAATGCTCGTTAGTGTCCAGCGGGCCTAGGGACAGTGGCACGGCGCGGCGCAGCCATTAGGGGTCGATTTCACGAAAATCCATGGACAATTAGTCATATCTTTACTTATCGCCAACCATTGGGAGCCCAATCTAACTAAGTCGGTTACACGGAAGCTCTTCAAGCTAGACAACTTGTAATATCGGTATCTATTGAGAGATGGATGTCTCGTAGTAATAGCCTTAATCACGGTTTCGCTGATATTAACTGTTAGAAATTGTGTTTTTATAAAAAATCATTATTATCAGAAAAAATTGTACGTGATTGAAATCGGTCAAAAACAGTATGAAAACTCATGAGAAGATTTATGTAAATGCTTACAAAATTTGTATTAAAATACCACCTGTCACTTAGAGTAAACACCACAAATACCGGACCACTTGAGCATTTTTTGGATTCTAAAAAATATTGCAATCGCCGAATTATATTCAAGCTCAGTATGTATTTTGGTAGCTACATACATGTTCACTATAATTCTATGATAAAAACAGAATTATAAAAAATATGGTAAACATTAATTAAATTTTGCTTTCTCTACTGAGAGCTTGTGTTTTTTTTCTGAGAATATTGGCTGCTCCTCGATTAAATATTCGGATAATATTCGGCGCGATTCGACCAAATAAGCGATTCTGATTTTTGGCATGCACAAATCACGGCTCGTAAACCAACATGAAAAATTGCTTTGATTTCGTTGAATAAACATGCTAACTTTATTTCTGTTGCGGCAAATGCCGGTTTTTATCATAAATTACCAACAAAAAAAAACAAAGAAAAGAATCGGTTAAATACTAAATAATTATTTACTTTACCAAAAGAACCTCTTCCGTCTCTATATCCGATGCTGTTTGATGAGCTCAATGCGCCTGCTACGCTCTAAAAAGCCAGCGCAGCGCAGTACAGTCACACATTCCCTTGACTCTCCACCGATTCGCATGATGAGGCAAGTGGCTAGTTTTAGAGAGGGTCTGGAAATACCACCGAAGGTAGCCTACCCGGCCGGTATCGATTGCACTTTTTTATGCGAAGTACAAGCGAAACATGTGACATCTCAGCTGTATAATTTCCAGCAAGGATCGTATCTCTCCGTTCGGATTTTTCTTCTTAGTGTCGTCGATCTTCTTTGGAGTCCAATAAATTAACTGTGGTATAAGGACTTTCTGGAAATCACAATTATGGATTTTTACCCCTGGAATATTTTTTTTTGAGCTTCAAACCTGATACTAGCTACTTTTGTTTGCAGTTTGCAATTAGCAAGGTTAAGTCCTATCTATCACTAATGCATGACAAGTCACCGCTCCATTTCCGTGCGGGCGGCCTCGCACTTAGCTTGTCTGTGGGGACTTTTGAATAGACCATTTGTCCGATATTTAACAACCTGTCTCCGTATTGGTGTCGTTTTATCTCTACTGCATATATTTAGAAGGTTGTCGTATCATAAAATTAATGAAGTACACGTGGAGACATTTAGGAACGGGTGATTCTTAATGTTGGATCTTAGAAATATTACCCACCGCATGTGCCCCTAATATTGATAGGTTTCGTAAAACAACTTTGAAAAAAATATGCTAGCTAAAAAAATGGAAGCTAGATCTGAGCGGTTTTTCCCCTCTATCTTGTTTGTTTGGCTGACGAATAAATCAGAAGAATACAGTTACAAATTGTTTTTATAAATTATGCCTTATTTTCAAATTCACTATTATTAGTGTTTTGGGACTTAAATGAGGATCGGATTTTTTTAACTAACCAAACGTAGGTCTTTAACGGGTCCCTCTAATGGTAAGCTCATTATGTAGGCTTAATGGAAGATTACAGATTTTACTCAATCATATTCCTTGGATTGGTAAATATTTACTCCCAATATTTATTTTTCTTGATTGAGTAAATAAAAAATTATAAAGCCCCTCGGATCATTACAAACTCATTTATTTTCCTGCACATATTTGACCAAGATTCGAGGGGTTGTCACATTTATGTGAGCAATAAAATAACAATCAAGATTGCCTAGCGGCAAATACAATATCGACCAAATCTGAATAACTTGCCATAATTGGTTGTTTTGAGTGACTTGTTAAGGCGCTATCCAAAAATATAATTTTTTGGAATAAATTATTGGAACTGACCAAAAAATATATAATTGAAAAATGAGCAAAGAGATGGGGCGTACATCGGGTATTCGAAACAAGAACCTTCTGTTTACTAGTACAGATGTTGCTTCTACCATCTTGAGCGTATAGATAGCCCCCGAATGGGGTTTTGTCCCCCCTTATACCCCGTATTAACTCCTTCAATGCTCGTGGGATCAGAAAGCTATACGAAACCTGGCAAAATTAACCGCGAAGGATAGAAATCAACTTGAGGTAAATGCGGGGATCACGGTGAGTGGATGCCAAGCTTGTTTGTTAAAATATTAGAGTGTTTTGGATGAGAATTTGGGGAGAACTGACCAAGAAATATCTATACCGCTAATAACTGGTGGCTGTAGTAAGCCCGCACTCGGTGTGTTAACCAGCACCCCGCGAAATTTGAACCCTTGAGAAAAAGAAAAAAAAAAAAAAAAAAAAAAAAAAAAAAAATTAATTAAAAAATAATAAAAGAAATTAATTAACATTAAATGAAGGAAATTTCCCAATCTTGGTAATTCTTTTGTTTTAATGTATGAGAAAACAACAACAGGGCAAGTTAGCTGAAAGAAAGATTAAACAAAATGGATAAGAGGAAAATGATCGGGGACTTTTTCTAATTTCCCTAACTACAAAGTGTCTTTTGCATGCACGACTAGTGCAATTGTATCTTGCCCCAAGTAAACATAATGCCAAACCACGGCATGCTCGTGCAGATAAAAATAGATTCGGCGAGGAGTGTGGTTGGATGAAACTGCAAGCCCATGCCGAAACTCTTGCTAAACCAGAAGTGTTTGTGGCATATTGGACCTGTCTGAAACTAGTTTTTCCCTCAGAAGGATTCTAGGGATAATGGTTATTTTTTGGTGTGATTGGTTAGTCTGATGATTTTTATTTGACTTTTAAAGTTATGGGACATTGAAGGTGAAATGGTTTTGAACATCGCAAATACCCTAACATGGATAAATCTCCCAGGCCGCTAGCAAAGCGGTGTTTCTACACAACTCCGACCTGGCCGGGTTTTCCACATGCCAATCTCCCGCGGTCCAAAATCAAAGCCCCCCGTCAAAACCCTAATGAACAATTAGTTTTTTTAATTACTTTTTATGAAGGGGTTCAAATAAAACGGTGGGGGACCCTATTAAATAAGCTATAGTCCTGATATCACTAAGAACCTCTATTCATGTTTTATATTTTGAAAATAAGGTAGAATCTAGCACTCGCCAATCCTAATCTCTAAATGTATAACCCGCAAACCCCCTATTTTGCTTTTTTGCCCGAACGGCAAAACGGTGCCCGGCTTAAATACAACCGTTAATACGGTAAATAAATGAAAAAAATGGGCAAAAAGAAAAATGGGGTTACCATACCGGGATTCGAACCAGAAGACCCTCCTGGGTTTAATAGTCCAGCGCGCTCTTAAACCATGAAAGCTATAGTAAGCCCCGGATGGTTTTGTCCCTAATACCCGTTAAAGGGGAACCAATAACCCAAGGAAATAATAATTTTTTATAAGAAAAAGCACAATCCAAGAGGAGCAATTTAAAAGTTTTCAATCAAAATCGGTTTTTATAAAAATAAGAAAGTTATGGAAGTTTTGGAAAAAAGTCCTTTTGTTACCTTTATGGGGGAAATCGCCCTCAAAACGGCCAAACAATCCGGCTTCAAAAATGGGGGCCCGATTTTTATGGGACCCAACTCTCACTTGGTTTTTGTCACAAATTCAGATTTCCCCCATTTTTTCTTTTCAAATAATTTCTTAACCCTTCCCTTCCTGAGACTCAAACATTAATGTTGTTTTTTGACGAATTATTTCCCATGGAAATATTTTTGGAAAAGCTTCGCAAGGAAGTAAATTTAAGGAACCAATAATTTTTGGAGAAACAAGGGAAAAAATCTGAAAATTGTGTACAAAACCAATGAGAACGTTTTTTTTTTTTCGCTCCATAAAATCAAGCCCATTTATTGAAAGCTGATGATTTGCCAATTGAGACCCCATAGAAAGGGTAAACGAGAAACCCCCTTTTTCCCCAAAAACTTCCCAAACTCTTTTTTATTTTATAACCGGTTTGAATGAACCTCTTTTTTAAATTTGCCTCCCTCTTCATTTATGCCTCTTTTTCCTTGAATGTGGTTATTTTTTTTTTTTTTTTTTTTTTTTTTTTGGAATTTACCACCTGAAATAGTTCTCGCAAGTGTCTACAGCCTTTTTTCAGTTTTTCCGTGGGGTTTGTCCCGTGGGCCCTCTGTAGTGACCAGGCTGACTCAGGTTGCATGGTCTTTGAGTTTTCACCTTCCCAGACACGTTTCCAGTGGGATTCTTGTCAGGCTTTCAAATTTTCCACTGGCCAGATCGTTCATTATGATTGTCCTTGATCCACTTCTTGACTAAATTGGCCATATGCGTTGAAACATTGTCTTGTTGGTATATCCAATGCTGTCTAAATTAACATTTATAAGAATACTTCTCCATGTTTTCATCAAGTATCTTAATAAAATAGTCTTTGCCAGGATGCCTCTTATTCTTAAAAGATTACCAGTGCTACCAGCAAAGAAAAAAATCTAAGCCGGGTAATTATTACTTAACACTATAGCGCTTAGAAACAGGGTTGATACGCCAGATAAATGTAACTAATTATTATTATTATTATTCATGATTACATGGAGATGTCATAATCGGGACAGTGTTCTTTCAGTAATGTTGAAGACGTTGTCTTTATTTCGCCAGATTCTAAAAAGTCCATCTTTGCCCTCAAATCTAATTTACTCTAATCAACTTATAAAATCATGGCACGAAAGTTACCATCTTGGTTTAACCGAGCTTATAGGAACTGTCCAAAAGCCCCCGGTGGGTCTGACTGCAAATATTGGGTCTTTATGAGGCAGTTTCTAAATAACTCTCCTCTATATGCAGTATTCGCTTAGCAATACCTTCCTTTCTGGCTGGTCAGTGGTTTCCATACTTGAATATGCATTGTGGGTAGTTTATGACCTAAAAAGGAGGCTTATTTAGCCATTCAAGAAGACATCTTGAACTTCTTACCATGTCCATTGAGGTTTTTCCAAAGAGTTTCACAAGTGACCAGAAAGTGTGAATAGTGCGATTATTGTATTACAGCAACATTGATATAAATGTTCTGAAGTGAAAAATTCAAAGTCCTGGCAAAAATCTCAGAGAAAAGTGTCTGTGAGCTGCAGAATCACATGATGGCTCAAAGACCATGCAACCTGAGTCAGTCTGGAGGTTTTACATAGGACTCCTGCGACAAACCTCACGGAAAGCCTGAAGAAAGGCTCTGGACACTAGTCTTGCAAGAACTACACTGTCCGTCATAAAGGTTGAATTTTTTTTGCCGCCATAGCGACATGATTTTGCTTCGGCTTTAATTTCTTGAAAATGTTTGTCCCTGCTTTTACTTCTAGGAACCCTGGGTATATATTTTGAACATTCTCCCACCCCTTCACAGAGATTTTTTTGTACAAAAAAGTTTTGTCAACCCCCATGATGCCAATTTTTGTCATTTTTTCTCATTTTGGGGCCCCTTTTTGTTTACCCGGTCGATCAAGCCCCCCTCAGTCCTACCCCAAGGAAACGCGTCTGTGTACTGTTTATATTGATTTTTAAGTTAAATCTAGATTTATGGAAAAGGCTTAAGGCCTCGTCACACCGAGTCCGGTCCGGTGACCGGTACGGCAAACCGTCTCAAATCGCTCCATGAGCGATCCCATAAAAACCGTACCGGTTGCCGTTCCGGCTAGTACGGCATAGCCCGTGTTTGTTGTGACCAGTCTCATTGCATGCAATAGTACACGGCCAATTCATTTCGACCGTTTTTGCCCATTGTTGAACCGGAACGGGCCGTGCCGTGACCCGGACCGGACTCGGTGTGACGAGGCCTTCAGGTCTCTTGTTTAGGGGAAGGGTTGAAATAAAAAAGTGTGATTGGTGAAAATTCGGAATGTTTTATTCCACCTTTATGCTAAACCAAAAGAAATATAAATCAACCTTTTATAACCCTAATTATTATAATTTCCCCTTATTTTATTTTTAGCCTTGATGACAAGGTTGTAAATGGTAACTATTGATGATAATTATGTTATTTTGGGGTCATCCCGATAGTCCGCGGGTCTGTTAGTCCGCGGGTCCGATAGTCCGCAGGGAGGGGGGGGAGGGGGCTGGTGTTCGTTATTACGAAAGTTCGTTATTCCGAAAATATAAGAAGGTTCGTTATTCTGAAATTAGAATAAGGTTCGTTATTCCGAAAATAGAATAGGTTCGTTATTCCGAAAATAGAATAAGGTTCGTTATTCTGCAAATAGAAAATTCGTTATTCCGAAAATAGAAAAAGGTTCGTTATTCCGAAAGTAGAAAAAGGTTCGCTATTACGAAAATGAGATAAGGTTCGTTATTCCGAAGGTCCATTATAATGAGATGAGGTTCGTTAGTCCGAAACTGAAATAATCTGTGGCGAAGCCGGGAAAATCGAAAGGGCAACTAAATAATTGATTCCGCAATAATATCCGCCCCGTCTTTATTTCATAAATGAATATGGAATGGAATTAATTATTTAGTTATTGAGTGATAACGGCCCAATCTTAGAAACGAAACTTATTCTTTACCGGAAGAAGTCGCCGATGATGATGTTTCGAAATAATTTCTTTGTGAAAAAATAGTTGCGGAAATAATTATTCAGTTATGGCGTGAGAACGGCCCGATTTAAGTAGCGAAACTTATTCTTTTTCGGAAGAAGTCGCTGTCGATAACGTTGGGAGATAAATTCTTCATTAAATAAAGACGGAACGAAAGCAATTGCGGAATAAATTATTTAGTTTTGGACTGTTAAACGGCCCGATTTTAGAAGCGAAACTTCAGCAGAAGTCGCCGTTGATAATTATGTAAAATAAATTCTCCGAAAATCGAAATTTAACAGCATATAATGACACCCTCCCCATAAAAAATCCCCCTTATCTGGAGGTTATTCATGGGTGACCAAAACGCAGTCCCAATCATTCTTGATCCATTCGCTCAGGCAGTATAAATAGCTCAATTTTTGGAATAACGAAATTTTTTCTATTTTCGGAATAACGAACCTTATTCTATTTTCGGAATAACGAACCTTATTCTATTTTCGGAATAACGAACCTTTTCTAGTTTCGGGATAACGGACCTTCTTTTCTATTTTCGGAAAAGCGAACCTTTTTATATTTTTCGGAATAACGAAATCACCCCCCCCCCCCCCACCCCCCTGCTGACTATCGGACGCGCGGACTAACGGACCCGAGGACTATCGCACCCGCGGACTATCTGGCTGTAGCCGTTATTTTGATTTATGTTTGGCTGATATTTTACAATATAATTTAGGGAAGATAGAAATTTCCTTGGTGTAAAAATGAATAAAATCAATTTTGAAACCCCAATAAAAATACATTTTTACCTCTCCCCCAGACAAACGAGTCGAGTCTGTAACCATTTTTTTTTAATGACAGGGGTATGAATACTCATCAACACAACTGTATACGCCTGCTGGGATGGGAGCATCGATATCCACCTGTACCAGGTGGTATGTACCTCCTGGCCCTTCTCCCCCCCCCCCCTTTTGGGGGAGGGGGAGGGGGGGGGGGGAGGAAAACCAGGCGTATTTCCTTGGGCTCATGCATGTCTTCGGTCAAGTTTATGGGCCACTTAGGGGGCAGAAATTGCAGAGTTTGAACAAAACCAGATAAACAAATTCCAATTACATATTTTCTGTATAGATCCAAGGACAATCCATCCCTGAGCATGGGTGTCGATAGAGGGGAGAGGGTAGGGGGGGGAGGCGGGATGGTGGGATGTATCCACCAATAATTTCGGAGGGGGGATTGGTGATGTATTCATCCCCCAATATTTCAGAGATCAAAGAATACGAAAGTAACATCATTAGTAGCTATATTCTAGCCATTACAACTTTATTATCATATACTAAAACACTTTTGCTGTAGAGTATAATGTTGCCACCAGCTAATATTTAGAATTATTTGAAAATAAAATGCAAAAGTTCTATCGGGCGATTCATTTTGAAAAGTGAACCTTTTTTTGGAAAAAAAAAGTTTGTCCTTTTTGTTTTTAAGCTGCATATTCATATAGCAAACATTGTCTGAAGGTTTCATGAAATGCATTTTTTTATCTTAATTTACACATTTTTCATGGCCATTTGCATAAATTAACATGCACAAAATTTGAATAAGAAAAAAATGGCGTACCGCGTAAAATATCATTTGTTTGACCCTAAACTTAATTGTATATGCTGGTCTCCTTACTTTGATTATTGTCATTATACCCTTTATTAACTTCATTCCTTAAATTTTAATGAAAATAAGTTGGCTGAATTGATTGTTTTAGATAATTAACTAAGAAATCAATTGCCATCAAATGTCACACACGTGACCAAAAACACGAAAAGTTAACGCCCCCCGAAAACCATGGTTCCTATTATTATTACAATTTTTCTCCAAAGCTAGATAAATGTGCCTTGCATTTCACCAAATATGAAGCCAAGATAGCTTTTAATTTAGTAATTGAATTAACTTTTTAAATTGGTCACACACGTGACCCACGGCGCTCCACGTGCTGTGACCACTGACTATGGTCATGCCTTAAAAAACGGGACCAGGGTATTCGGCCATTCTTTGAAGAAATCAGTAAATATAAATTTTGCTTTTTGTTTTAAGCTGCATATTCAAATTAGAGCAATTGTCTGAAGTTTCATAAACTGATGTTTTTTCTGATTTTGCAATTGTTTCATGCTCATTTTGCATTAAATAACCATAAATGATAATTAATGAAAAAACGGTAAATTAAATATAGTTTTTTAACCCTGCACTGGAATGGATATGAACTGACTTCCTTACTTGGATTACTGTCATTATATTATTATTACCTCTATTCCTTTTAATCTAAACCCAAAAAATAATGTTTGTTAAATTGATTTATATTAAGATAATCAACCCTGGAAATTAAATTGTCCTCAAAATGTCACATCACAAGTAACCAGAAAACACAAAAAGTTTATGCCCCGTTCTTAACCATGGCTCTCTGGTATTATTATAATTATTTTTCTCAAAGCTAGATTTAATGTACCCTGACATCTCACTAAATATGAATCCATGACAAGTTGTGTTATATTTATTAATTAGCAAACAAATTGGTCACACACGTGACCCGTCTGGGTGGGGCGGTCATAAATTCTGATTATTTTCACTTTCATTGGCTGAAATAATTTATTTTAGCATTATTATGCTCCAAAATGCGTTCCTGCAATAATTTTGCGAAAAAATAAACATCAACTAAATAAAGAACAAACAAACAAACAAACAAAAGGTCGAAAAAAAAAAAAAACAAGGAAATAACATAGAAATTACATAAAACAATGAAATACACAAGGAATTTAGTTCGTATTAAATCTGTCCAAGTACAATGTGTTAGGAATCCTTTAAAGAATTATGCAAACACAAATTAGCATTCAGAAACTGTAGTTTGACAATTAGAACAAAAATTATTGACTTCATGCAATGCGTATATAGCATCATAATTCATATAAAATAAATATATTATATGGGAAAATTAACAGGCGTTTTCTTTTGAGTACATCACACACTACCATCGTGCAAATTTTCGGCGCGCTCGCGCGATCAACAGCCAAGATCTTTTGGGGGCATCATGGCCCCCCTTCCTACCCGCCCCTCCCGTCTTGACAGGCTACCAAAAACACCCCCATTGACTGACTAGGGTTGAGTTCATAAATTTTACCACAGAGGATATAGTAATACCTTGCAAAATGTACATTATTGCATAATACATAAATATTCATTTTCTGTAACAATTCCATAGGTCACACACGGACCCATAAACATGTCACACACGTGACCCGACATCTACGATATAAAAAATAGATTAAATAGAAATTTCAGAGATGACTCCTATCACGTAGTATTTTTGCGTTTAACAGGTCCATAATGCATATTTCACAGCAATAAAGAACATTTTTTATCATTTTTTAAAAACTCACAGGAATTTCAAAATGAAATTGAACTTTAAAAATCATGCCGTTCTGTGAGGTCACACACGTGACCCACTTCTTTTGACCTCTAACCTTGAACATGCATATTGTAAATATCAAAAAATATTTACAAATGAAAGCCAACGAAATATATTAGCATGATATAAACATTAAATCAGGATATTTTTAAAATTGTTAGAGTTATAGGCAATTAAAGTCAAGATTTTGCATAATTTCGGTCACACACGTGACCAAGAATGGTCCTATCATTCAATAATCCAAAATTTTCTCATTTGACTGTTTATCTCCCATGCTTGTCCCTATACACAGTGTATATAAAAGAACAACTGTATTTATTATGCGGCGGTTACAACCCGCCATACATTCGACGTGCAACTCCCTACGATGGATTTCGTAGAAAATTCGTGCGGCAGCGCAGGTACCTCGCAGGCACGTTGCATGCACGACGTGCAGGAAGTTTTTCCAATACCATTACTACAGAAACGCAAGAATCGCAGAAATTGACTAACGACATGTGCGTGCATTGTGCATTCAACGCAGGCTACGTTGCATGCACGTGCCCCGTAGCCTACGACGAGTTGTGACCGCCGCGTTACGTGCCGGGGATGTTCCCATATATATGATAAATAAAACAAAATTAAAAAAAGCTATACCAGGTATTACCGATTCAAATCGATCATAATAAGGGGCGCTTATCCCGGGTGCCCCAAATACATTTCAATTAAACAAAAGGCAAGTATCATAATCCACGACGCTTTTGAGAAATGCGTGAAGGAAGTATATTGCATCTAGATCAAATTGAAGAGCCTATACACTTTAAATCTCGGGCGTGTCGTTGATGATGGTCACTTTTTAAGGACTCGGACCAGTGATTATAATAATACACTTCTTCTATTCTCTAGAGCCTTCATAATTATGCCCTCTTTTCAGTGTAATCGTTCCTGCTGTATATCAAAGCAAAAAAGCGGGCATATGGCTACAAATATCCATTTGGGGTCACTTTCTCTAAAACAGTTCTGATTAATTTGTTCAGAAAATTTTCAGCTCGCGCATCGCGCTCGCTTCATATATCAACTGGAATTCGTTCATATATATATTTTTTTTTACATGCATGAGTTGGCAATATAGAGTCCCCGCGACGTTTCATGAGTTACGGGAATCTCAAAACGTCTCTAAATAGTCCCAAATCCGTTGCCGCGACGAAAATTAAGCATCGGAGACGTCTCCGATACTTTTTTTTTTCCGTCGCGGAAACAGATTTGGGACTACTTTAAAACGGTTTTGAGATTCCCGAAAGCTATGAAACGTCGCGAGGACTTGGGAAACAAAAAACGTCTCAAAACTGTTTCAAAACCGTCTCAAAGTATATAGTCCCATCAAGTCCGTCTCAAAGTATAGTAAACTCACTTCGCGGAAACTACTTTGAGACGGTCTTGAAACTTGTCGCGGAAGTGTTGTCTCTGAGACGTCTCCTAAGTCCCCTCGATGTTTCATGTACTTTGCGAATCTCAAAACCGTCTCAAAGTAGTCCCAAATCCGTTTCCACCACGGAAAAAAAGGTATCGGAGACGTCATATATATTTTTCGTCGCGGAAACGGATTTGGGACTACTTTGAGACGGATTTGAGATTCCCGAAACTCATCATGCTCATGAAACGTCGCGGAGACTTAGGAGACGTCTCGGAGACGTCTAGGAGACGTTTCCTGCGACAATTTTCAAAACAGTCTCAAAACTGTTTCAAAAGTGACCGTCTCAAAGTAGTCCCAAGATACGTGCACCATTAGCAAAAGAAAAAGGCATTAATGGTCATAGAGGATTAGGATTAAAGCAGTATCTCACTTCGCGGAAACTACATTGAAACTACTTTGAGACGGATTTGGGACTACTTTGAGACGGTTTTGAAACTACTCATTGGAGACAGTTTTGAAACTTGTTGCGGAGACGCTTCGGAAACGTCCCGAAGACGTCTCCGAGACGTCTCCGCGACGTTTCATGAGTCGCGGAAACTATACTTTTTGACGGTTCTTTGAATCTGCTTGGAGACAGTTTTTGAAAATTGTCGCGGAGACGTCTCAGGGACATCTCCGCGACGGAATAAAATATCGGTGACGCCTCTAATACTGTTTTATCCGACGCAGAGACGATTCGGTCGCGGAGACGTCTCCGCGAAGTGAGATACCACCCTTAGACAGATTTTAAAAAGAGAACCATCATGACGTACAACATATACAATAAGAAAAAAAAAATGCAGCTTTACAAATCGAACTACCTCCCATAACTGCAAGTTTGTACCTTTTAACTTTGCAATTGTTTTTTTTATTATTATTTTTTTTGGTGAAAATCAATTTCTCTACTTCTCTCCATCCGCCATGATATCATCTCATTGTCAATCACGCTATTATCTATAACACTTTTATTATGTTTACACCTTTACTGTGGTGGATCCAGGGGCCGAAGCGGCCGTCGGCCCCTTCCCCCCCCCCCCCCCCCCCCCCCCTATTGGAGGCAGGGAAGAAAAAAAGAAAAAAGGTGCGGAGGGGAAAAGAAGGGGATAGGGAAGAAGAGGAGAAAAAAGAAGAAAGAAGAAGAAAAATAAATAAATAAATAAAGAAGAAAATGAAGCCAGTTTGTAGTTTTTCGCTCGCGCTTCGCGCTCGCATTACCTCTTCTTTCTTCTTTTTTCTCTTCTTCTTCCCTTTTCCCCTTCTTTTTCTATTATTTTCGCTTCTCCCCCCTAAAAAAATGCTTAGAATGTTCAATTTGAAGTCATTATTTTAGCTTGTGCTTTGCGCTCGACTCATTTGTTTGATGAGATATGTTTATCTTTTTTCTTTCTTTTTTTGAGCACATAGCGGTCACAATGTAAAGCTTTGTGGTCAGTTATTGAAAAAAAAATCAACTCACACTTTGCGATCACATTATTATATAGATAAGTGTCCTTTTTACTGGTATAGCACAAACACGCTTTGAATGTAATGTTTTAAAATGTGATATACCGACAATTTTGGGCTTACGCTTTGCGCTTGCTTTATTGTCAACACTAGATATGGATGATTTTGTTGAGGATAACAAAAAAACACTAAATTGCCTCGTTTTCAGGTTAATAT
The DNA here is from genome assembly GCA_940671915.1 of Paracentrotus lividus. Taxonomy (NCBI): domain Eukaryota; kingdom Metazoa; phylum Echinodermata; class Echinoidea; order Camarodonta; family Echinidae; genus Paracentrotus; species Paracentrotus lividus. The sequence goes on from CALNVZ010000174.1 coordinate 15,771,202, forward strand.
AATTATGAAAAATAATTTGCTCGCGCTACGCGCTCATTTTGTTTAACGAGATACTTATCCTCTTCAGTATCAGCATAGCACAAAAAACCCTTAAAATGAACTTTTTTCAATTGGATATACCGACAGCATTTTCTGCTCGCGCTTCGCGCTCGCTTTAAAATTAAAATAAAAAAAAAAGAAAAAAGAGATACACATCCTTTTCATGAAGATGACAACAAAATTATTAAAAATGTCTCGCTTTCAGTTTAGTATATATTTATCATGAACTTCATTCGCTTCAATGAGATAAAAAAACTCCTTTCATGGGGATGACAAAAAAAAAAAAAAAAAAAAAAAAAAAAAAAAAAAAAAAAAACACCCCAAAAACATCGTTTTCAGGTTAATATTCAACGAAATATTCAAGGTGATATATCAAAAAATTTGCACTCGCATTTTTCGTGAGATAAATATCTTTTTTGTAAGCATAGCATAAAAGGCGTTATGCCCTGTTTTCAGGTTGATATATCAAAAAATTTCTTCAAGCGCTTCGCGCTTGCATTGTTTAATGAGATAAATACCAATAAAAATAACGCTCAAAATGAATTTTTTTCAGATTGATATACATGTATATAAAAAAATCGGGTGGTATAAGTATTATATTATAAACATATAATTACACAAAAAACGTTTAACAAGCACTTGTTTTCAGCTTGAAAAAAAAAAACAACAAACAAAACAAAAACAAAAAAAAAATTGCTGCGCGCTCGCATTTTAATTGAATAGATCCTAAACATGTTCGTGGAAATACAAATATACCATTCTTAATTCACTTTGTTAGGCCTATACCCCCCCCCCCGGCGCTTAGCTCATCAAATACATTTTTGTAGTTGATCGAGGGAAATTTTGATGATTTTTTTTCCGCCCCACCCCCCCCCCTATTGGAGAATGCTGCATGGATCCGCCCCTGCCTTTATTTCTAAAAGGGTGTTTTGTTGCAAAACATTTATCTCACTTCATTTTGTCAAATTTTCCGTCTTATAGGATAGGCCTATCTACAGTGACCATTTGTAAAGCCCCCTCCAATAGGGCACCCCAATACAAAATTTATCCAACTGCAAGTACCATCCATTCATTTTCAGAGCTTTATATTAAACCCTCAAGAGAGAATATTTCCACATCCCCATTTTACAGTGGAGCAACCCCCTGGCCCAAACCCCCATCTCACCAGTGGTCACTGAACCACGTGGTTGGTTATCATTATCTTTTAATAGTGATGCCCATGCACACGGATTGATCATTTCTCTCTATCTCTCTCCAATATTTGCAGGTAAGAAAAGACACATTTTGGTTGTTATTATTATTATTATTATTAATAGCTGTAAGCAAAAGTGTGCTATTTATTTGATTGTATTACTTTGGCGAATATTTAAATGTGTATTATGCTGATAATAATGTTTCCCTAAAAGTAGTCTGATTGATGCATGAATATGGGAAGGGAGATCTCTCTGTTGATACTCATGGGGCAAAGAAGAATCCATAGTAGGTTCATTATAATAGTTCACACTAATGACGAACTATCTGTTAAACTGAGATTATATTTTCAGATGACTGATTTCTCAATACAGAGCAATAGCTTAAACATTGTTATATACTTTGGATATAAATGTAATTGTAATTGTACACAGCTATCAGTGAAACTATATGTTGACATTACAGAAAATGTACTAAAGCCAGTGCATAGAGGTACCATGGACGGATCAGGGGTAACCCCCTGTTTATATCGTGAAAGCAATGCTCTTATCAATGTATTATGTAATAGGGTTCATGAACTTCCAGCTAGTTGCCTGGACTATTTGAAGTTTTGTTTACTTTTAAGATTTGTTGGCTTGCTGGAAGAAAGTGTTTATAAGGATAGGCCTATGAGAGCTATAGAAAATGAATCTTGAATGGAAATGATAATAATAATACGCCGAACCTGCACATAAAAGATCCTATATCATTCAAGGATCATCTCAACAGTTTATATTATTTTGAGGGCTGTTCATTATGTTTTCATTTGATTTTGTATGTTTTTTTGTTTGTTTTTACCATAATGTCATGTGTTTTTCAATTCTTTAGTATAACAGTTCAGACTCTTGGTTATTATAATTTACAGTGAATATCAATGGAAGACTCTTTCTGAAGTTGTATCAGATTAGCTGATTATAAGCAGCACGGGGGCCGCGGAGCGTTTTTGAAGAAAGTGGAGGGGCTGAGCCGAAAATGGAGGGGCTGAACAGACTGATTATTAAAAAGCTATGGTCATTTTCGCGTTTTGTATACACGCTTGATGGAAAAAGTTTAGGGGCGCTGCGCCCCGGCCCCCGCGGATAGCGTTGTAAAAGTAATAGGATAATCAAAATTCGTGAAAATAGAGAATGACATGGTCACGTACATTAAAGTTCATGCGCGCAGATTGATCATTGGTTTCCTCTATTTTACTTTGGAGACACTGCGGCCAGCTGCAGACCGCGGCAATTTTAGACCAATGAATATGTAGAAATGGAGAGTGCTCTTCCATCTTCCTTCAAATTATATTTGCCAATTTTACCAAAAAAGCATTCCATGGTATACCTTGATGTCATGCTATGCGCCGACACTAAACCGATGTCAAATTGGAACGAAATGTCATTATTTGAATTTGACTTCTCTAGAAACTTTGTTTCTGATCAATTTATTTTGCAAATTTTATACAATTTAGTTATTAATAAATTTGGCAAAAAATGGAAGCATCTTGTGCTTAGTTAATTTCACTGTAACAGTTGATTTTTTCCCCCCTCTAAAACAGACATATAGGCCTAATCAAAAAGTTTTTGGTTAAACTTACAAAGTTGACTGATTTATAAACTTTCCACTCATTCCCGAATTATTTTTTTTTAGCTCTGTCAAAAGTTAGCTTGTATCTTCATGTGTAATTTATAAAAAAAAAAAAAAAAAAAAAAAAATTTTTTTTTTGAGCGTGTTCCAGAGTGCATGATGTGCATCCGATGTAATTGACTTTAAGTATAGTTTAATAGGCTCTGTAGGCTTTCCAGGGCCCAGTAACACAAAGGTTTGCAATCAATCGCAAAATTGCAAAAGCCAATCAAGATCGTTGTTGCACACGCTTTTGGTCCAAAAGACTGACCAGCAACCAATCAGTGTAGTTCTTTTAAATTTGCAATTGATCGCAAACCTTTGTGTTACGGGGCCCAGGTAAACTCTAAACTCTTTGCAATCAAATTCGTTAATGGTCATTCAATGTAAGTGACTCCTCTCGAAACGGGGCTATATTGGTCTTTAAAATCAACCTCAACAGCAAGATATTTCGTTTTTTTTTTAATTATTCAATTGTGTTTTTGAATTGAGCAATAAAAAATGATACGTAGGCCTAAACAATTTCGTTTATGAGCGTGAAATTCAAATTTTAATCGACGAATTTGAAGTACGTTTTGTAAGATAGCTAATATCAAATTTATCGGCGCACTTATAACTCTTATTTTGAAAAATTTGAATGCTGCCTTTGTAATTGTGACCGCATTCCGGACGAAATTGCTTGCAGAAAATGTCAAATTGCCCTTCAGCGGCGCTAAGGGAATAACCTCTTATAATATAATTACAAAATTATCGTAATTATGATGCATTTACGAAGATTTTAATGTAATCAGATAGACACCATTGAAGGAAATGGTATAAAGTTGCGCTGTATTTATTATAGGGACGACCCCATCCGGGGCTTACTATAGCTCAGATGGTAGATCGCCTAACTAGTAACCAGGAGGTCTCTGGTTCGAATCCCGTTGGTACCCCATTTTCTTTGCTCAATTTTTTATATTGTATATTTCTGGTCAGTTTCCTTTTACTTCACCGCGACCCCTCGCATTTACTCGAAGTCGATTTATATCCTTTGGGTTTATGCCAGGTTTCTATAGCTTCTGACCACTCGAGCATTGAAGAATTAACGGGTATTACTATTAGGGACGACCCCATCCGGGGCTTACTATAGCTCAGATGGTTGAGCGCCTGACTAGTAACCAGGAGGTCTCTGGTTCGAATCCCGTTGGTACTCCATGTTCTTTGCTCAATTTTTCATATTCTTTATTTATTTATTAATCTTTCCTTTTCGTTTTGTTGTGGATGGCATAACATCATATTTTTTGTTTCAAGTAAAAAACTTGCACATTACAAATGGCAGAAATGTCTTGGGTGTTGTATATTTTCACTAACATTTTGGGTACTTTCATGTGGGGTGAAAAGAGAAGTTTAGCTGTCACCCCCGGGGTCATCCCATGGTCTTATTGAATGGAATGTAGTTTGAATGACTCAAAGTCTTTGTGAAAAGTTTGAGAAGAGCGCCATCTAGCGAACAAGTTTGTTGTAAAATATTTTCATACAGTACAAGTTTGTTACAAGTTTGTTACAAGTTTGTTGTAATTTTTTTTATATACAGTATAGGGTCTACATATAACTTGTGGGGGTTTTCTTTTGTTGTGATAACATATGCTTTGAGTAGTTAAAGGCCACCCAACAATCGAGGTAACAAGAAGGTGGGTAACATATGAGAAAACGATAAAAAGAGGATAGGATCAGGAGGGCCAGGGACAGAAAGACAACACTGAAGAAGGAGAAGGAGGGAAATACGATGACGAAGAAGAATATAACTTGTCCAAAATAGCATTCGTATTATGAAGAAGAAGATCTTAGAAAAGATCGAACTAGGAGTAGATGAAGACCGTGACAGATTTAGGGAAGATGAAGATCGAGTGAGAGAGAAAGAGAAAAGATGATGGTCCTTACTTTTTTTTCTCCTGCTGGAAAATTTTGTACTAATACCACAAATATTAAATTAAAGCACGAGAGTGTAGTCGTTTAATCATATATTTCGAGACGGCCTATTTAAGGTCTAGATCTATATTATTTTTAAAGATACCTATTATTTTTTGTATATATACACGATAACAGATACATATTTTTTTAATGAAAAAAGTAAGTAATAAATGATATTCTTGATATGATAATTATGATATGATAAAAAAAAAAAAAAACACATGGCGACGAGGATGGGATTCGAACCCACGCGTGCAGAGCACAATGGATTAGCAGTCCATCGCCTTAACCACTCGGCCACCTCGTCTGGATATGTGCATGGCTTTTTATTTAAATATTATTCATAATTATTGATAAAATCTGATTTCGACTCGCAATTTTGAATTTAATTTGATATATTTTTAAGAATTTGTTTGATCAGGTTTGCCTTTTTAAAGTCATCATCCTATCTTGATGGCAAAAAAGTCAAAGTTTGAATGCCAAAGCGCTTAACGAGGCTGATATTCTTATTCATTATTTTTACTACGGTCCCAGTTGTTCGAATTTGTGTCGGCAAAATATCGAACGCGAACTGCATGCACTGTGCATTGTGCACTGCATATGCACTGACGACACCACCGTGCATGTGATAATGACTGCACAATTTCAAAACAGCACGAAACTTTATTTGAAAAGGAATTCGCATAATCTAAATTAATAATTTAATTACAAGAACAAGACAATATTATGGCATTTCATGATGTTAACAGAACACTGCCCACTGAAACTCAAGTTTAAAATTCAAGCAGGAGTATTTTAGAAGACCAAGTTCTGTCTCGCCCTGCCCCTGGCCGTCCGCGATCCCAACAGGCTCGCCGCCTCCAGTCCTCCGGCCCGGCCCGGTCGGGTAGGTCGTAACGTTGGCGCGGGCCTGGTAGGCCTATAGACTTTAGGTGGACCCGAGCCGAACCTAAAAATTAGCCTAACTTTTCTTAGAAAGGACGTTGATCGTTGACAAAGCAGAACAAAACGAGACTGCAGGTGACGTGAGCATCAAACAACATGCAACAGAACACCTTATGATTTAACATGAGTCGGTGAGTAAATATATTGTCGGACTTTACAGTGGTTTGACCACGATAATTCACGCTTGACCTTTAAAAAAGGCTAATTTTCACATTCAATGCCATCATCATCAAAATTGTAAGTAAAGCTTAATATCATCCGATTCTCTGACACTTTGACTTACATTTCAATGTATAAATTCCCTTTCCTTATGGCCATGCGTTTTGAGTTGGGCCCTTAAAAAGGTGGAGTTGTGACATCTGCTACTCAAATATGATTTTGTTTATTGATTTACTTAAAAATTATACTAGCTATATAGCTGAATTTGGTCTTAAATTAAAGCTCTCATGTAGGGCAACAAAACAAATGTTTTAAAAATTGTTAAAATTTCATCATTGTCTGTTAATTAACTGTTAATTAACGAGAGTCAGGGATGGAGGAGGAGCCGCGCAGCAAATATGGAACATGCGCTGTAAAACAGAGTTAAATCATGTTCAGAGATGGATTTTTTTTTAATTGAAATGCTTTCACCCTTCTGAAACACTTGCAACATGTAATTTATCTTGTTTATGATCCATAAAAGTAGTTATAAACAGTTTAGTGTTGTACACTATTGTGACTGTACTATATGAATGACAATTTCTATACAGCTAAAGGGCTCTTATAGTTATACAGGACATTATGGTTAATAATGTTTACCAAGATAAAGGGACTTTCACATGTCTGTACTACTTTGCTACTTCTATCTGCCTTACCAACTTATATAGGATCCTTCATTACATGTCTTGTATCTTAAACAGCGAGTTACAATACTTAGAACACGGCAACAAGGCAAATTTTCTTTAAAAAATTGAAATTTTTCGAAGTCATCTTTCCAGCCTGGAGCAAAATGCGGTAAACTCTCCCAGGGTATAGAAAGTTATACATGTTTGGAAAGCTCTAAATGTGACAAGTTCAAATCTGCAGTAAATAATGTTGTAGGGTAAGCAATATTTTTTTTGCAATTTTTTTTCCAAAACCATCTTTTTCATGAAATTTTCAGGCCTTAAGATTCATAACCTTTCAAGGGCGCCACCTATGTTAATTTTAAGCGCATTTCCGAACTCCTCAGACATTCAGCTTCCAGAAAATGTATACTTTTAATATAAATTTTTATGAAGTTACAGCCACTTTCATGGAAATGCGCACAATAAGTACAAATTTTGAGTGTGTCACACAACATGGGCCCAACTTAAAACGCATGGCCTTATAGACTAATGGAATTTCTTGATAAATCTTTGCTCGTGACTCGTGTGTGAAATAAAGTCTCATTGTTTTTCTGACTTTTTTCAGCAGAGCTTGTGATCATCGATAGGCATAGAATTTTGAGATCTTGATATCACCTTAACCCTTTGACCTAGTTAATTTCTTTGTAGAGCGGTTAGTAGTCTAGAATTTTGCCATTTATTTGATAGTTATATTTTTTGTTGATTATTTTGTGAAATGTGAAAAATAGTTGATTGAATATCATTTTTGTTATTCTTTAAATTTGCGTGAACTGTGGTCACCCAATCGTAAATAATAAACCAGCCAAAACTGTAGTATTATGCTCAGGATATTCTTATTTATTGGCTTATAAATATTATTTTTTTAAATCGCTATTCAGTGAACTCATCAAGAGAAATCTGTCTCACTAATTGCAAATAGTGAAAATGATTAATATCCTTAAAATGGTGGTTATTAATATTACTGCCTTTTTAACAAGTTGGTTATTAAAATTGTTTCATAAGTCCTAAGAGAAAGAAGTTGATATGGCAAGATTCACAAAATTTCTAAGAACCAAAGTCGTTGTAAATTACAATTGTTTCTTTTGTCAGCCTGAGTTTCAAGTTTACGAATGACCCTATCTCAAAGGATAAGATCCTAAGATGAATGCTAGTGTATCATTACATTAGTCCATGCCTTTAACAAGCAAATTAGACTAGAACTGTAATAAACTACTGGTTGGCTTACCAGAATCTCAGATATGTAAATTACAACTTGTGCAAAATGCATGTGCCAAACTTATCTGCAATTCCCACAAATTCTCTTCTGTAACCCCACTACTTCATGATCTGCACTGGCTTCCAGTTCGTCAAAGAACTGAATTCAAAATACTCCTCCTTACTTATAAGGCACTCCATGGCTTGGCCCCCACTATCTCAGTAAACCCCTGACCTTAAAATCATCCACCCAGTCCTACAGGCTCCGTAGCTCCCATGATACCATGCTGCTGAGTATTTCACATTGTAAAACAATGGTTACTCTGGGTGACCGTGCCTTTGTTTGCGTTGCACTAAATTCTGGAATAGTCTCCTTGTCACAATTAGACATGCATCATCTATCAATGTATTTAAGAACAACCTGAAAACCTATGTTTCAGGAAAGTTTTTCATAGATATTTCTGATGTAAATGCATACGTGGCGCGCGTTACCATATGTGCGCGCGCCATACTAACTTGTACACAAAGGAGGAGCGCACGCTACATATGTAATATTTAGTAAGCTATCTTGCATATATAACGATCACCTGCATGAAAACATCGCACTCGTAGTGTTTGTTGCGCCACAAGACTGCCGATTTTTAGAGTTTTGAGGCCCCAAAATGGTAAAAATTTATAGTTTTTGATAGTTTCTCCAGTTTTTTTCTGACGCGTGAGATTATTAGGGCTGGGCGGGTGAGCGGGACATGAGGTGCTGAGGCGTGAGTCTCACGCCGGGGCGTGAGACTTGGTAAATCTGTACATGTAGAAACTGTGCATTATAAATTTCCAATTATTAATATTTATTATTATTAAAGATTTCATAAAAACCTTAATAGCATCGTATTAATAAGATCCGACTTTAATAGAGGTAACTATTAGATGTCTTTATTTCTTTTTAGCACCTTGTCCTAATTGTTAGTGCACTTTAAATTGTACCTACATTGTGTACATGTGTACATTTTGATATAAAGTGATTTTTTTTTTTTTTTTTTTTTTTTTTTTTCTGTATATCTTTTTAAAATATCATGATTATTAATGTTATTCTATTTTTGAATATGAATAAAACAAACATAAAAAAATCTCATAGAAATATTTCCCACACGAATGTTATGTGTTCATAGATAATATGCCTATCATGTGAAGCATCGAATTTCGTCTACAAAATAAGGAAATAAGCAAGCCCCACCTACATTGAAGGGTGGAGGCTTCAAAGTCTGTGTCAATTGATCATTTAATTTCTCATTTTATAGGAAATTTTAATGTAAAAAATGTTAATGAATAAAATTCAATGTGAGGTGGAACCGAACACTATAGGCATTTTTATATTATTTGTGTCGAACAGCAGATTAAAATGCGCTCCATCCCTATTGTGAATGGATTGTGACATTTGGGCAGTCCGCTGAATGTTTCATGAGACGAAGGATGTAGGCAAAGAGTTAAATCTACCCGTATAGATTTGGAATCAAATCGGTTTTAAGGGGAAAATTACACAAATTTGAGCATTATGACAGACAGAAAATACAGATCTATAGAACATTGTGACAGACAGGACACAATAGAAGAGTACACAAATGACAATGAATTGTTTATAAAATTCAGCATCAAACTGCTATTTTAAGCGTAACAAGAGGTCATTCTTTAGGGATGTGTAACTTTGTGGAGGCTCACCAAATTTGAGCTTTGGGGCTCTTCATGCTGTCAATGTCCTATGTGAAGCATGGAATTTCGTCTTCAAAATAAGGAAAAGTAGTTTTGTCAATCCCACCCACAATGAAGCCAAGGTTGGGGCTTCAAAGTCTGTGTCAATTGATCATTTAATTTCCATTTTATAGGAAATTTTTAATGTCAATGACTTGTTGATCCCCCCCCCCCTGGTCAGCATCCTTATGTAGGCTACAGTAGTGAAGTATTCTCAAAATCTACTGTACATCTACTAGACTTTATTTGAAATAAAAATGTTGCATATCATTGCAAAGTATGCCATCTATTGGTGGCTATACCTAACTTTATACTTTTTTCAACAGGCCTACTGTTTCCTGAAAAAAGGAGAGAGTAAAAGAAAGGAAGTGAAGGTGAAAGAGGGAGAGAATATTTGAGGAGTGAGAGGAGTAGGAGAAGAGAAAGAGATGGAGAGAGAGAGAGAGAGAGAGAGAGGAGAGAGAGCGAGAGGGAAGGTACATGGCATTGGCGTACAAAGCCATACCTGGGTTCAATTTCCTGGCAGAGGAATTTACTATAGCACGTTGAAATGTGGGTCGGGCTGTTTGAGGGGATATTGTGAGCGAAAATTGGAGGGCAGTCATGGGCGTTCCATCAACAAATGGAAACACTATGGCCCATATTTGAACCAAAGACTAAATAAATTGAGGTACATACATTCTCCTTTAAGCAGCCTTAGATCTGGTTTCAATTTTTTAAATCTTTGCCAATGGTTGTCTGCCGACTAAGTAAGAAGTAAGTCCATTTCACCCAGTCTGATTATCTTGATTATTTGCCCTCGGGTAATTTAAGAGAAATAGATGAACACAAACGCTCATAGGTCGGACAAACTTCATAAGTAGGTAGTGATATACTCCAGGTATTACAACAGCAGCAAAATATTTCAATCATAAAAACAATACTGTATAAACAATATTTTGTTTAGAGATACATTGTGGTATTTTTGCAATTTTGGACTAGGTGGAAAATTTTGTGAGAGCTTAATTTCATGATTTTCTCATGTCTTCATTACTTTTAAAAAGCCATATATTGAACTGGAAATGTTTGCGAAGAGTAACTCCTGAAGATAAAATCACAGCAAAAAAAAAAAAATAAAAAAAATACAGACTTTATACAGTGCATCCCATAAAGAACTATACACTTTTTAAATGGCTACCAAAAAAAAAAAAAAAAAAAAAATGGCCTATTATATGGTTCTTGGGGGAAAGGTTTATGTATAGAAAAAGCTCATGTCCTCAACTATCATTATGACACAAAAACTTCTGAAAATAATGCATGCTTCAGTGAGCAACGCCCACATTTGTAAAGGACACATAAATTAGCCTGTGCAAGAATTCGCTATTCAGGTTATAAGGGATCAAAATAAATAATGGAATATATCAGCGAACAAAGACAAAAATAAACTGAAGTCAAAGCCAAAATCAATGATATAATAAAAAAAAACATGGTGAAACATTACATTTTTGCATTATATTGATTGTTTACTTCTGACTTTTGGTTTTTCAATCCCAGCCACTTTACAAATTATGTTCTTCAAGGCAAGAAACTATCATTTGCCACACTTGACCCAGGTGAGGTAAATTCTAGGACGTCATGTTATGGCTGCCATGCTAAAGTTGTTCTAAAAATGGAGTGCAGGTATTCTGAATGACGGGTGTGACATGCACAGGATCTATATTAAAATTCATGCTTTTGAGCAAGAAGGGGTTTAAGGGGAGTATTTAGTATTTTTGTAGGAAAATTTGATAAAATTTCAGAACAGTCAGTCAAATTGATATTAAGAGTGGACTGCTGTATCGCCAGCAGTCTAGGCACAAGGTATCACACAGATTCATTAGGCTAGCCCATACGTTGCACTTACCATATTACTGTACAAAAGCGAAGATGTGGTGGACGGCCCAACAATTACAAATGATCAGAATCGATGCTTGTTTTGCTTTTTTCTCAGCAATTATGCACATTCCTGTGAATTCCTTTAATAGAGTGAAGTATTAATCCAGTATGCTTGACATTTTCAATGTAGACAAGATTGTTTGTTTTTGTTTTTTTTTAAATTGTGGCCACTATTCCATTTCATTTTTAAAGCTTCATTTAGTGTTATTAATTACATGTAGGTCTGAAGGTGTTTTTTACATTTCTCTAATTCTAGAATTTGACTAAAATTATGGAATTTTGCTAGTACATGTAATTTCTTAGGGTGATCCACCTTGAATTGTATTATTTAAAAACAAGCAGAACAATGTGGGAGACATTTCAGTGAAGCTTTGACCAACATTTAAAAAATTGTAATTGATCAAGACATTTTGGCATCTCTGTGATGTGTAAGGTGGACTTCCTCTAACAAGTAATGTCAAACATTTTCTGACCGTGCCTATATCCATGAATCGACCAACCATTGTAATTTTCACAATATAGTAACAGGAATTCTCAATAAATTAAATCAAATACCATCATGCCACCTGCTTATACATGTATTTCAAGAGGCACATCATCTTAAAGGGATTGAGCAACTTTCAAAAACAAGAGCAATAAGATCAAGATTAATAAAATTATATTGTTCCCACAGTAAAAACAAACTACTGAAAGTTTCAGATCAAATGGAAGTCATTTACTACCTTAAAACAGTGTAACAATGCCAAGCATACAGCCAAACACCAGTACCCTCTGCTGCCAGCTCACTAGGTCGCTAGGGACGGGGGCTATACAACAGGAAATGGGTGTATGTTGTGCCATGTGGAAAAAGCACATGGTTTTATAAACCATCCGGTCTTGGTTTATGAAATTTGAGTATGAAATCATTGATATCTCGAAGGTAAAGCAACCAATTAGCTTGCAACTTTGAAGAGATACCCGACTGACCTAAGTGTTTATAATTATGTTGGCAAAATAAGCTAAATCAAATAAAATGTGATTTGAATATCATTCAATGTTACTACATCCCTTTAAGAGACTTAAATAGGTCATGACAATGATGTGATCACAGATTATGATTAGAAAGCGAGGAAGTAGAAATTGGGACTCAAACAAATCAAGTCCAAGCTCTTGTGTGAGGACGAGACGGAAGTGCCCTTGTGTCGCTAATCCCTAATCACCCTCCCAAGACCATTTCAGCTCTGGATAGGAAGCAGTGTCATCCTTTCACCTGCTGGAGGGGGTGTATTTTTGGAAAAAGTATTTACAAGGTGCATGGGAAGAGTTGAATTTACAGACTTTCAAGGGTAATTTGTGAGTCCAACTTTGGACATGTGACTAAATCTAAAGGCTGTGCAGCACTAGCATGAGCTAGCCATAAAGCGTGATATTTTTGATTTGATTAATAAAACTGATCAGAGAATAGCAGGCTCTTCTCTCAAATATCGCGCTAAATTGGGCAAAATTTCAGCCCAAGTCAGCTTGGCTTATTTCTGAACTCGACTTGGTTTGTGCGATTTGGCCTCAAAATAGCGTGTTAATTGAGCTAAACTGAAACCTAAGCTTTATCCCACCATGCACATATCGGTTTGTTTGTGCATGCTTGAGGTCGGGTCATAAAAACGTTTGCGTGATTTAGATCAGGCTAGTGCAGCATCAACTGATTTTGAGATTTTCCCCCCTGATCTACCTCACAGCATTCCATTTGCCTCTAAAGCTAGTGTAGCACTGTCTGTAGGTGTCTGATGGCTCAAAACTTGAGAGTAAAAGTAGAAGACGAGGAAAGTTTATGAATGTTATTGACTCCTGTTTTAACTCTTTGCTTGCCAGTTGATTTGAGGGACACTTAAACTTATTAACTGTAATCATAATTATAATGTTCAATCATGCTTGCTAAAGAGAGAGAGAGAGAGAAAAGAAAGAAAAAAAGACTGATTCAGATTGGTGTCTGTAAAGCAGTTTCCAGTATTAACGCAACAGAAGACATTTTCATATATTACCAATATTTCAAAAATTAGATTAGGTAGACGATATTTTTGTGTATGTGTGTGCTAAAAATTAGTGTGCCATGCAAAGTGTTTGTTTGCAATATATATTCTATAGATGCGGTCTGTTTATCTCTCTTAGGAAAGTAAATAGAAGGAGGTACATTCAAGTTTTAGATTATGATATTTTGTAAAAATCTTTAATTATGGGGTTGTTTGAGCTTTATGATAGGATTTTCTATCCCCTGTAAGTATACCTGTAATTTCCTTTTCCCTGAACTTCTTTAGATCTCTCTGAAACCTCCCCAAGTCATTTATACTACACTGCTATTATGTGCACCTGCTTTACAATGCAAATTCTCTTTGTAAATTTAAGGCAGGCTGATCGACCAGATTGAGCAAATATTAACTTTGCTTGACATTTGATAACCATGTTCAGTTCAATGCCCCCAAACCAGACCTAAAATAATGTAAAATTTGTGAATATTTCGGCCCGTATTCTCAAAAGCCGGCTAACTTTAAACCTAGCTTGTGGTTATAACTATGGCTTGCAAAATGGGACTCGATCCCGAAAAGGAGATATTTGATTCATCATAATTTTTGGTAGTGAAACTCTTAAAAATTTCTTGGGATGATAAGTAGGCCTACAAAAGTTTCCCTTATGATTCCAGAATTTAGTAAACATGTTAGGAACATTCAACATAGACATATTGAGTCCCATTTTGCAAGCCATATTTAACCCACAGATTTAAGCTAGGCTTAAAGTTTGGCGGCTATTGAGAATACGGCCCAACATTGGTAAATATGACTGTACATGATGCATGAATACATGCGTGATGATTTCAGTAGTTTGAAAGAGAAAAAGTGATGATACTGTATCGAAAAACAAAAGGATTTGATTGAGTCATTTAATAATTTAATTTAATAGCTTTTATTAGCTAGCATATTAAAAAAAAAAAAAAAAAGACCACACTTACAAGCAATCAGAATCTTGACAGGAGCAGTAAAGAGTAATGAAATTAGGGATGCAACTTACAATATTTCTTTTACCAGTAATATTCTGCTGTATTTTTAAAATCAAAATCTTAAAGAACAACAGGTATAAGATTTGTGAGCCTTTCATCATGAAATTGAAAATTTTGCTGCTAAAGATGACTTTGAGGTAAATCTAGTTCAATCATTCAGGATTCCTTGGATTATAAACTTCAATCATTGGAATTAAGGAGCAGAAATAGCATGATTCTTCATTCTAGATATTGCATCTTGAGTTAATATCTCAAGGAAATGGGTCAATCAGGAAAAGTATTAATATCTTTGTTTAACTTTCTGTTTCTTGATAAAAAAAAAGATCACTGTGCATTCCTTAACCTTGGTCTATTTGCTGGAGCATGAATATTACTGATTACATTTATGTTATTCACTATTTTTCTCTGATTTTTTTTTATTCATTTTTTTTATTTCTTTCCTTATCTTATTCATTCTTTTTCTCTCTTTCCTTATGTTATTTGATATTTTCCTTTCTTTCCTTATGTTTTCAATTGTTTTTCTCTCTTTCCTTGTGATGTTTTCATTGTTTTTCATTGTTTTCTCTCTTTTCTCATGTTTTTCACTGTTTTTCTCTCTTTTCTTTTGTTTTTAATTTTTTTTCTCTCTATTCTTATGTTTTTCATTGTTTTTTCTATCTTTCCTTATGTTATTCCTTGTTTTTCTCTCTTTCCTTATGTCATTCATTGTTTTTCTCTCTTCTTGGGTTATCAAGTTTACAAATAATATTTATGCATATTCATGACCACATTTTCATTGATTGGCTAATGCTTAGCCCCGCTTTCCTTAGCAAGGTTTGGTTTCAGACTACAGCTCTTAGCACCACAATTGCCTGGCTAACTCCGCAATTACCTGGCTAACCCTGCCAGATAGTACCGTACTATTTACCGTGCTAGCCTACTTTGGTAAAACGTAGTCTGTAACTGAAGCGTGCTAAGCTTAACCCCGGGAAATAGGTGGTACTAAGCCCCCCCCCCTTAGCACCCCCTATTTCCTGGGGTTAAGGATTTTAACTGTAGTCTGAAAAGGGTATAACCCTACTCTTGGTAGTCTACACATCTCTCCCTGTGACCAAATTAATCCATCAATATTTATTTTTAAGGGTGAAACATGTGCTGTTACCTTTGTAAACAAAGCTTGGTCTCCATGCCATGTTAATGTGATTCGATTAACCCCTGGGTAACATATGGGTCTGTTCAGGGTAGAAAGGGCATTAAATATGTAAATGTGGAATAAAATGATATGTGTTAATGCCATTGTGGCTCTTATTAGGCAATGCTGTAGGGTGTTGTAAGGCATCTGTGTTTCTGTTATTGATCAAGAAAGTTGCACATTAATCATGTATCTCATACAATACATGTACATGTGTTTCCCATGATTTTGGCCTAGTTATGAAAACGCGGTGTCAGGCTATTTTGCAGAATTTGTGGTGGTCAGGGAGGTGAGAACGAACTCCAAAGATATTTAAAAGAAATCTCAAATGCCCTTTATAATTTATTTCCTGAGCAACAGTTACAATATTGTGCAAGGTTACCCTTGAATATTGCATTTAATGCCATCAGTTTCATGTGCATTGTAAAGCTTTTTTTATATTTAGTTTAGCATTTTTATTGCTTACAAGCTGCAATAAGATATTATTTTTTCTTGATTCCCTTTTTTTTTCTTTCATTTGTTGAACTTTTCTCCATCAATGTCATAGACGGAAGCCAATAGTGCACCATTAAGCAAATACATGAAACCCTTAAAATAAATATGTTAAATCCAATAAGATTTTAAATTTATTTTTCATGCAGAGTCCTCTGTCTTGCCTACTGACATTCAGAGAAGAGTTTACTTATGTTAGCTGTCTTTCAGTTATATGAACTCAGAAATGCATGGTGGCATGGCTACCAGCCCTTTGTTAAATCCATTTTAAAACTCCCTTTGACATTTGAAAAAAGTGTGTAGTCCCATCCATCAATAACCCTGCTATCATTTATGGATGTCTTTCACTTTTAAAAGATTCACAGAAACAGTGGTGGCCAAAAGCCCCCCATTAAACCCCTTTAAATGCTACCTATGACATTTATAAAAGTGTGTAGTCCCATCCATTTAGTATCCTGTAAACCATTTATTGATGGAACCCTAGAAGGGTATTTTCCAAGTTGAATTTAGTCTCCTCTTTCTCTCATCCCTCTTTCCTTGACATTTGTCCAGCTATTACACGACTTGTAACGCTAGATGAGCGATGGCCTAATCTGGGCTATTTACATGCACTTCTGATGTAGCGGGAAGACGAATAATGTGTGGTCGCAGGATGCCTTGGTCCAAAAAAATGATTGATCTTCTTTCGGAAGCTAGGGTTGGAATCATTATTAACTCTGGAAATGTTAAAATCGCTCTTTAATGTCGGACGTAAAATGCAAACTTCACTTTTATCTTAAAGCAAGTTTGTAGTTTGATGTACCAATAAATTTTGATGTTGATTCTACTTGACCAAGTAGCATCTACACCTTTTTACTGTTATGGATTTTAAAAATTATCAGCGGTAATATACGTTTAAGCTACGTTCATATGGTACTGAGAATGTTTTAAAGCCAGTACGAACTAGCAGCCTTGTATATCACCACCTCGAGTCCTCAACTGCTCGATTCTGCCCTGATTCATAACCCATAATGCAACATCCTGAATAGTGTAGTTTCATAATTCAGGCCCATTTGAATGAAAACATACATTGTTAATGCTCGATGAACTCACATCATGATATTTATGTTGCCAAGTATCAAAACACATACTTTACCCCTAAAAATATTTTAGTTACCCAATACAAATTAAAATGTAGGTTAATTTATACACCGTTTGTTAAACTGTTATCTTAAAAGGTATACTTTAAGACTAGCTATTTATATCACACAATCAATGAGAGTGTTGCTCAGTTTGCTCTCGCTTTAAAGCTTTGAGTTTCCGTAACCTTGAGGTATAAACTTTGATAGCTAACTTGCAAGTCAAGTTCATATGGTACAGTATAAAAATGTGACCAAGAGACTCGCTGCTGTTGTTATAACTGAAAATACCATTCACAGTCTAATTTCGATCTCTGCTCCAATGAATACAAAAAGCCCTGCCTCACTATTAAACTGACACGGAAGCATACCTTTCAGGCGAGGTCATGCTAGATCATGTGCGTATTGAACCTTAAAGCTGGTGTATAGTTTCGGGAGAAAGAAAAAATTATTCTGATTCACATTAAGATAAATTATGATAGATTGAATCCAATAACTATAATAAAGCAAATTATAGTACTTGAAATCTCCTTTTAGTGTCTTTATTTCATAATATAAGGATAAAAAAAGATAAGTCGGGGACCCGTCACAGGTTAGCGCTCACGTGGAAAACCAATGGGGATTCTCTTGTGTGGGTGTTACACACAGATCGTTCGCACTAATTCACGCCGTAACCTCGGGCGTGCGAATTTGTCAGCAGAGGTCTAAACGGCAGTTGGATTGCGCTATATTCGAACTTTATAAATGAAATTCATCGGAAATATCGAAAGGAATGTCACAAGATCTCTCACACATATCTTTTAATGCAATGTGGACAACATGTAACTACATTTGATCGGTTTTGTGCCAATTCCTTTTTTGCTACCAAAACTATACACCAGGTTTAAGTTAAATTGTGTCCTTGTGGCAGGAAATGAGTGGAAACCACCCCAACACTTGTGGTTTCATTGCAGTTTAAATTAAAAAAACTTTTCGTGGTTTCAAAACTTGATGTAGCCTCAAAACTATGAGTGTGTCCTTAGAAGCATATCAAGTTTATCTCACGTTATCTTTGAGGTTTACCTCAAGGATAATACCTCAAGGATAACTTGAGATTAATTAAATGTGAGTTTAGACTAGTTGTGGGAATATAGCTGGACATTATAATAATCATGGTTTAGTGTAATATTTTACTAGATATCAGCTATTTTTTATTATTTTTTTCTTTTAGATGTGCCTATTATAAACAAAATGCATGTTGTCACTCTGTATGATTGCAGTTTTTCTCGAATTTAGCATTTATAATGTTGACTGAACCACTTCCCTATGTTTAGTCCATTTCCCCTATAACTTTATTCGCCTGAGGTTTCAGAGGCGTAGCCCTTAAGAGCTAAAAATTAATGGGGAATCCTTTATTCTGCCCAATTTGAAAAGAGGTTTATAAAAGCTGATGAATACGATAAGAAAAATTAGTGTAAAGAAATCTGAGATGACAGAATGATATTCTAACGACACATTTTAACGTAAAAAGCAACAGTGGTTAATCCAATCTAAATTGCAAATTTTCATGATTTGTGCCAATACTGCTTTTGGTAGTGTAGTACTGACTGTGAAAAGGGAGTGAACTCACATCAGTATACTTTGATATGATAGTACTTCTGGCCCTCAGAATCTCTTTATCTTTACTCTTTGTATCCCTCTTTTGTCCTGTCCTTTAATTCGTTAAATTCAACAATTCCACATCTTGCTTAGATATGAAAATTTCAAATTCTTAAGCTTTATTGATAAAGTTATAATGATAACAGTAAACATAGCACTTCTGATGTGTCATCGATGTAGTAAACTTTTCAGATATGTAGACATGTAGAGATATTCCTCACTCCATTATTAGTATCTATAGAATCTCTGTTATCATACTTATCCACAAAAATGAAGTCCATAAAGTCATCAATCATTATTACCTGAATAACGCATTTTAGACTCAAGATATAAACGTGTACGTGTCTGCAAAATTGATTTGGTCGACACAAAATATGTCACAATGGCTTAGATGTAGGACAAAAGGCCATAATATTCATACATTTTGTAAACCCCTTGTCCGCGAAATTTGTTAATTTCCTATTGCGCCTCTGTACAAATTTACCGGTCCATAATATCCATATTTTGTCTGGTAGGGGGTCGTATGCGTAATTGTGAGATGATGCGCGTTAAAATAAAAAGAGTAAGACAAAGGATACGCACAGAAACATTATACATCTCAATGGTTTAGCACCATGAAACGACTTTACTCACCAGAATAATTGTGTCACAATGGTTCAGCTCAGAATGCTGCAAAAAAAATATCACGAGAAATACCCAGTTTAAATCAAGCAAACTTATGGAATTGTCTTTAACATGTGGCTAATTTAGGAGAACAGGTAATAATAATAATATTGACTGGCTTTAATTTCGGGAGATACCTATTACATTTCCCTCACAAGACCCATATTGCCCTCGTCTTCGACTCGTGACAATATGAGACTTGTTTGGGAAATATATACGGTATCTCCGTCAAGGCCAGTCAATATTATATAAATATTCCAAATGCTATGATAACTTTAGTAATGCTCCTTATACTAGGGTTGGGCGAATCTCAACATTTTTTTTCAAACAAGTTGTTTCTATAGTAAAATTCGACGTAGAAACTGAAAATGACAATTATTTTTGCATACGATGACGTCTTACGTCGCTAAAGTGAAAAAAACCAAAATGGCCGCCAAAATAGCGTATTATGCCCAATTATCACACTTTTTATACGTATAAACCACTTTTACTGCGTTTTTATATGGCTTTTGGGTGTCAGGGAACCCAACATGATTAATCCTACCTAAGTTGACTGTTAGTGTAGTTTGGTAGTTAGTTTCAGTCAATATCGAGCAAAAATCACCTCATATCAAAATCACTAATTAACACAGTTTATAACCATACTAGGTACATTTGGTCATGATAAAATTGTCAGATTTGAGCTTTTAAACCATCAAAATCCATAAAGAAACAAAATAAAACGGGTTTATACCTATAAAGTGTGTGATGAATGGGCAAAATACACTATTTTGGTTTTTTGCACTTTAGCGACGCAAAAAAAATCATTGTCATTTTTGGATTCTACATCAAATTTGACTATAGAATTAACTTGTTTGAAATAACTTTTCAGAAAAAAGTCATTATGTGCCCAACCCTACTTATACTGCTCATCAACTGGAAACCATGTGATAGTTTACATCACAGGAAGATAATTCTTACCGGAAATAATTGCTAAGTATAATAATGTATATTATGATGGAAATATCTATTTCAAGCCTCTGTGAAGAGGATGCCAAGCAGGTTGAGTGCGGGGTTTTCATGACCGAGAATACGGTGTATGTTGTGAGCCGCGGCGGAAGGATACTGTTCGGGAAAGCGTTATGGTAACGGTTTTTAAAATCTGGATAAGAAATCGTAGTTAACGGACAGTAAATCAAGCAATTGGCCTGTAATTTGAAGGGATTCAAGACTAACCTATATTTAATAATCATGTTGGCAAAATGAGGTATTTTAATAGATTACGATTTGAATTCTCCCTCAAAGTTACTGTACATATATGTATGTTTGTTATTAAAGGGGAAGTTCACCCTGGAATTTTATTGGTCTTAAAAAATGAAGAAAAATAATAAAAAAAACTTAGTGAAAGTTTGAAGAAAATCGACCAAAAAAGAGCGAAGTTATGAATATTTGAAGTTTTGATTCTGTGACGTCACGTGCGAGCAGCTCTCCCATTGGCTGTGTATGTAAATTCAATAAATTTGTCTTTTTGTCATGGTTCTTGATAAAGGAATGGGTCAGTTTGATATAGTCACGTATATGAACATACATGTATGTTTGATGGTATATCGACCGCACAGGTGACATAATTATTTTCTTATGAAAAAAAATGGCATTTTCTGGAATTTACACTACATAACACATAGGAGATCTGCTCGCATGTGACGTCACATAATCAAAACTTTGAATATTCATAACTTCATCATGTTTTGGTCGATTTTCCCCAAACCTTCACTCATATTTTTCTTTTATTTTTCTGCATTTTTTAAGACCAATAAAATTCCAGGGTGAACTTCCCCTTTAAGCTTAATGTAGTAGATACCTGCATATTCAAACTTTTGTTTGAATGCAATCAAACATGATTGAGGTTCCCATTTGGCTTGCCATATCAACTTTTTGCACTGCTCTGTGAGACACCGCCACAAACTCTTTCACACACAGTGATACTTTTTTCCCCATAATCTTGGATTTGTGTGCAGTTGGAAGTGAGCTGTTTCTTTTGTTTATTCTCACTTTATATAAATTTCCCGTGTCTCGCTTTCTACCCATAAGCCATCTGTGCAGCCGGCGACTGACTGAAGATGAGAGTTGTTTCTTCTTCTCATGATGGGGTTGTTTAATCAAGAAGCTTATCCAAATATTGGACCATTATTCCAGCTCTTTGCCCTAGAATAGTGAGCAAACAAACCTCTTGTTCATACACAAAAGCTTTATAATGGTATAGCAGAAACGGTACTTATTAATGTATATTATATAATGTGGACGAAATTACCTGGCTATTTGTGGACATAATTTGAGATTTTGGCTACTTTCCAAAATATCGAGTTGGAGGTTTTAAATTGGCTTATAAAGGATTATTTATTTGAGACGTCTAACAAAAGTAAAACCCCTCACTGTCCGAAACTCAGCTTGTCATATTCAAATGCTCTGTAATTAGGCTGATTCCACACATTATTTCATAGCAATTCAATTCGCTTTTTATTTAAAAAATCACTCAGAGAGTTTACAAGATTTAAAAAAAAAAAACATTTAAAGGTTGTTACTAGAGTGCAAAATCACTTCACTTAGACTGAATCCGGAGCTAGTTCTTGAAGAGGGTTGATCAGGTCAGAATCATATAAGTTTGAGCAAACTCAGGCTGATCGAGTTTCAGGATGACTTTTTCTGTGTATGAACATGCTCAAAGAGACTAGGGATCACTTGTCAATGACACAGACCAAAAAATTCTTGACGGAGTAAATATGATAGAAGGCTAAGATCTATAAATAGTAACACTTAATATCAGTTTAACTGGGTTATGATTTAGCAAACATGACAGTGTATTTTATGCCTGTGCATCTTTATCACCTTCCCTAGTGAATGTATTTAAAGAAAATCACTGTTGGCATTGTACATTGGTCATTCCATTAATTGGGGCAATTTTGACATTAAGGCATTACTCAATACTAAAAATGATATAGGGCAATTCCATGATTAGTTTCATTACACTTTATGGTCACTTAGGAATTGTGCCAAAAAAAGAAGAAGAAGAAAAAAAAAAAAAATATATATATATATATATATATATATATACCGGTATACACCCTGGATATAAGACATGGCATTTGAGAACCTGAAAACATTGTTTACACACAAAATGTTAATGTGTATCTGAGAATAGCTGGTGAACATTATTGTGTTTGCCATTGTTTAAAGCTGTTAAAAACTACCTTCTTTCATTTATTATATTAAGTTATACAGTGTAATCTACTTTTCTGTACTATATGATATTACAAAAATGTACTCCTGTAGGTCCATATTTGACACTTCAATTTTCCTTCTCAGTAATCAGTTTGAGACAAACGTGGCTGCCAAGTTCTGCTACAACAATTCATCCATATTTACTCTCATAACAAAGAAGATATCTAAATATAACAGAAGTGAAGTAGATTCTGGAAGAAGTTTTTTAAAAACAAGACCGTCATGACGATAGGTCACGGCCACCTGCGATGTGTTTGATGTCTTGTTATTCACCCAAATTCAATTAAGAGAGTTATTTTTTGCTCATTTCTCACTGTTTTGTCCCAATGATTTGATTGTCTCGGATGGATTCGATTAAGTCTGTGAGATGACCTGGTTATACAGTGAGCTCATTGATGGTATCGTAAATCAATCTGATTTTATTACAAATATCAACCATACTTCATTAGGATGAAGACAGTATTAGTTTTTATAAGGTTTGTGGGTGGATGGTAGACTGATATCCATGTCTTATTTTGGTTAATTTGTCAAGTTTGTATGAATTTGTTTAATATCATATTTCTCAAATTCTGAATTTGTTTGTATCACTGGATTTATGATGCTTATCATATTGAACTATTGTTATTCATTTCTTTGATTTTAGGCCTGTATGATTTTCCACTTAAATGCTTTCAATAATAATGTAACTTTTTTGGATGGTTTAGTTAAGAAAATATCCATTTATATTTGATTGTAAGATCTGTCATTTTAATTAACAATATTAATATTATTTTCTTTTTGAAAATGAAATATGCAACATATCTTGAAAGCTGGATTTTGCGATATTATGATAAAAAAAAGGAAGCAACCCAAATTATAGGAAAAAAAATCTAAAAGATTCTTGTAGAAATAAGAGAAGTACCTGTAGTTCCTGTAGGCCCTCCCACAATACTGGGCCCTCCCACAATACTATTTCCTTGAAATTGATAAAAAGATATTTATCACATTGTTATTAGGACAGATTGATCGCTAAACATGGAGGACTCTGTCCACTTGGCTGATGGCTTGCCTTATCTCGTTATGTGGAGATGATATATGGTGAGTTTATTTTACCCTCTTGATTTAATTTGAGAAAGATATTTTGTTTGTTAGAGGTCCTTTGTTAACCAATGTTCATTTCTTTGGTTGAAATACGATTTTCTTGTAGATGATCTTAGAAGCTTTTTACAAATGGTCATATTCAAACGTGAGTGACACGACATTTGGACTGATAGAAGGGCACATATCTTTGCACTTGTAGGTTATGAATAGATCATGACTACCATATTATGTACAATGTAGGAGTGGCATATGTCATTACCAGTTGGATTTGAATTTTACAATTGGTACTGAAAATTATGATTAAAAAACGGTGCGTGAGTGACACGACAAAAAAAAAGACATGGGTTTCTGACCATCATTGGTTATGGTTGGATTTGTGCCCAAGTAGATCTCTAAGGGTACCATAATTGCTGGTATATGTACATGAATAGTGTACCTCTCTGACATTTATTGTCCTTATCAATCATTCCCTCTCTGTGGAAAATGGTCCACCTCTATGTGTCGTGAGTGACACGACATCCAAAACGTGAGTGACACGACCAGTGCCTTAATGCGACAATTCAAGTAAATAACTAGGTCGAAATTACCTGTGTGTATATGCCATGTTAGAGTAGTCCATGATAATTACTTTAAGCAAAAAGAATCTGAAAAAAGTGACTAGATATAAGAATAAGAGGCATTTAAAGCACCATAGTCCCATATGTGCAAATTCCTGTTTGATCAATTATTCAGCATAAGAAAACTGGATCACATAATGTTTGAACTGAAATAAGTGGTTGTATTGTAAAGAAGCCTTTGTGTTGATTTCGGATCCTAATTTGCATTTTCAAAGGCACAGCGCCACATTAAAATTTTAGCTGAAATGTCCCACTTAGTTTGAATATGACCAAATAACTAAAATTGCTGAAAAAAAAAGCCTGCTAGATTAATAATAGTGGAATTCATTATGCATTATCTATACCTTTTGTTTAATATTAAAGATAATGAGGTAAAAACTACAATGTAATGGCATCTCCTTCCTAACTTGGAATTGCAATTTGTAAATTTGAATTTTTTTTACAATGCACAGACATGAACTTATCATTTAGGTGTATTTTACATTTATGTATGCCTTTCTAATCACTGGTAAAAGATAATTACCCGTGAGATGAACAAGTCTTATTAGATTTACAAACATGATCTATTTGCTCTTTGATGGCATCTCTGGCTTTACTCACGTTTTATAACAATGTTATTTGCCATTACAATATTGGCTTTTTTTTTAGCAGATAGAGATGACCTATTTTGAAATATTGATGCCATCGTTGCATCATCTAATATACCTCATGCTTGGTTTGCAACAATCTGTGTTGGAAGACAATTTTTTCTGTATGTTTCTCTTGCTCCCTGATTATAGTGTTTCTCATGCAAATGTTATATTGGCCCATGGTGACCAAAGGCTTCTATTTCTTCTTTTATTTCTCTCTTTTCCTCGATAAGATATATTAGCTGGGTTGAAAATGTGTTTTACTCTAGCGACTTCATGTATCTGTCCAAGAAAATGAAATTGAATTCATTTAGGATACTCACAAATATTGTTCTTGGGATTTCGAAGCATATTGATATCATAGATATATGTCAAAAGTGTTTATCATTAGTGGAAGATTTGATTACTGCATGTACATGTTATATATCAGTGGTGGATCCAGCAGGGTTCAACAGGCATGCGCCCCCCCCCGCCTATTTGAAAATCTCTATAACCGTATCTGTCAAAATTAAAAGTAAAATGATCTGCACTCCCTATACTGTCCCCCTACATGTATGTACCTGTTTTCAAATCCTGGATCCGTGCTGTATTCTGCTTCAGTTTACTGTTCAGCAAACTTTCCCTTTCCCATTGTTTCCCTACACTAAGTGCTGAAGAAAAACAAACTTTCTTCAAGTTGTCTCGCAACCTTGGAAAACATCATTAATCATTGCGGGTTTCTTTTCCCCGAAACAATATTGGCACGAACCCAGGCCATCTAAATGTCTTTTCCGACCATGGACCTCCCTTTTCGTTTGGGTAAAGCCTAACGGGACCGTGGTCGGGGATCTATGAGCTGCCAAATTTGATCTACTGCAACACGGTTAACGAACGAGGAAGGAAAGAGGTTAATTCTTATTGCAGCTTTACATGTGATGTAATAATGTTGAAACTACCCTGTAGTACATTGCCATGCCTCAGCCATGTCGGCTTGTACTCTAGTCTTGAATATCAGACCCTCTTGAGCATTGTTGAACCAGACCCACTAACAATCTTTATGATTAAATTGAAAAGACAACAACAATAGCAGACAAAACAATCAATTCTTTTATCATTTCACTTCCTTTTAATAGGAAGAGGGTGTTTACAAGGGGTAAATGTGACCCTTACAATGCCACCAAATTCAAATATTTGAAGAAAAAAAGCTTCAAATCGACAATGTGTGTTTGGATTTGTTTTTTTTTCTTTTTCAGTATTAATCTCAAAGTTTAAACTCTTTCAGGATCTACATGTAATTTCACAAATCATTAAGTGCTTTTGAATTCTATTGAAAAATTATGTTGTTTCTAGTGAATTAGAAGTAGCAATTTTAAAAAACTGTTTTGTATAGAAAGCAGAGTTCTTATTTGTTCTGTTTATTAAACTGAAAATAGCCTGAACCCAATGCCTACACTCTAACTACATCCATTGATGACAGTTATTGAAGGGTCTATTTGGCTAGACTAAGGAACTCCTTTGCGACTGTAGGCTGGCGTCATCTGTTCTACTTCAAATCTCCTTTCTTGACTATCTTCTGTAGATCTGGAATCATTGCTAATTGTCAGGATTGGTTGCAATTTTCTGCTGAATGGGTTGGCCCCAATCTCTCCTTTTATTTTCTTTTGAAGTCAATATAGTTATGATCGTTCCAAATTGAGAAGGGGCAGCAGTACCATATCAATTTGGCTTTATATTGGTGATGGTTTTTTTTTTTTTTTGTCTTCTTTAAGGACAATTAAATTCATTCCCTGATTGTAGAAGGAATAGCAAAAATTTTCAAAGTAAGTTTTTAGGCACGTATTGACTTTTATTTGGTATATTTTCATGAACTTCAGAGCCCATATTCATAAAACCTTCATAGGCCTATTTATCACCTAACTTTTTACTGTTCCCTATGTAATTAGTTTACAACTAGCTTCAGTAAGGTTTTGTGAATATGGGCCCCTTTCAGGAGAATCCCCCTAGTATTAGAGTTTTGCCTTCCTAAATATGAGATATGGTATTACTTTGAACTGATTGAAAAGCAATATTTGGGTGAAATACATGCAGGAAAACAGCAAAAATGTAGTTTATTGAGGCATTTTACATATTTTGCTCTTTATCATTATTTTTTTGTTGTTTTTTGTTAATGTGCAACATGCCAAGTCGAGAAAGTTGTTTTCTAATGCATGAGATTTTATTTTAGATTTGAAAAGCAGTGTATCCTTACCTTTTGAATGATTTCAAATGAACAAAAAGTTGTGTATGAACAGAAAATCCTCTTAGGCGTTCAGACAGAAATATATTATTTTTGTGACAGGAGAAATATGGATTATATGGAGGAGAGTTGCAAAAGAAGGACTCTAAATCCTCCTAATGGAGATTCCATTAATATTCATGGTTTTAAACCTCAGTGTATTTGACTCGGTCTAGATTTTAAAACTTTAAAATCTCCATCAGGTATTACTTTGTGTAACCAGGTGCCTATTTCTTATAGAAATAAATTAAATAATAGGGAAATTCTAAAGAAATTTCCTGCTGCACTGAACCAAAAACATTTTGTTAATGGAAGTATGATGCATTTTGTTTTGAGCATACTAGTCATAAAGGCTTTAACTATCAATAAAAGTAAAAGTAACAACTTTTTTGCTCTCACTGGGCAGTAAATAAATGTCAGTGCCAGTTCAAGAGAGCATTTGTGCCGTAAGCTGATTTATGAAGTGTCAAAAAGCCATTGTATTGAATATTCATGAAGGCTACTTTCAAATGATTTTGTTTGTTAGCTGCTTTGGCTTCGTTTTCTCTCACGATGAAGTCTGTGAATGTCTGTTTCTCATGGAAAACCCCCTGAAGGTAAATTATGCTGTTGAGCATCAGAAGTGTGCTCCAAAGATACAATGAGTGTCTGCTTCATATACATGTAGTACCCACAAAACCGCTGTAAACTGTAATGCCTCAGATATATGCCGCTCTCATCTGCTAATAATCAACATGATCCTATTGCTAACCACTTTTATCTCAACTACATCAGTACCCAATAATTTTTTTTCCTAGAATGAAAAAAAAAACATAAAAATATATAGTTTACATGAAGCTTATTTTCGGAAATGATGTGAACCTCCAGGGAAAACAGTCCAAAGTGAATCAACTTCAATTGAATTGTGCTCATAATTTTCAAGAAAATGATGTGTGAAGGACGTGTAACCATGAAAAATTAATCCAAATATCATTGGAAACCTACAAATGTAAACTTGTCTATTTATGGTATCTTGAAGTTAATTTTATTCCCTTTGATTCCTTGAAGTTGGGTTATGTTTTATTGAAATGCCCTAATACCACAGGGCTCAATGTTGCTTCCAAGAAGCTTTATTCCCTCTCTTTGTTCTTCAGATCTCAAGCCCTAGATGTTTATCATCCAAGAGAAACCATTGTATGTTTATCATTCTATTCATAGACTAGGTTTTATCGCACATGTGCCTGGGAAAAACTGGGCATAACAACATATTAAGTTATTTTGAGATTTTCTGCAAGTTTTGCCTCATATCAGTTATGCTGGATTACCATTGTGGTAAGATCGAATAATATTAATTATTCAGTTAAATTCAGTTATTTTCCATTAAAATTCAAAGTTAAGAATTAAAAAACAATAACAATCTAGAGAAATATGCATGCTATAAAAGCAATAGGTAATGAATTTTGTTGTGAAAAGTTGCTTCTGATATACTCTCCTGTACATTCACTTGTAAAATCAATGTATTATTTAAGCAGTATTCAAACAGAGACAAAAGAAAGAAGAATATAATAGGAGAAATATGAAGAGAGCTTATTTAGAAGAAATAAAACAAAACAAGGATGAAAAATTATGCAGGAAAATAGTCTGAGCGAGAGTCTTATAAGTGAAAAGAGGATTATATGATTCTTCATATCAGAAAGGTTTCAATATTAGGTGATACTCTCCTATGCTTTGACTTGTTATAGTTATCACAGGACAAGACAAAAGAATAACTTGGGATTCATGAAGAGATTTGCAATACTTAAGGGAAATATAACAAGGTTTTGCAGAAGACTAGTCCATAAGTCCTAATGGTGAAAAGAGGATTATAAAAATCTTTGTTCCAAGAGAAATCAACATACTGTAAAGGAATACAATAATATGAGAGGAATCTGAAAGACAAGACAAAAAGGATAATGGGGGTAATGAAGAAATGCATAATATTTGGGAGAATGGGGAGAAAAGAGAATCATGCCTTAGAATGGTCTAGCAGTGTTAGAGTTGAAAAGAGGATTATACATTGTATGATGCTTCAAATTCATACAAAAACATGATGTAAAAAACTTGCTGTAGGAAATGAGCCAGAAAGGGTAAAAAATGTCTTTTTGATGTACTTCTCTCCTACCTTGAGCCTGACTTGTGAAGTTAATGTATTATTCAAACAGTATACATGAAGCTTGACAGTTGTAGCACGTAGCCAGCAAAACATATGAGGTTGATCATTATGTTCTGATTAATCTTGAGCCTGAGTTTTGCAAGGACTGATGTAAGGGGAAGGTAGAATAAGAGGGAGACATAAGTAGAAGGGGAGATGTAGAGGGAGGGGAGTGGAAAGGAGAACAGTGATTGAAGAGGTTATTGGCAAATATGGTTACCATTTAAGATCCATAGATGTACCTGTGAACAGTATTGTGGGATGCATCTCTTGCTAAATTAGGAAGATATGTGAGACAGAGACCACAAGATAAATATCAAACTCTTCCTTGAACACTGGCATTTTAGGATTAAAGGATACAATAATATACCGGATGAGATATGTGCAATGATATACTTCTGCCACCTACGCATGAACTTAAAGCCCAAGTATAGTTGTAGTAGAGAAAATTGCATTTTTAAAAAACTTACTCAACTTGTCCTTATATTGTTCCAATGACGTATAAATACATGGGCAAGTAATATAACAATGTACCATGCATGTCTTTTCATGATATATTATAGTTAGCATAAACATGGGGAGATGTTCTTCAAAATGAGGCCATACTTCCATCACTCTCACTCCAGAACTCTGGGCATGCCGCACCACTGCTGACTGGTACATGGCGTGGGTGCATTCTGTGTGTATCAGTCTGTGTATCAATAGCATATATTTTGCACACAAACCACTGCACATTGCACTCTCCCCAGTGTGATCCTGTTTAGGCACGGCCCTTCAACAGATCGATTTACACAGTTTTGTTGCTAAATTCAGGTCTTAGAGTGGAATTTATAACAAATCATTTTGTACACAGGAGTTATTTGAGGTATCAATTCATATTATTCTGCTATGGAAGTAAAACAAAAAATATGTTCTCCCAAAACTATACATGAGCTTTAACCATAATGAATACATCTCATCACATATATATCCTTTAATCTCAAAATGCCATAGGGGAGAAAGATACTGTGCCTAAGAAGAATGACTGTCAGACTTTGGTTCATTCCATATATTTTATATATACCTTGAAGGCCTACAATGTATTTGTAATGCAGAAATAGTTCACAAGTTATTATTTGATAATAGCTACAATATTTTTTTTGAGCAAGGTTGCATGAAAATAAGCACTAGTTATACAATTTCCCCTATAATACACCAGATTTGTGAGGCAAATTTCATTGCATAACATGTAAGATTCTGAAGTAGTATGTGTACCTCGTTCAGGCTAATAAATTACAAAACAATTTTCATCCACATGTTATGGAAGTATCTCACTTTACCCATGAGATGGGTTTTTTTAAAGACTAATTTGAGACTAGTTGCGGAGATGTCTCTTGAGTCTGCGCCTCATTTCATGAGTTACTGAAAAATTGAACATTTTCATCTCTGATCTGAAAGTCTTGGAGACCTCTCTGTGATGTGAGATACCACCATAATATACAACTATAGACATTGCTTCATCAGACAGAAGTTGTGAAATAGCACATTTCATGGTGGATCAGGGGAAAAGTTTGAGTTTTGCAGACCTACTATGAGCGAAAGCCCACTGAGATGCATATTTCTGTCACTGGTGTTCCAATGGTTGATATTTCATATTTTATATTGAATATATTGAAATGTATTGTTCTTTGTATCTTTTTTTTTTGCTGAATAAATAATTATGTAAAAAAAAAAAAAAAAAAACAGGATAAGAGGGGGGCTTAAAATAAAAATATCCAAGATTTTCTCTTTGCAATTATATTTGGGGTAGCCTGAAGGTATTAAATATGATACGTTGCAGCATTAAGGAAACCCTACTGAGCCTTGGTCTGTGAGGTCTAAAAATAAACGTCTCAAGGTAGATGGGGTATGTCCTTACCAGGAAATGAGTGAGAAATATGAAAGCGGAGATGGTTCAAGGAATGAGTGTCTGTATCACCTTCATGGCTCAGGGTATCTTGAGATGCTTCGTTATTAGCCAAAGCAAGTTTAATCCTTTCATTGCCGGGGTTAAAATCCCACCTCAAAATGTTTTTCTGAGAAATTTGACTTTATGTAGATACATTTACAACAACTTCACCAAGTTTCAGTCAAATTTTTATTTTGTAATCACAAATTGATGTTAGCTATTAGATGTTTAAAGCTAATCTAGTGTTGTAGTCATGAGATTAAACTGCAGAAGAAACTGTCTCAAAGTGATGGGAAAGGTTGATAACAATGCACCTAAGAATTATTTATTGATGTGAGGTTTTGGAATCACGAAAATTATAAGAAATTTACCAAATTCTTCTGAGAGTAGCATGCACTGCACTAAAAAATGCATGTATGGGACTACATGAACATGTGCTCACATGTTTGGGACCCGAACATATCAGCTTTCTTTGTAATATTATCACTTTGGCAGCATTTAAAGAGCAATCCTTTTTAGTGGAACTTTCAATTAGAAAAATCTTCCTAAAAACCTTGAAAATAACCTGAAAGCTCATAATTATTTTGTTGACCCATGGTTTGCCGTTCCCACTACACTAGATTCTCTGAATTTCCCTGCATCATAAATAGTGGGATAATTAAAAGGTTTTTATGGTTCTTGCTCAAAATTGTGTTACATGTACCATAAATGGATGGGGTCATCCCATTAAGACCGACACCACGAGACCGACGGCCCATTAGTCCGACACTAGACAAAAAATGTTTATTGACCGACGCTAGCAAATGCCTACGCACTAGACCGACACTAGATCAAACAGGTGCACGATACCGACACTACCATGATATGACCAACGAGACCGACATCACAATAATATGACACACGACACCGACAGTAGAGCAATACAGCCAACGAGACGGACATTACATGAAGTAGACCCACGAGTCCGAAATTGCGTCATGGCGCGTTGTATTTAACAGCGCCACCTTGTGACCAATATATAGACAAGTATTAGTACAGGATGTCCAAAAAAAATAATGTCGGGGATATACGAATCGCGTGGACGAAACAGGCGCATAACCAGGGGTATCTTGGGGGAACGAGGCCATGCCCCCCCTTCTATCGGGTAGGCAAAAGGAACGTCTAAAAGGCGAAAGAAAGGGGTGAAAGAGGGAGGGAGGGAGGGAAACGAGGGGAAGTAATTAAAAACCCAAAAGGGGTTGAAGGGCAACAGAGAGATAATGAAATGAAATGTAAACGACATACTTTTTTTTTTTTTTTTTTTTTTTTTTTTTCATTTTTTTTGTTGGACATCCTGTACTAATACTTGTCTATATATGGTCACAAGGTGGCGCTGTTAAATATAACGCGCCATGACGCAATTTCGGACTCGTGGGTTCTACTTTATGTAATGTCGGTCTCGTGGCTGTATTGCTCTACTGTCGGTGTCGTGTGTCATATATATGGTAGCGGCTCGTGGTCATATACTGGTAGGTCGTATCGTGCACCTGTTTGATCTAGTGTCCGGTCTAGTTGGCTGTCGGTCTCGTGGGCCTAAATTGTTTACAGTCGTTCTCGTTTGCCATTTACTTACTGTCGGACTCGTGGGTCGTCGGTCTCGTGACCGTCGTGTCTCGTGGTGTCGGCTTGTGGGTGTACCCAATGGATTAGGCATGGCGTAGATGAAGACTGACGCCATGTCTTAAGAACATTTGAAGTTACTGACTGGTGTTTCATATCATGTAAATTGAATTTGATAATAATGGAGGCTGAATATTTCCAGGAAGGATGTCAAGCCTGAGGAAAATGAAACAGAATGCCATATTAATAATGTAAATTGACAGTGTGAAGAAATTGTTCTATTTTTGTAAAGGGCTGTAACTTGTCTTTCCAGTAGACCAAATGGTCATAACAATCCTATCGTGTACATACAGCATAACAAAAACCTAAAAGTGAGGGAAACTTTTGTCTGTTTCGTGCACAAGCCATGTAGATATAAAGGTGTTGACTTATGGTTAGCTGAAGTCTCTTTCTTTATGTGAAGTTAAAAAAATAAATGTAAATATGGCTTTATGTCTGTCAGGTTACAGCCCTTTAAATGGATTATAAAGTAACTTCCAAAAACAACCGTAAGAGAAATGAATGAAATTCTATTGCTCTGACGGTAAAAAACAAACTACTGGAAGTTTCAGATCAAATGCAAGTCATTTACTATCTTAAAACAGTGAAATATCAAACAAGGCTAAATATGACTGCGCATGATTAATTTACTCCCGCTCTGTTGCAAACTTAGCAGCCCGGTAGGCACGGGGACTTCACAACAGGAAATATGGTGTTCATTGTGCTGGCGTTGAAAATGCACACGGTTTTCAAAAGCATCCGGGAATGGGTTTGAAAATTTGATTATAAAATCATACATATCTCGAAAGTAAAGTAAGCAGTGGACTGCAATTTTTAAGGAATACCAGACTGACCTATGTGTTTATATAATACAAAATGAGCTAAATCAAATAAATTGCAATTTGAATATCATTCAGTGTTATTACATCCCTTTAAAAGATGTGCAAAGAGCTTTTTTACGTTTTGAAGTTTATGAGAACCCATGATCTGCTGGCCCTCAGTAAATAATTTATACCAAAATTCTGAGAACTTCAGTTTTCAGTTTCATTTATTTCACATCCGTTAAAAAATACATATTTACAAATACAGTATTTGAATAAACAAAGCAACATGTAGATATAGAATACAATCATGTTTTACTTATATAACATAACAGTTTACAATATATAAAAGATAAAAAGAAAAAAACAATGCAGTGGATGGAGGGATCAGCAAAAGCCATTGGCTTGTCAAGGCTGATCGTTTTACAGAAGAAATTTGCAACACAAACACATCATTTGTTTACTTTCCACGTCTACATACATATACAGTGTATCAAACAATTATTTGTACACCCATAAAACAATGATTCAAAACAAGGATAAAATAGTTTTCATTCAAAACATAATTTTATTAACTGTTAACATTGACAAATGATGTATCCTCTTTGTTCAAAGGAGAGTAAAACATAGAATTCTTATCTTTTTTAGAATTTTTCCCAAAAAGTGATTTTTAGGAAAAAACAATTATTTGTACACTTTGAGTTCTTTCTGCTTAAAGTCTCTATCTAGTACTTGGTGGGTCCTCCTTTGGCGTCAATAACGGCACGCAGTCTCCTGGGCATACTATCAACCAGTTTCTCACATATGGCAGGATCCAGGCTGCTCCATGCTTGATGAAGCGTGACTTTCAAGGTCTTCTTTGTTTGCTGGGGGTTCAGTGGGCAATTCTCTCCATTTCATCCCAGAGATGCTCTATTGGAACCAAATCCGGACTCTGCGGGGGCCATTGAGCACAGATATCTTCTTCTTGGCCAGAAATGCTGTCACAAGTTTTTCCGTGTGCTTGGATCATTATCATGTTGGAACACAAAATGGTGTCAAAGCATTTTGGCAGCAATGGCATCAACTGTCTGTGAAAGGAGGCTCTTATACAGGTCGGCTTTCATGATTCCCTCAATGAAGTGGGGGTTGCCTACGCCAACAGAAAGCCCATACCACCCCACACCAACACGTTTCCACCTCCATGCTTAACAGTTGGTTTCAAGCACTTAGGACTGTATTTCTCCTTCGAAGTACGCCACACTCGCTGACGACCATCTGATCCGAACATATTGAACTTGGACTCGTCAGACCAAAGCACAGTTTTCCAGAATCTAGCAGGCTTGTCAAATATGTCCCTGGCGAAGTTCAGGCATTTCATCTTGTCTTCTGACTGATGAATGGCTTTTACGAGGAATCCTCCCGTGCAGTCCACGTTCTCTCAGTCTGTTCCTGATTGTTTGGGTGGAAACCTTAGTGCCTTGTACTTGCTTCAACCTGCTTGACAAGTTGCTTTGCAGACAACTTCCGCGTCTCTCATCACAACCTCTTTGATGTACCTGTCTGTCCTTGAAGATGTCACTCTTTTTCTTCCTCTTCTCTTCTATTTTTCAACTCTACCTGTCTCCTTGAATTGTTGGATGATATACTGCAACTCTTGTATGCTTCATATCAAGTCTCTTGCTATCTTACGTACAGAAACTGCATCCTTGTGGAACTCCACATCCTTTCCCTCAAGGCTCTTGGTACTTCACAGGTCTTAACCATGTTGAAAAAATACAACTGACCCTTCCAATGACTGTATTAAATGTCACAACACTACATGTCATCGAGGAGGGTAAGAAAAGATCTGCCATGGTAAGAAAAACCAAGTTGACACAACAACGTTGCTTATTTCAGGCATGTTTATGTATCAATAAAGATTAACCAGGGTAAAATTTGTAAAATACAAGTGTTTTGGACCTTTGTTTATGCGAGGAACCCCAGGAGACATTCCTGCTGTTTAACAATATGCAGATTAATCCCCCTTGTATGATAAACCATTCTTATTTGAGTATTTAAGATATATAAACAGGGAAATGGACTTAAAAGGGAAAGTGTACAAATAATTGTTTTGGGGTGAAAAATTAATTTTTAATGCAAAAAGGTAAAATTATGCCAATTATTGTGGGAAAACTTACTTAGGTTCAAAGGGTACATGTATATTCACAATGCAGTCACTTTTTGGGGTCTAATTTTCAGTAGTTTTTATTTAATTTGCTTTTAAGTAACAATTTGGAAGGTGTACAAATAATTGTTGATACACTGTACATGTATCTCCCTCCTGCTATAACTCTGGCTGTCTACCACTAGAAAAACACAATCAAGGAGATTCAAAGAAGTTGAATCAATTTGAAGGGATCATACTGAGTTTGCTCAAGAATCCTTAACCTTCACTGATATTACAGGAAGATGATGGTAAAGTACATGTACTCCAGGATCATATATGTGGGACTGATGGAGTCATTTAAATCATTCTAGGAACCTCTTGAATCTTGAGAATTTTTATGCCTCCGCCACCGAAGTGGTGCCGGAGGCATTTTATGTTTCGCGGTTGTCCGTCCGTACGTCCGTCCCGTTTTCGTTCTCGCGATAACTTAAGAACCGTTTGACGGATCACTTTCAAACTTGGATCATGTATGCATATTAGGACAATGAACTGATTAGATTTTAGGTCATGAGGTCAAAGGTCAAAGGTCACAGAGGTCATTGTATGCATGAAAATGGCTCGTTCTCGCCAATAACTTAAAAAACCGTTAGACGGCGTCAACTTCAAACTTGGGTAATGTTGTGCCTATGGGAGGGGCAATGAACTGATAAGATTTTAGGCGTCATGAGGTCAAAAGGTCAAAGGTCACAGATGTCATTGTATACATGAAAATGGTTTCGTTCTCGCAAATAACTTAAACTGTTGTACGGGTCAACTTCAAACTTGTAGTAATGTGTGCATATGGGAGGGGCAATGAACTGATTAGATTTTGGGGTCAAAGGTCAAAGTCACAGAGGTCATTGTGTACATGAAAATGGCTTGTTCTCGCAATAAACTTAAAAACCGTTGACGGATCAATTTCAAACTTGGGTCATATGTGCATATGGGACGGGACAATAACCTGATTAGAATTTAGAGTCATGAGGTCAAAGTTCAAAGGCCACAGAGGACATTGTGTACGTAAAATGGCTTGTTCTTGCGATAATTAAGAACAGTTTGATGGATGAACATCAAACTTGGGTCATGTGTGCATATGTAGGGACAATGAATTTATTTATATTTTGATGGTCATGAAGTCAAAGGTCAAGGGTCACAGACGTCATTGTATACATTAAAATGGCACGTTCTTGCTGTAACTTCTGACCGTTTTATGGATCAACTTCAAACTTGGGTCATGTGGAGGAAAGATGAACTGATTGGATTTTTGAGGTCAGGACATCAAAGTCACGGTTATTTATGTAAATGACTCGTTTGTGCAATTTCTGAAGGACCTTTGACAGATCAACTTAAACATGTTTATCATTTTTATTACATCAGTAGCCATCCTTCCTAGTTGAAATAATTCTGATGATACAACTTTAATAGATTTGGGGTCAATATCTCAAAGATGTCATGGTATAAATGGATTGTAAAATACTCAACATGCGCATGCCTTTTTTTTCCGATGTGGCAATACGGAGGCATGCCTTCCGACCGTGCGCGGTCGAAGATTCATCTAGTTTTTTATATGTCTGAAAGGTCTGAAGGGCCTCAAGCACATGTATTTTGTTGTATTTTAAATATATAGATGCCTGTCATATTCAAGTTTTTTATTCTAAAGATTTTGTTAAAGTTTTTGTCTCTGACAGAGATTCTGCTGAGATCAAAAGCTCAGACTCTTTATGACTCTGTTTTTAAAATTGCTGATTCAGTGACCTGCCAGGAATTTTTCTTACTTCCATTCAGCATGCATGATATGGAACACAATTAGAGTTAAGAATTTAATTTTAATTGTGTATTAGTGGCAATAAAATAGTAAATAAAAAATAGATTCGGGAAGTTCTGGAGAAATCAACATGACACATTTCTGGTTACTCAAAATAATGTGTACATGCCACAATCTTTTTACGTGTTGACTCTTTGAATTTTTCTATATTTTTCAATTATTAAATAGAGTGGTGATGGATGATATTTTAGAGGTGCACTGTATATTTTAATACATATTCAATATATTTTATGACATAATTTTACAATGTTGTTTCTAAAATTGCATATTGCAATGAGGATATTTTACCAATAAAGCACTCTCTTGACAGCAATCAGGGAATAGTAATCAAGGTGCTACCTAATCAGACAGAAGTTTTGAAACGGCCATCTTCTTCAGGGGGAAAGCCCAAAGTCAGCAATGGCATCAAATTGGTGCCTCACAAGCTAAAACTTAGTCGTAATACCCATGTTTCAGCCCTGGGTGTAGAGTGGTTGGTTTCTCTTGCACTCTCGGTGCTGCAGTTTTAACGAGCTAAACCACAAAATAGTGCAAAGCCCAAGAGGGTGTGAGCTGACATTTCTAAACTTTGGTTTGATAGAGTGCCATCTATAACAAAGGTACCTAATACCTTTCTAAGAATAGTATAGGTCAAATAAAAGATCCTTGTGGTACACATTTTTTTTGTCAACACAGTCCTGTAATATTGAAGACATTCATATTTATTAAACTCCATAATCTATTTTGAGGCATATACATGTATGATAAACTCAAGTGTGACATAAGAGGCTTCCATAAGAAAAAAAAAAATCAAATGTGTAATTTAGGAGGATCACGTGTGTAAAATCAAAAATCTTGTTAGCTGATCTCCCCCATGGCTGATCTAACCCTTGCAGTGACGTCAGGGATAATATATCGTTACTTCACCCACCTCAATGAGAAAACACTAAACAATTCCCATGCAATGACACCTTTAAAAATATGCTTTCATTGTGCAATCGTGCGTGGCTAATCTGTTTGTTTGCCTGTTTGGTGTGTTAAAG
Organism: Paracentrotus lividus; assembly: GCA_940671915.1. NCBI lineage: Eukaryota > Metazoa > Echinodermata > Echinoidea > Camarodonta > Echinidae > Paracentrotus > Paracentrotus lividus. The sequence continues at coordinate 15,810,203 of CALNVZ010000174.1, forward strand.
ACGGATATAACCCTGCCTTTTATAAAAGATAGCATTCACAATGATTAATTTCTTGATTTGCTTTCGGCTTTTCTTTCTCTCTTGCACTCACTGTAGTTTTGGCAGTAGAACTAGTGAGCATTTTGAAATAATATTCCTGCCCCCGTATTTTATACCTACCAATACTCCTATGAATATTTATTCTATTAAATGTAAATCTTATCAATGAAATCTAATTACTCTCAGTAATAATCCTGACATGTCATAGATAAGGATTTTATCCTGACCTTTATGTCATATTGTTAATTTTTCTTTGTAAATATGTATAATCTCCTCTTTTATTTGAATCATTTGTTCTCTTTCCTTCTCTCTCTCTCTTTTAATCACTATGGTTTTGCCACAGTATTGAACCAGTGATTGTTATGAAATGAATGTAAATTTATCTCAAGTTTTCCTCATATCTTGCCGCCACATTTCATTTAATACCTACCAATGCTTAATCCTTTGAATATTTATTACCAAATATGGATTTTATCCTTGATATCTAATCACTTTCAGGCAGATCATGACATCTCCTTGATCTTCAGACCTTTAGATCCTGACCTTTAATTATGTCAGATTGTTAATTTTTTTTGTGTCATTACATACATGTAGCATTAAAAGCATACACATTAATTATTTTCAGGAAAAACATGTTTTTAATGAAATTTTATTTTTTGCCAAACCACAGGTGCTTCCGCTGACAGATCATTTCGCTCTCTTCACTTTTTCCATCGATTGTATGTTGATAACCCGAGATTAAACTACCCAGTCAGGTTTTAATACTCAACCAGACAGCCGATCTATCCTGTACCCATTCGTGCTAGCAAGCAATATTGATATTTCACAGGGTTTTTCTGCCAAACATGCAAACGAGTTGTAACAGATGTTTGTTTGAAAAAACAATTAAAATATTGTGTTGTTTTGCTGTAATTTCCTTTCAACGCTCTTTCTGTCAGGCTAGACTCTCATTCGTTATTCTAGTTTGAATACTTTCAACTTGTTACTACAATTCATTGCAGATTTATTAAATTTCAAGTAATGTAATCCAAACAATTGTTCTTTATGAATTTTACACATTTGTGCCTTTCTCTCTCTCTCTCTCTCTCTCTCTCTCTGTCCTTCTGGGCACGCATAAAATTGTGTATCTTGAATTAAAATAATTTTCCTTGCCAATAAAATGATAATATGATATTCAGGCATGATTTTTCTCCGCAGATTTTGAAATTCTAAATTTTTTTTTTTTTTTTTTTTTTTTTTTTTTTTTTTTTTTTTTTTAGAATTTCAAAATCAGATGTGCTGCACATGTCCGATGCACTGAAGATAGCACACTAACAAAGTAACACTGACAAAGTCGCAGCCAAAGAAATGATGAATTTTGAATACCTAAAATTGCAAAATTTTCCAAACCCACCCCCAGGAGGTTTGGTCGCTACGCTCCCTCACTCATAGCAATTTTCCTCTTTTTTTGATATTTCTCTGTCTCATGCCTGGATATTGATAAAAGCCAAGTTTCTCTAAATGAACAAATCTTATTAGGCATCTTGTAAGAAAACAGACTTTCTAGAAATCAACCAAGAGTTGAACTGAAATGAGGCATTCATACAATGATAAAAATAGCAAGATTTTCAATGCATTTAACAAATACTAGTCAATTTTGACGTAGAAACTGTCTGCTTTGTAATGGAAAGATATATCTAGATGTATTATGCTAACATCATCCCTATATCTTTTAACCTTTATCTGGATATTTTACTGGATATGCAGCTTAGCGTACTGTTTTCTAGGCTAAAAATGCATTTACTAATGCTTTTGCTTAATATTATCTATGATGGAATTAAAAATGTATAGATTGCATGCACCAGGAGCACATGGACACACCATGGAGAAAAGAGAAATGGAGAGGAATCTTTTTTTCAGAGGCCAGAGGCCAGGATTATAAGGATTAAACACTGAAATCTCATCTGGATAAGAGCGATAAATCTGTTAGCAGCCGGTGAAAACTGACCACAACTCACCCTCAAGCGAAGAAATCGCGACAATCATTGCATAACACTGGCCTTCGCTGCCCAACCGATAAGCTTCCCGCATAAATATGGTCGTAAAATTCAACCTTTTAAGTGATGCTCGGTGCCGACAAAATGACGTCATATCTATGTTTTTTATACAGACATCTAGCGATATAAAGATGAAATACACAGCTAATGGCTGTCATGTACGGTATGGCTGTAAACTGAAGCTATAGTATACTAAATAAAATACGTTCCCGTTTCAATGGCGAAAATCCGATAAGAAATAAGAAAGTTAGCGGTACGCGTTGCATTAAAATGGCGTAATTAGTGGGAATTAACGCTGTGTTTATTCCAGTTCGCGAAAAAATGCGACAATATGAATTGTTGTAGAGGGTAGATCAAAGATTAATCTTCAGCTACATAGTGGTGAAACTAGCGTGTTCTAGCGTGTTTTCTGACAAATCAGGGTTTAAGACGACTCTTTAAAAATGCTTCAACGTTTTCCTCAATGTTGTACGGAACTGGCTAGTGCTGCGAACCGCTTCCATCGGGCTAGTGTCGCACTGCCATCCCGTTGCGAATGCAGAGCTGGCAGGGCTTTTCATGCCTTTTTATTTATAGGAGAGTCTCAAATAGATAACTATTAATTTCAACTTTCTCCAAGATCGTATTTAAGTGTTCTGTACTCTCAATGTTAACATTTAATTTTTGAAAAATTTCTGAGCTTGTTTCCTGTGATAAACCTAAAGAAGAAATTTTGGAGGAATATGAGAACTTTACTGACTAAAATGCAACTAAACTTTGTTGACGGAAAGACAAACATATACGATCATGGATATATACATGATACGAAACATAGTCATTCTCCAATTAATTGCAATGAATAAGGGACCCCAAAATTATGATTACGGAGGAAGTTTCTTATTTCTTCCATGATAGGATCATATTCACAACGTAATATTTTGAAAACAATATTAATGATTTCATATATACAACTAACTCGTTTTGCCGAGTATCTCTTTGCTGAAACATCCAGACAAACGGAATAGGCTTTAAGTGTGGCTGTACTCCGCTAATATAAATGGTTCGGATACAAAGACGTTTTTGGCGCGATCGGCTCTGTCGAATAAAATGTGGAATGTAACAGTGGCTTGGCGTGCGCAATGTGGCCGCTCTTATCTTTACACTGATAGTGCGGTCACACGAAAAGGTTTGGCTCGAGATATATTTACGACCTTGCGCAATGAAGTGAAAGTAATGGGATTATGAGAGTAAACATTTTGCTCTGTCGGCACCAAGGAGATCTTCTAAAGCAGCACTCTCCATTTCTCTTTTCTCCATGGACACACAGATCTAAAGTTCTGACATGCCTCCCTATAAAAAACAAAAACAAAACATAGTTATCAATTACCCTGTAGATGCAAGCAAAAAGTTATATCAAGTATTGTATAAGCTGAAAATTTTTGAGGGTTTTATTTTTGCAAAATTTTCAAAAATATGAACCTCAATATATGGTTATTTATAGTAATGAAAAAATTTCAAAAGTTCAAAATTAAGCGTTCTCAATTTCCCACTTAGTAAATTTTTTTGGAAATGTAGATCTATGAAATAACTCGATGTAAAGATTGCTTGTAAGGAAAGTATAATTCTACACTTGCAGTCTCTCCTTTTTTAATGCTTAAACATTTCAGTACTTAGGTAAATAAAGAGAAAACAGTATTTTTTACCAGAATCCAAATTGAAATAAACTATACACTCTGTATTATTGATACACTGTAGGTCACGCGCTGAAATCTCACTATCCAAAAAGGAGCAACAGATTTGCATGTAACAGTATTTCTCCTCAATAATACCATTATAATCTGACTTCTAACCCCACTAATCAACATCTAATTAGTATTAATGCAACCTAAGCTCTTAATTACTATCCCTGTCTTATTCTGTTCAAAGTGTGTTTCCATTCCTCTGTATCCTATGTCCATGCATAAATGTTTAGTTTGCAAATTAAATAATTGATGAAAAGAAGAAGTTTGTTAATTTTACCCCTTATTTATTACAATGAGTTAGTGCCTTTCTGGCTCCTTACATTCTTATATTTTGTTATTGTAATTTTTTGGGTAGAAAATATCAAATTTTTCTAGATATTTTTTGTATTTATTAAAATTAATGTTTTTTTCTTATCTGTCATTGAACAAAACATGCATGATCTACATTTATACTGCTTCATACCCAGGAGAGGTACTTGATGGTAGGATGATAAAAAGTCAAATGCCAATGAATTTGCCAAATTATGCCCTTAGAATGAAAGGTATATTCCCCTAGGAGTGAAGATGGTGCATACACTGTTTTGTTATGTGTGTACTGACTCTTAATTAACTGTTAAACCACCTTGTAGCATAAACCATGTCTCTCTCTGAAGGCTAAGAGATTGTTAAATGTGCTAAAATTTATGAGTTAAAGCCTTAATATCCCTCATCAGACAATGCCTTTAAAAAAAAAATGTCTATGAGAACACTCCTATGAATGGGCTATGGATCCTGAATTTAGGCTTTAATGAAATGTAAACTAGTCTAAATGTTACAAGTTTTGAGTTAAAACTTTTATGTCTCTCATGAAATAACATTTCAAAACTGTGTGAAGGGGCTATGCATCATGACTATATGCTATAGGCCATGATGAAATGTAACGTTATCTGTTTACACATTAATGTCTTTCATCCTGGATGTCCTAAAATTTCTGTGAGAACGCTATTATGATCGGGCTATGGATCATGACTATACTGTAGGCTGTAATAAAATGTAACATTATGAAAAAATTCTGAAAACTGTCTGTGAGAACACTCCAGTGAGAATGGGCTATGCATCATTACTAAGCTACAGGCTGTAATGAAATGTAAACTATGGTAGATGTTACAAGTTAACATGTCTATTTCTCTCATCAAACAATTTCTTAAAACTGTCTGTAAGAATACTCCTGTGAGAAGGGGGCTGTGCATAGGCTATAATGAAATGTAAATAAATCAGCCACAAGGGTAATTGAATGTATTATGAAGAGAGTATTACTTCTATTTATAGCAAGCGGAATGGGTGTAAAGCCTTTTATTGGTCTCAATTTCGAATCGGCTTTGGTTGGCTTACTTTCATATCCAAGCAATACTTCAGCTCATTAAATGCAATTGCATTTTTAAAGGCAAGTCAATATTTGATGTTAGAGTGAATTATCCAAACTATTTTTGATGAAAAAATCTCACATTAAACTTCAAGTTAATCATTTATCATTAATTTGCCAATATTGAATATTTCAATCTCAAAAGCATCTATTAAAGTTTAAAATGTTAGCTGTGCAGCATACTGTACATACTGATAATATAATTATTAGTTATTTGATGTAAAAACAAATCTAAATTTTTAAAGAATAAATCAAGGAAATTGTAGGGAAAAAAAAATCAGCCCAAATTCATGCATTAATGTTTATTGCAGTCATGCAGAACTCCCACCAGTTATGAAATCCTGGGGGGCATTTCATCAAAGGACTTGTCGGACGTTTTATCTGACAAACTGTTATAAGCTACTGAAATGCTTGCATCTGATTGGCTGAGAGCAAATTTGTCAGATAAAATGTCCGACAAGTCCTTTGATGAAATGCCCCCAGATATTAATTCATTCTGTTCAAGCCATTGTTGTGTACTTTCGTAATAATGGAGACTTTACATTTTGAGACTTTATGGGACATGTTGGAATTGAGAATCTGATACATCTGTTACATCTCCAAAACTGACACCAAAAAAATGTTCAGGTTAGTGTTAAGCTCCCCTCTGTGATGATTCCATGATATTTGCTTTAAGGCAATTGCTCCGCTCAAAAGGCTGACTTCAACCCTACCTTAAACCTAAACCTAACCCTAAATCTAACATAAAACCCTATTGCTAACCTAACCCTAACCCTACGTCTTATGCGAAATAAAGCCAGAAGTAATTGTCATAGGAGCATGTCATGTCACCCCTGACATTATATTATAATGTCATATGCAATAAGGAAAACAAAGATATGTGAGAATAGCTTGAAATTATTTGTAGCCCTGTCATGTTTCGTTTGTTTTAAGTTGCTCATCTTTCATGAGAAACACTCCTACGTCCGGAAGAGTGGAATTAGAAGGGGTGTTTATCCTCCCTCTCTTGTACCTCTGAGGAGAGATTTTCATGGAAGAGGAGGACTTAGAAGAAGCGGAACATGTCCTGGCTACAAATTATTTCAATCTCTTCTCTATCATCATCCAATCCACACAAATTTATAAATATGGGCTTTATTATTCTATACATGTATGTGAAAATTGATTTGCATACAAGCATCATTTTAAGTGTTAATATCTGGTATTACATGAGTTTGTTTTGAGGGCTGGGGGGGGGGGGGTTGTGAGGGTGTGCGTACACAACCTATCACAATTCCAGGTAGATGTTTTTTATTACCATCATTGATCTTAGCCAAAGTGAATTATCCTTTACAAAAGTAAGAAGTTCTTACCCAAGCATGGAATACGCCTGACTTTTGGATATCTAATAAATGTCCCCAAAATTCACTCAATTTATTTTATTTTATTTATTTTTTTAATTCGGAGCAGTTTTATAAATGTATTTTATATGGAGACACTTGGTACAAGCAAAGAAGTTGAAATGTTATTTGAAATAATATTGTTCCAACCCTAGTTTGCACCATGGATATGAAATTAATGGCTTGCCATGTCTACAAGTCACCATGGCAACACCTCATTTATGACAATGGCATTTAATGAAAGGTTGGGATGAAACAGGAGGTGGAGCCTCTATACACGCATAGCTCTCAATGCAGTTCACAAGCCCTTTTCTTCCTTTGAATGATATCAGTTGTCTATTTCTTTGTTGGATTATCAGTATCTATATCTGAAGAAGATAACCTCTTGGTACAGCATGCACACATGCTTTTCAAAGAAGAACTAGATTACGAAAGAAAAGTTTCAGTTATTTTGCAAGGAGCAAGATTCTAAATATTGTTTACAAGATAATAGTTCTAACATCAATGTTTTTAGAAAAAGAGAGAGACTGGAATAAATAAAGAAAAGAGTAATGAAAAGCAGCCAGGAATTAAAATAAAATATAAAGAGAGAACAAGGTGAAAAAACACACACCTGATTATATTCAGCACCAAATAAACATTGTATAGTTAGACATGCTTAAAAATACATGCCCTAACTGCAAAGTAAACTTCCTTTACTTTGTTAGCATCCTAATGCATGCGTCCCTTTTCTTCTCCCTCGACCAATCAGAGAAGCCCCTCTGCCTACCAGGGGCTGTAGCTGTGTTCACTGCGAGGGTGCGGGCTGGCCTGCTCTGTGTCAACCCGATGAGTGGAACGTCTATTGAGTATGAAGGTCTCTGTGGCACATTGCCTGTAAGCTTGAACTAGGCATACGATGTTTGGCTGCCGATGAAGTAGCATCAAAGACTCGGTGGCATCAGTGTGCTCTGGAGAGGAAAGCATACATCTGGAGGAAAGAAGCTATCAAATTTTGTTTTGCTAAATGTGCTCATGGATTTTGTATGCAGTTCATGAACATTTAGGATCTTTTTAGATGCTTCCAAAAGCTGTGTTACCTTCGATCCCTCACATGGATTTTGTTTGAGGTGAAGACGGAGGCATCACATGTTTCCTGAGAAGAATTGATTATTATTTAATGAATTGCAAGTGATGTGGTCATCTTCTTCTATATTGGCCAGTTTTGGATTTAATACTTCTTTATGTGAACAGAGCAAAAGTGGATTACTAAATCAGAACAATATGGTAATTACTTGGAAAAAGTTGTCCTCATACATGTAATGCAATGGATTATAACTGATTGGATCAAAATAAAAGTAACCTTAAAGTTGTTTCAGATAACTTTTTCTGAATTAAAAAGGTAGGTTCAGTTTAAACTTGAGTATTTCCTCATGTTTTAATGTCGAGTACATAATGCCCACCCTCCTTTTTTTAAGAATGATTCTGAAAATTGGATTTGATATTGAATTATAAAACTTGAGTATTATGCATTTTTATATGAGTAGAGTTTATTCTATTTCACAATCCCTTCATCTCATTTCTATTCTATATAGATGCTACCTTGTTTTAATTGGTAAGATGGATACTTTATAGGAGTGATTTTCTACATCCTCACCCCAGCCCGGTAAAGCTACTTTGAATGTACCATATTTATACTCTCCACTCAGAATGCTGTTCAGAAATCTGTTGTTCTGCTCTTACACAAAAATTTTGGTTGAGATAATTATTTGGAGAAAACTTCAAATATTGAGGATCAAGATGATTATTTGTTTCAGAGAGGTAGGACAACCTCCCTGTTTGTATCAAGCCCTTTCCGGATGGCTATTAATATTGATGTGATTAGAAAATGTTTAGAATTAATGAAAGAAAATTATTAATAGAAATTGAATTATTGCCCTGTTTTTCTGACATACACTTGTATAATTTCCATTCCCTACTCGCCCAGAACCCCAGGCGCTACTGAAGAATCACACAATTAATGACAATCAATTTCATTTCCTTGCCCGTTGAAATATTGCATCGAGTTTATTGTGGCTATCACACCTTGATTACACTAGCTATTAGAGGTTTGATTCAAGTCTGTGGCTATTCAGCCTTCCTATCAGTCAGTGGTCAAAGTGTCAAGAGCCTGTCCACGTCCACAGACTCAGATTTGACACAAGCATGTATTGTATATAAGCCAATATTTTCGCGATGTTGGGCCAGTTTGGTAAATTCGCGAGTGGAAAATTTCACAATTTTTGTGATGTTTTCATTACTATGAATAACCTTATGTTGAAGTGGAAATTTTCACACAGATGGACTCATAAAATTGGCGAACATAAATAAAACGTGAAAAGAACCACTTATACATTATCATGTAAAGACTAGTCCTACTTTCAACTGCCCAGCTACAGTACATGGCCTGTTGTAGTCTCACGATTCAGTCTCTCTTGGGTCGAACATCGGTTAAAGGGAAAATTCACCCTGAGTTTAACTTGGTTTTAAAAATACAGAAAAATGAAATAAAAATATGAGTGAAGGTTTGAAGAAAATCAACCAAAAAATAACGAAGTTATGAATACTTAAAGTTTTGGATATGTGACGTCACATGCGAGCTGCTCTCCTATGTGTTGTGTATGGAAACTCCATAAAGTGTCATTTTTTTCAGAAGAACCTTAATTATTTCACCTGTTCAGTAGATATATCATCAAACCTATGTTCATATACATGCCTCTATCAAATTGACCCATTCCTTTATCAAGAACCATGAAAAAAGACAAATTTATGGAATTTCCATACATAACACATGGGATAGCTGCTCGCATATGACGTCACAGAATCAAAATTTTAAATAGTCACAAGTTCACTATTTTTTGGTCGATTTTCTTCAAACTTGCACTCATATTTTTCTTTCATTTTTCTGCAATTTTTAAAACAAATAAAATTCCAGGGTGAACTTCCCCTTTAAAGGGCCTGTGACGAAGAAATACTATATAAGCCAATATGTTCGCATACAGATATTTTTACAATTTTAGACTACATGAGAATATTTGAGAGAGCTTAATTTTGTGATTATGTGATGTTTCCATCACTATAAATATCCATACATTGAAGTGAATATATTCAAGAGAAGTGACTTGTGAAATTTGTGAAAAATAGCCACTTTTGCAGGAGATATTGTCTTATTGATTGAAGTACTACTGTGACTGGATGTGAATGTTTTCTTTAGATCTGTTGGCCATGGACTGCCTAGTTTTCTCTGTTTGTATTGGCATTCAACTTGGAAGATTGAAGAGAAGAAATATTACCTTGACACAGGTCAGATTTTCCTCAGAATGATATTTTATGCTAAGTTCACATCTTCCTTTTTTCAGGTAGATGTGTAACTTGTTGGTAATTGTTGATAAAAAAAAGACACTTGTAATATCTGATAGCTGTATAATTTAGAATATGATTAATTTTTTAATTTTAGGTACTGATGTGTATATATGTTTAATATCATGTTTTAATCTAAAAAAAGAAAACAAAATGGGAAAATATATTTGCAGATAATAGATTAAGGGCCTGGTTTTAGTGAGAATTCCAAATTACAATATGCCTAGAAATTAGGTTAACACATCAGTAAGAAATTTTTGCATTTTCAGTCCAATACAATCTTATATATACACACCTTTATTTTCATGAATCTTAACCAAATGATTTTTTTTTAGAGAAAAATTCTGAACGGAAAGCTCCATTTAATGGTTATAGCTTGATCATACGTTCACAAAGTATGCCTTTCAGGTGCTATTTTTGCCATGAATCTTGATGCGAGCACAGACATGTGATGGAAAGCTGAAGGTCTCTATTGCTTTTCTTGAGCGTTTTGTCAAACTGTTCATATTATTATAGTACCTGTAAATATCAGGAACAGGGAATGGTGATGGTACCATTGTTACAAAACAGGCACCAAATTATTACCAAAATATGAGGAGTAATTCAATATGTTTCTACACCAATTGGGGGCAATTGTAAATGATTGCTTGCCAAAAATGATTTGGATTAACATATATTTTTAAGTTAAAAGATATCACAATTGCTCTTAAAGCACATTCCTCCAAGTGTTCATGTACATGTACTGGGGGGCATTTCATCAAAGGACTTGTCAGACGTTTTATCCAACAAATTTGCTCTCAGCCAATCACATGCAAACATTTCAGTAGCTTATAGCAGTTTGTCGGATAAAACGTCCCACAAGTCCTTTCATGAAACGCCCCCGTGGTCATATTAGAAGCTTTTCAAAGTTCAAGATGCCTCTGTCAATGTTTTTGTAGACTTTTATATGTTCAAAATCATTTTATTTGGATATTGTTATGTAATTTAAAAAAAATAAATTAAAGCACAGCTACAGAAATGCACTAATAGATAATGCATTATAATAACATTTACATGTACATGTATGTTGTTATCAATGAATATTAGTAGTTTGAAATTTAAATATTTTCTGTAAAAACAAATATTCCCCTACTTTCTAAATATGTGTTGATAATACTACAATATTTAAGGATATAAACAGGGTAAATGAGAGGAAACAAATGGCAATACATATGTCATTCTTGATATAAACAAAGGAATTTATGCTCTAATCATTAATTCAATTCATTTTATCCCTCAATTTCATAAATGCACACGGCAATAGAATATATTAATGAGTATGATGAGCACAACTATGTTATATAAGTAATATATTCTTAACATGACATCCTAGTATTTCCTTCAGAAATAGATATTCCCCACGATACAAATTGTACTGATAATATTGTAATGTTCCAGGTTGTGAACAGGGCAACCGATAAAAGGAATCAAATGACAAAGCAAATATAATTTCTGATGATAAAGAGAGGGATTTATGCTCTTATGATCAATTCAGCTCATTTGATTCCTTCAATTTCATATTTAATACACAACAATAGAGGATAATAGTGAAGTAGATTCATATCCAAGGTCGAGGCACATGATATTGCATTTTCATTTGACGTGTAAATGTCAGGCTTCCGTTTATTGACATTTTGGTGTATTGTTATGGCAGAAATGTCACCGTAAGCAATTTATTGCGGTCATAATACATGAATTGATGAGATTTTTTTTTTTCTTGGGAGGGGTTCTTCATTGAAACGTCATGAGATGTTTTCAAAGCCTGACTCATCACTGTGATAAGGTTGGAAGTGCATTTACTGCCTTTTCAAATGAGAGGAAATTTTGGATTATAAAAGCATTTTATCTCAAAAGATGATAGACACAAGAAATATGTTGCGTTAAGAAAACTCTTTTGAAGAGAAGTATGAGCTTGTGCCCAATGCATATACCATGATCTTTACACATCAAGTTGACTCCGAATCTTCATGAAATTCTATGTCAAAATAAAGCGGAAACCACTGATATATGCTGTGCTTAATTCTTTGTGAAAATCGAATTACTTATTGTAAAGCTATATGGTTTTCTCACAAAAAAATTGTTGTATTTTCATTGTCCGAAAGGGGCGAGGGGATGGATCTTTTATTAAGGCGATCATTGTCCGGTGGGAGTTCATATGTGAAATACATCACATTTTGCACGTACACCAAACTCCACGTAATATCTGTCCATCTACATATCTTGCACGGAACACAAACATCCGCCCCTGTGGGATTGTTCGGAGACATGGCCTTACAGAGGTCTGATAGGATTAACGATATTGGGGATTAAACCGGGGGGGGGGGGGGGGCTGCCTATTTTTTAATAAATTCCCCTTGGTGGCGATTTTTGAAGTTTTCTTCAGACATGTACATGTAGTTACATAAGAATTGTCGATATAATGTATAACACAGGTTAGAGAAATAAGGGTATTATTATTCTAGGGAGTGGGGTTACAAAGTGATTTCAAATCAAAACACATTTAAATTCAAAACATAGATTTGCTGAAATATAGATAAGATTTGAATTTTGTTTTAATGTACTAACCAGTAATTCTTGTAAAATATCTGATTGATGTCATACCAATACCTAATACCAATAAGATTTTATGGACATAACTACATGTGTATCTGATAATGGCTTTCATTCGGCCGAGCCTTATCTCAGCAGAAAATTATCTTAAAATAAACGAACCTGTTTCTTTAACGAAGATCAAGATTGTTGATTGGCAAGCCTGAGATGCTCATGTCCAGCCGTCTTCCCTTGTGTACATTTTGGACGTTATCTATTTCCTGCGTGACGCCATTCGGTTGGGCAGCGCATTCCAAGAGTTCCAGGGCTGTGCGGCCTGTTGACATGTGTCCACCGACATCTCACTTCAGCTGTTAGGCACAGGATGAACGAAGGAGGAGAGCCCCGTTCCTACTCTCACTTGGTATCTAAAAGTTCTTAATTTGTCACCCAAATTATTTCTCTCTAACAAATTGAATTCAAAACGGTTTTGTTTTTTTCATAGAAAATTTCCAAGATGTATTAAAAAAAATTCTGAGAGCATTTAGCCTGAGATATGATTCCACAACTTAATGGTGATGTTCAGTAAAATCCTTGTGCTAGGTGCTTATTGTTTGTGCCAATTTGCTTGACTGGTTCATATCTATGGATGTGCTAATAGGCACCTACATTGTATGACATACAAAGGGTAAAGCGTTTAGGCCACTGGTGTGTACATTGTTTTAGCATGCAGGAATGAATGGGGAATATAATATACTATAGATGTGTTCACACCTCAGCCGGTATCAGCAACGTGTTCTCATCGATGATAGTCTGCAAGAACAGACTAAATTTACATGTAAAGACCAGTCTAGCATCTTACTTCATGCAATACACGGCCTATGAGATGCTGTCATAGTCTTGTGATTCAGACCCTGTGATATGCATTAAGTATTGACAAGGGTTTATGCCTGCAAACTGACTTCAGGATGTATGCTTATGGCTGCAGATGAATGAAACAGAAATACTCACTTTAAGCTACATGTACGTGTATGGGCCGTTCTCTTATTTTGGGTGCTGGATGATGTTGAATGCAAGAGGGGTTTGTCCCTAAGTCATCAGCTTCAGGTTGAGTTGTTCAGAGATTTGAATACCAAACATATAAATGTTTGGAAATATGAAATATTCTCATAAGTAGTGACTTATAGATCTTTGCTACTCACTCTGTTCTTTACCCATTTTGTGCCCTGTTTTTATAGACAATTTATCACTCCATGATAAAGTCTTGCAAGGCATGAATACCTTAAAAAATATCCACAGGCATGGTACAATGATTGTTGGTGTTTTTCAAACCCTCTTGCACACCATTATGAAGAAAATGAATAATTGCGATTGTCTTGTGAAACAGAAAACATTAATCCCTCTTGGTCCCTTCCCTTGTCCCATCCACCCAAATCTACGTCATGATTCAACTTGGAAACACCACCTAGCCCTTGATATGATGACTAGATTTGACTTATACATCTGACACTCTATTCTTAGCTTGTTAAATTAGTGTTTGCGTTATTGCACTCTGGGAGGCCAATCAAATGAGATTCATTAAAAGAACACAGCCAAGGTCTAGAGACAGAACGATTCAAGTCGTAATTACCTCCAGCCGCATTCAGTAAATTCAGATGAATGCGTAATCATACGTTGGTTTGCGTAAACGTATGTCATGTATGTGTATGTGTTATAATGAATTACGTATTTGATTTACATGTCCATTCATAAAACCGTGTCGGCCCCCCTTGAAGATGAAATTTAAATGATGTGAATTATTTTTGTTCAAGTATGGTTCCTTCTAGAAATTTCCATGGTTCTAGTAAGGAGATATTACAGTGTACTTCTTGGTTCTAGCCACAACAGGCGCCAATTTAAAAACACATGAATATAAAGAGCATGCTTTCTTATGCATGTTGTGAGCATGTTCGACTGCAGTAGCAGCTTGTGCAGCTCAAATTCAAGAAAAACTGCAAATATTTTCTGAGGCCGCTCAGCGCAAAAATTAATGGCATGAAATTAACAGCAAATACTATAGCGTTTGAGAAGTTCTAAACTAATAAAAGTTGTGAGATGGAGAAAAGGATTTTATATTTTTTTAAAATCAGAGTAAATAAGGATTAGCCAATGTCTAGAAGGAGATAAGATGGAAAGCTGAAAGTAAGAACTGTTGTTGTTATTGTTGTTTTTATATTTTATGGTGCTTTCATTCATTATATGAATATTTAAGAAGTAGACAATTTTGAATGGAATACAGGGAAAGTTAAGTGGATTGTCATAAAGTATTTTGATGAATGAATATAAATCTTACAAATTTCATTGCAATTCATCAAGCTAAGGTGTCACCCTCCATATTTTCTATACACTGTCATTTCTACACCATGCCTCCCCATGTTGTGACACCCCTCTATGTCCCAACACGCATGGGTGCATGATACTCAATAAAAATGTCACACATGAACTTTACGCAATGCCAGGAAAATTATGTGCTGAACTGTCAGTGGCCTAATGCTCTGGAATTGAGCCCATATTGGCGTGATTTTATCCATCTGGGGATAACTTGTATCAGCTTTCATGCAAATTGGCCACGCCGCTCCCGCTCAGGAAGAAAAAGGGCGGAAGGCAGAATAATTCTGATCTGTGCAAAAGAAGAAAGATTTCAAAAGCTGAGAGCCACTATGGCGATAACTCCATTTCAAATTACGAGGATTATTATCTTTCTTGCTCTCATCTAATGATATATCTTGCTTCTTAGAATATGATTTTGGGAGTGCAGTCAGCTTGACAGATTGGATCATCTGGTGAAATAGAATTCTCTGATTTCATCTTCATCTGCCGGATGGGTGAACAGACGTCGTGTCCAGAGATGTAACATGAACAGGCTCCTTACTGCTCATCTTATGTCCAAGATCATCTTGAGACGAACCATTCTTGGAAATATCTGAACTTGAGTTGGCCCTTGCACCAGCAATCAAATCCAGGATTGATTGTAAGCTAGCGTGCATGATTAATCTATGCTTCTTGAATCAGGAGTAGATAGCATGAAAGCATATACATGTATATCACATACTTACCAGATATGTTTTTTGTCGGTTTTTAAAAGTAATTGTCCCATGTCAAACGCATATAATAAAATCTAGCCTAATGAATTTCTTTGAATGTGGGCTTCTTGATATGTGAATATATGTGTTTACTACATGTAGGGTTCAGTCCAAGGCTGAAGAAGTGAAAAACCTCTTACTTTAGTATACCTGTAACATTATATCAGATATGTTCATGTTATCTATTCACCCTTTAGAAGAAATTGCCTAGTCTTTATTTTTTATTGTAAAAGTGAAAATAATTTTCAAGTCAACATTCACTCCTAGAATTTAAAAACATGCAAAGATGTTTTTTTCCTCATCATGAACATATTTCCACTTTACTAATATAATCAAGTAAGACATGCTCCTTATAAACATGCATATATCATCTGCTAATTACTACAAAGTGAACATCATCCATAGAGCTGTTTTCCTTATTAAACATATTTAAAATATCAGGACAAAATGGGAATAATTTCAAAACAAAATCACTCATTCTTTTCAAATTCTACAGATATTTTGGCTTAGAAGAGGAGGGCTCCTGAAGTGTTAGTACTAGTCAATATAATTGTCATCCAGTCTATGTTCTACCAGTAATGAAGTAAAAAATTAATCTTAAATATAATTAACCTCCTCCCTTGATTGTTGTCCACACTTGCCAAACATTTGTATTCATATTGTGATGTATTTGGAAAAGATTTTCCATTAAATTCAGTTCTGAAAAATGAAGGATGTGGCCGAGCTGTCATTACATAGTGAGAAGAAAGCAACTTTTGATGAAACGATTCTGTATTAAGCCTTTGTGTGCTATGGTTAGCACATCTGTAGATGTGCCAGGTGTGTAGATTGGTACAAACTATAGGCTCCTGTCAGCATAAAGGATTTCACTATACATACAATATATCTGTATAATTACCTGATTCATATTGGGTACGTGTTAATCCTTGTCAATGGTATAGTCACTTTCCTCTAAAGTTCTGATAATCTGAGAATTCTAGGTAAAACTAAACCTTTTTGAATTTCAATACTGTACTTTGTGGCAAATAGAGAGTTAATGAAGGTTCTAAATGCACCAACATTGTGACTCTTTACTGATTTTTCAGTCGATAAGTTATCATAACTGCTAACAATCTCATGCTTACCATCTCAATATATGGAAAGTTGTGCTTTTATCTAAATCAAAGCTTGTTTGAGGGAATTTGTTTATCTAAAACAAGACTAAAATTGTCACAAGAAAGTGTTATAAGGACTTGCTGTATAATAAGCAAGTGTGGTATTCATAAATTATCATCTGTTTAGAGGCAATGGGACATTAATTCAGTTTTCATGAATATGAGTTTACACCCTTCTGGCTTGTTTAATGTTTTACATGTTTTGTACCCTATGTGACTATCATGATTTGATGAATCTGTAATTCCCCAACTGCCCTGGGAGCTGACGAATTTCATGTGTGGAATATTTTTACATTCATGAAAT
Organism: Paracentrotus lividus; assembly: GCA_940671915.1. NCBI lineage: Eukaryota > Metazoa > Echinodermata > Echinoidea > Camarodonta > Echinidae > Paracentrotus > Paracentrotus lividus. The sequence continues at coordinate 15,827,306 of CALNVZ010000174.1, forward strand.
ATAAATGGGGACCTGTTCTGGGAGTATAGGAAATAGTGAAAACCAATCTCTTGTAGGACAGTGAGAATGTCTACAATTATCTCATTTCATACTGGCAAATGCTATGAGATGCCAAAAGAGCCAAATGTAATGATATTTTTAAAATGTGCTAACAAAGATGAATAAAGAGTCAGCAATAGACATGAAGAAAACTCAGAAATAAATTCAACCACACAATTTAAGATAACTACAAAAGATAATACAGGATTAAAGACAACCACATATAGTCATAATCAATGGAAATTGCAGAAAATATTCAAAACTTACTGCAGAAATAAAGACCAATGCAAAATAAAAGATATAAACAAAAATAAAAATAAATGGTGTAAAGATAACTGCAGAAAAAACCTTTAGAAAGTGAGAATTGTACAGTGATAGAAATGTGAATAACAACTTTTAAAATGACCCCTGCACCCTTCAGAAAATTCCTGTCCACAAGCAGTCAGGGCCCGCGAAATATTGAATTGAATTGATTTTTCCCCATATCATTCTTTTCACAATGTGGTAAATACAAAATGCAAAAAAAATAAATAAATAAATAAATAAAAAATTATCATCTCAATTTTTTTTTGACCAATCACAATATTGTTGTCTCAAAGATTGCTGTAGTGGGACAGCACCATTAAGAAAATATCAATATATTCTCTTAGAGACAGAAGGGTGATTACTCCGTGTAAAGCGCTATTAGATAAATAAATGCCATTTTGACTTTCAACCGTCAAATCTTACAATCAAGCTTTGTGAGGTAGCCAGTAAAGCGAGCAATAAAATGAAATTACATGCCTCATGGATGATGAATTTTATACACTCATCATCTATGAAAAAAAGAAAAGAAAATAGATTCTCTCATGCCTCCTGATTTCAAATTCACAAAATCTCTTTATATTCAACTCTGAGGAAAAATTGGCACTCTCACACTTCCATATGGCCACATGCCCACTTCTTTATGTTTGTTTTACTTTCAGTTACTTTAAAAAAAATGATATTCAATTCAATTCAATTCATTTATTTCAATTCAATTCATTTATTTCAACCATCATCAATATACAAATTACAGTTAAAATAGCATTCTTACAAAAGAAATTCAATGATGGTTTGGACCGCCCCCCGGAGAGAAAGCAGAGCTTATAAAAAGGGGCCACCAAATTACAATACACATAATGAATCAATGACAAATAAACAAGAAAAAGTACTTAGAAAATTATTAAATAAGTACAAAAAAACAAAATACAAATATGAACAAAAGAAGTACACTAATGCAGCGGGAATGGGGGGGGGGAGAGAGAGAGAAGAGAGTGATAAATGAATACGAGAAATAACATCAAAAAGAAGTTATCATTTGTTTGCTCAGTTTTCTGAATCTTGATAGGGTTGAACTATTTTTTATTTCGTTTGGAAGTTTATTCCATAATTTAGGGAAATTAGTTTTTGAAAGAGTTTGAGGCAACAGAAGTGCGTACCCGAGGTACGTGTATTAAATTTCTTTGGCGGGTATTGTAAGTGTGAATTGTGGAATTTAAAACAAAAATGTCGGCAAACAGAGAGGCAAGTTTTGGCATGAAGTTTGAACATAAAAACAAGGGAGTTTAAGGTTATTAAGTCTTTTAGTGGTAAAATATTTGTTTGCGAAAATAAAAGCCTCGTGTGACTATGAAGGGAGCATTACATATAATTCGTATGCTTTCTTTTGCAAAATACATAATTTACTTAAATGTGTTTTAAATGTGTGGCCCCAGACAATATTACAATAATTTAAGTGAGGGAGTATAATTCTATTGTAAATAGAATCAGAATCGACTGAGGGACAAATTGTTTTAATTTGTATAGAACTCCAATGGACCTTGATATTTTTGTACATATCGAACCACAGATGAGGCTTCCAAGAAAGGTATTCATTTAAAATTACACCTAAAAACTGAATATTTCAACCTTTTATTAGCCTTTCCTCCTATAATAAGGTTACAAAGAATTTACCGGGACCTTCTTACCTTTAGTACGAAATATTATGTATTTAGTTTTGTCAAAATTTAAAAATAATTTATTTGAAGAGAACCATTTATTTAATTTATCCAGTTCATTGTTTGCTGATGATATAAGTTTTTTCTATATTTTATGCGATAATGAAACCGTGGTATCATCAGCAAACAAAGAAAAGTTTAGAATTGGAGAACAATTAATTATATCATTTATGTAAATAAGAAAAAGGAGCGGCCCTAGCACCGAGCCTTGTGGAATTCCACAAGATACATTATTTTGATCAGATTTGACACCATTGATCACCACATATTGATTTCGATGCAATAAATAACTTTCTGAACCAATGAAGAGGAACCCTCTAATTCGCTAATATTCCATATTTTTAATAAGATTTGGTGATCAATGGTGTCAAATGCTTTAGAAAGATCCATAAATACACTGAGACAATAATTACTCGTATCTATTGCATATGATATAAAATTAATCAGATTCAATACACCAAGATCAGTGGAAAAATTCTTTGCGAAATCCAAATTGTTGGGGTATTAAAATATTGTTAAGTGAAAGAAATTTTAGCAACCTATTGAAAATTATTTTTTCTAACATTTTAGAGAAAAATGGTAGTAGGGCAATAGGCCTATAATATAATAATATCATGTTTGTCACCTTTTTTGTAAACTGGGATTACTTTAGCGGTCTTTAGTTTCTTGGGAACAATACCTTGTGAGATTGATTCATTGAATATATAACAAAGTGGGTTAACAATAGAAATGCATCCTTTAATCACACGAGCAGCAATAGAGTCCGAACCCGGTGCAGCAGAAGTTTTCATGGATGAGAGAAACATTGATTATTTCAGTATTGATGTCGGTATAAGAAAAGTGAGTTTGCCGCACGGTTGGATAAATAATCTTGAAAATGAGAACAAGAGGTTGGCACCTTCTCTTGTGTAATCTTGCCAATATTAACAAAATATTTATTAAATGCATCAGCAATTGATGCTTTACCAGTATTTTGTCATTATTATAATACATATGGGAAGGTAATGCATTTTTTCTTTTACCTAAAATATTGTTAATTTGAGACCAGGTTTTTTTCATATCACCTTTCACTTTTGTAAATAAGTTTTCGTAATGCATTTTCTTACTTTGACGAATAATAGTAGTTAATGTATTTTATAATCAGTATATTTTTTCCTTGTGGTATTGTTACCTTTTCTTCACATATCGATAATATAACCTTTGTTTTTTTTTAATAGATTTAAGGATTCCAGGAGTGATCCAAGGTTTAACATGTTTTGGGTTTGATCTTAACAAGTGGAAAACATTCAAAATATAAGGAGCTAAGCTCATTAATAAAAAGATCATAAGACATATCAATATCAGTTGTATTATAAATTACAGACCAGTCAATTAAACGTACCCTATTTTTGAATAATAAAATTTATCGTTTGTGATTACACGTGATTTGACACAATGTGGATGACAGGGACATCTACATGTACATTGTTACTATACAGAATATCGGAAAATGATCTGTGAAATCAGAATAAATTATACCGCAATTATTATGCATATAAATACAATTGGTAAATATGTTGTCAATTAAGGTAGCAGAATATCTTGTTACACGAGTGGGTTACTGACAGTGGGAAATAAACCATGTGAATACATAACATTTAGAAAGTCTTTTGTCTTGTTATCAATATCTTGATTAAGTAAATTAATATTATAATCACCTGCTATGTATATATCTTTATTTGAAGTATTAATTTCATCCAAGAGACTCGTGAGAGTTTCGTAAAAACATTATATCAGTATTGGGTACTCTGTAAACACAGCCAACTATTATGGGTTTCTTTTTCTTTTGATGTATTTCAATAAAATAGTGTCACAATGATTACGACTTAATGATAAATTAGAGCAATTATAATCAATATCTCTCATAATATTTCATATTATCTAATTTGATCATATATGAAAGCTAAACTCTCTCCTCCACTTGATGTTTGTTGAGTCTATCAATATGAACAAGTGAGTTCCGTCAATATAAACATATCAATTAAAATATTGTTACGAAGCCATGTTTCTGAAATTCCTATAATGGTAAAATTGTTAGTCAAGTGAATTAAGAAGTAGTTGCAGTTCGTCATAATTACGGACAAGACTCCTAGAATTAACATGTAATATAGAGAGGTTATCTGGAATGGATTTATATCTTTGAACAAAATCATCATAAAAAACATATTTGCAGGAATCCTTAATTACTCCATCTTCGTTTGATACAGTAGAATTTGGCTCATATTAAGATTGTTTAGACTTAGGGGATTTAAAGATAGCATATGTATTTCTCCTCATCGATGCATTTATCTAAGTGAAAGAAGGTAAAAATGGAAAATAAAAACACTTCATTGTCTGGTAATAATTGAAAGGGAATAATTCAGAATTGCAGGAATACAAAATGAATCAACTTCTAGTGATTGTAATTTAAGCAGTTAGGATAAAGAAATTTATTATTTCTCATGAAGAAAAGTGAGAAGAGAAGCTGCTATAAGTGTACAAAAACAATAACAAACAATAACAAAGATTTAAAAACTACAAATTGTCCAATTGAATACGTAAGTACGTAAGTAATACGTATAAGTACATGCACACGAAAATGATTGTCGCTGATTTTGATTACAGGGATGCTAAGTCTGTAGACATGCGTATCACTTTATTTATTGTCTTTCCGTTCTCTGCTTTGACTTTGGCAATAACACGGCCATCGCTACTCCATGCTGCTTCAACCTTAGCATGCTTGGAGGTACACTTAAGAAGCTCGCGGTTCTTCTTTGTCAAATCCTCTTGGATGACAATGCCCGCCCTTTTAGAAGGCGCCGATTAGTCATGACCTGACAACGTGATCTGTACGAAAGGAACTTGACGATAATCGGTCGGGCCACTTTTTTGCTTGACTGCCCCCTTCATATATATCACTAGATACTATGGCTCCCAGAGAGGCCAAAATTAAAGTAACATCCACCCCCCCCCCCCCAAAAAAAAAAAAAAAAAAAAAAAAAGAAATGCCTTACATAATCAATAAGCCACTCAAAAATACCCTCATTTAAAAAAAGACAAAACTTGTTGACAGTTTGAAAACTCTATGAGACTGAGTAAATTACATTTAAAGATTTATACTTCATAATAAACAAAATAAAGAAAGAGATATATTTGCTAAACTGAGTAAACAAATGCTTTGCCAATGGTCATTGAATTTTTGCCCATGATGCTAAAATTGCATTGTCTAATGTGATGACTTGGTTTGAGCAAGGACTCGTGCCGTTTGAGTACACCTCGATGATATTTCTGATTAAGTAGGTGATCTCTGAGCTCAAAGGCATGTGCATTTTGCCGTCTTTTGTTGAATAACAACCTAGAAAAATATCACCCACTTTAATGTTCTCCCTACTTTCCATTCCGCCCCACATGAATGATCAGCTATGTTCAACCCAGTTGCCATCAACACATTAATCTCACCCCCTCCCTTTCTCATTAAATCACCAATCAGGTGTTATAACGAGGGCCAACACCATCAGCGACTTGACAGGGCACTTGTCGGCTTGGTTGCGTATCGAGAGACGGACGAGGAGAGGAGGGGAAAAAAGAGAGTCGTACGAGGTTAGAGCAAGATGTGTTGGCATCAACTGTTGCCAAACACTCTCTCCATCTGTTCCAGGCTCCGTTTGTCACAAGGAGAAAGTGACACATAGCTGGCGTCACCTTCCCGAATTTGTCCAGACCTCCTACAGGAGGAATATAAGTTCTGAGGACCAGCTGAGAGGCTTGGAGACAATCACCGCTGTTTGGCGGCCATCTTGGATTGATTGTGAAGACAGGGGGAAGATGAAGGGAAGTGATCTCCAAGGGTTCACTATAGCCCCGGTCACCAGCAGGAGTCGAGTCCTCTTCCACCCCCGTCAAGGAATGGGGGCCAGCTTCAAGCACAGGTTCTGCTTTGGGTAAGTCATCTCTATTCCTGTTTTAATATCCAGGTAAATTCTAAACCTGTAACTTTTGCTCCCTCCCTCCCAATTTTCAACAAAATTTGTATAGTAGATGCCCACCTCAACTTGAGCATGAGCTTATGTTGACTACTTGAAAATACATTGATATATATCCATGAAAATACCTACATGCTTTTATCCAGTCAAGAAAACACAATATAGACTTCAGAAATAATTGCTACTCATCAAAACATCACTGTGAACAGTACATGTAGGACTGCAAACCCCCCCCCCCACATAACTGTTTATATGAACAACGTAAGACCTCAAATGAAGCAACAAGCTTACTTGTGTAGACAGCTTAAAAATACACATTTCTCTGTGAGAAAATTTTTTTTTTTAGACTTCTGGAAATTTTGCATTTGCAATTCTATTCTATAGTTTTACGTCATATTGTCTTTTAAAAAATCACAAAGACCCAAATTTTACATACATGTAATAAATGTTCACAAAATTTGTCTTGAGACTCTACTGCATAAAGATTTGATTTTAATCTGTTGCTTCGTAAACGCTTTCTTAAAAATCACAAAGATCTGTACGTTCACATAATTTTTCTGAAAGCTGTCCACATGAAGATCCCCTTCTCATCTCTCACCCTCATAACTACTTCCTGTATATGTATTATGATACACATACACGTCCTCTCAATCAATACCCTAGCAACATTCGATCCTGGGTGATTGCGTTACCAGATACACAAGAGAGAGCTCCAGTGGCAAGGAATACAGTTGGGTTTGTTTTGCGCTGCCATCACTGCTTTTATGAACTTGTCGCCTTTAGCTGAAAGTCAAGGTAGCTTGCCAGCCGCCTGTTCATTCAGTATGGATTCTCTTCTCAGGCAAACAAGTCAGCACGCATGTGCTACGTACATATTTTATTCCAAGTGTTTTTTCAGACTTGGGTATATTCACACCCTTGATGTGAATGAACCTATTATAATGATTTCCATCTCTGTTTTTTTTTTTTTTTTTGCACTATTCAGAGCTGCCAACTTGCCAAGTGGACTGATATTCAGTATTTATACCTATTTTGATTTGTGAACAAAAATGTTTTATATAAATGCAGTTTTTTAAAAGTTTCGGTTAATTTCATTTTTCAGTTAATTTCATTTTTTCAGTCTTTTGATACTGGATTGACCAAATTGCAGCTTTGCATATTCGCCACCTTGAAAAGGAGTTAAAATTAAATGAATAATCACTTGTGTACAGCAAATAATTTTCTATTAAATCCTATAAGATAGCATTTCTCAAATGAAAAATACAAACAAAAATGATTTGTAAAAATAAACAAGATATAGAGGTTTGTCTGAGCATTTATAAGCAACTTACAAAAGGCTTTAGTTCCGAAATTATAAATTTTCCCCATTCATAAATCATTATTTAAAAGATGGATTTTGATTTCTTGACACAAATGACTTCATCCCCTTGTTGTGCATCCATCCTGAATGTGCCATGCTGTCAAATATCAAAGTAGAATAGTAGCTGTTCTATGTAAACTCACTCTACATCTTCCATGAATGGAGCTCAACTCAGCTCTAAACTGTTGTTGACACATAGACGTGTATGCAAACAGTCATGAAATACCAAATGTTGACCTGGCACCGTATTGGTTTTCCCCTCCTCCCTCACATGCATACCCGGAACCAGGCCGGGATCAAACCTCCGCCCATCATCCCCCATCCCTCTCCTCTGACGTCATCAACCAAATTGTTCGGGTTTGAATGGAATTTCTATCGGCCGCTGATGCCGGCTCTGACCTCCATCCCAAGTTTTGTTTCAAGATTTTTTTCTCTGGAAAGTTGCGTAAATCAAAACGGGGTGCGTGTCGTTTGATTGAACAAGACGCGAGAGAACGGAAGAATCTAGCTCGGTGACGTAGGTACGTAGGGCATACAGATGTAAACGTTGCTAGGAAGATGACCAAAAAAATATTAAGTGACATGCCATATGATGTTAAAGACATACATGAGAGGGGGCAGGGTTAAAAGCGAAGATGAAATTACAGATGTGTTTGCAAGCTAGGTTCAAATGGAGTGCCAATGCAGTGCTAGGAATAGCATGATTAGACATCTTAGTTTTAATATATTGTAATGCAATATCAATGGTAAACATATTCATGTTTGCAGATACTGTTTTGCAGGAATGTGCAAATTAAGAAATGATTTGAAATAATATTACCCATTCTTTCTTCTCCGTCAGTGGGAATGAATTGTGATATTCAACTGTGATTCAAGATTACCATGTATTATAGTGTAGGGAAGGTAAGAATTATATAATAAATAATAAATGATAAATAATAATAAATATATATGTTTATTTATAATTAAGCTTTCTGTTACTGTTCACATTCTTTATTGTCTAATCAATCAGACAAAATCACAAACTAGTCATGCTAGTCAATTATATTAAATGATCTAGAAAAACTAGAGATGTGTTGATGTATTATTCTGTCATGGGGAAAACAATATATATTCTTGTAATCGAGAACTTACATTGATTGTTTAATGGACAGTTAATGTGAGGAATAGCCTTTTGGGCTTTTGCCAGAATCAATCACAAGCAAAATAAGTGCTCTCTTCCTTCTGCAAGTCGTTAATTAGCTCAAGAGTATTTTTTAAAGAATTGTTGACAAGAATCTTGTCATTTGTTATCATTGTTATACATGAGTATTCTTTAGTTGTATCAAATTGTGTTTATCAGTACGGCACTTCGTAGTGAGGATTCAGGGTAAATTAATTCGATTTAATTCACTTTCAGAAAGGAGTGATGAAGTAAAGAACAAAAATCAATGAATCATAAATATATTTCCAGATTTTTTAATTAAAATTGAATAAACTTGGGTAATTCTTTGATTTAATTCACTATCCGAATTTTCGAAATGCGAAAAAGTGCACCTTTGTGAACGAGCAGATCATATTCAAATGCGAAGTCAGGAGTCAGTATAATGAAATTTTTGGAGAAATTTACGAGCGCATAGCGCGGGCCGAAAATTTTCGCTTATAATTACCTCAAGGTAGTGTATTCTATACACATTTTGATAATTACCATCCCATCTGAGACACATTTGCGCGCGCAAAGCGTGAGATGAAAATTTTGGCTTACAATGATGCGAGGTCGTATATTTTACGCACATTTCCCATAGGCTCTTATGTATTTTTGTTTGAATTCTTTTACTAGATAACGATTACCTTCATTTTAATAAAAATATAAATTGCGAACTCGAGCAGAAAAATTTACATAAAATTACATATTTGGGACGCCAGGGATCAGTCAATGTACCTTTTTTAAAGAAAACTTCGCGAGTGCGAAGCGCGAGTCGAAAATTTTGGCTTAACAGACCGAAGGTATTGTGTATTCTAGATATAATTTGAAAATTTACATCCCATCACTTCACTTTACGATGTCAGGAGACAGTCTTTCTGAGAAAATTTTGAGCAGACCATATTCGAGCGCGAAGCGCGAGCCGAAAATTTTGGCTTTATAATGACCTGAAGGTAGTGTGTTTTCGACACATTTTGAAAATTGTCTTCCCGTCTGAGAGAAATTTGCGAGCGCAAAGCGCAAGCCAAAAATTTTGACTTATAATTATACTGAAGGTAGTGTATTCTAGATTTTGAAAATTTTGAAAATTGACATCCATCACTTCACTTTGCGACGTCAGGAATCAGTCTTTCTGAGAGGACTTTGCGAGCTGAAAATTTTGGCTTATAATGACACATAATAAGACCGTATATTTTACGCACATTTTCCATCTTATCTCTTTTTGTTTGAATTCTTCTGTGGGTCAAGATCACCTCGATTTTAACAAAAATAAATTGCGAGGGCCAAGTGCAAGTAGAAAAATTTACATAACTTTACTAATATGGGAAATAAGGGATCAGTCAAATGTGCCTTATTGAGAGAACCTTGCGAGTGCGATGCGTGAGCAGAAAAAAAAGAGGCTTATAATGAACCCGAAGGTAGTGTATTTTAAACACATTTTGCCTCTCCTTCCCATTCTTCTTTTTCTTTCTTTTCCCTTTTTTCCGTTAGAAAATATTAAAATTTCTGGCAAAAAAAGTGGGGGGCGGCCCCCCCAGGCTCCCCCGTCTCCGCCGCCCATTTGTTTTTTGTTGTGGGAATATGATTTAGTTTTTATCATTATGATTTTATCATGTTATTGTATTATTATTATCGATGATGTTGAGGACAATGATAGTGACTATGGGGTAACTGAGTATTGCTTAGTGAATATCTCATCTTATTTTATACAACAAAACTTAGGTTTTTAGCAGAAGCATAAAAAAAAAAAAATCATACTTTTGTTTTTCAAGAGAATTAACAATTATTTTCAAGTTGAATATTAAACAAATAAAATTTAACATCATACCGGATACATGGCACTCACTCAGGGGAGGATAAGTAACTTGATTTATAAAGAGCAAATAACATATTAAATCTTTTTGATTGATCATCTTTTGTTTGATGATCCTTCTTGCCCAGTCTATTCTTCCCCCCCCCCAAAAAAAAAAAAAAAAAAAAAAAGTGGGCTTAGAATCAGGACTTGCCCATAACATTTTGCTTGAGGTGGTCCCGCAGATGTACTTCAGTATGAAATCCGTAGGGTCAAATTATTTTTTAGTTTTATCTTAGGTGGCCATTGGCCTCCAAGCCACTGCTAGATGTTGAACCCTGAAAATGTGTTGGGAACAGAAAATTGAACTTTCTTGAAAATCACAATTATAATTAGACTTAAAGGGGAAGGAAACCCTAGGAATTCATTAAATTGTACAAAAACAGGGAAATCAAAGAAGCTGATCAATGAAAATTTGAGAAAAAATGAATAAAAAATAAGAAAGTTATGAGCATTTGAATGTTGTGATCACTACTGCCATGGGGATCCTCACATTGGCAACGGGCCAAAGATGTGTGATGTCATACATGAACAACTTCCCCATTACTTTTGTACATATTTCACTCAAATTGTCTTTTTTTATTAATTCCGTTAAAAGATCTGAGATTCTTTTCATAGGAGGACATGTAATACAAGTTCACAAAATATAATCATGTGTGAAGAGTCTGTACTACCATTAGAATGAGGAAAAAGGAGAATTTGGGGTATTTTTTTGTATGTTATATGGGAGAGTTGTTCATGTGTGACATCACACATCTTGTGCCTGTTGCCAGTGTGAGGATCTCCATAGCGTTAGTGATCATAATATTCAAATGCACATAACTTTCTTATTATTTATTCAATTGTTCTCAAACTTTTTTAAATCTGTTTCTTTGATTTTTGTTGTTTCATACAATTCAACTGAATCCTAGGGTTTCATTCTCCTTTAAGTATTATATTGTATTTGGCAGGTAAATTGCATACATATAAACACATTCTTACTAAATATCAAGATATTACACATTTATATTTTTTAATGATTTAACATTAATTGCAAATTTTGCCCTTTGCACCCCACACATTTTATTTGTCGCTATTATTTCACGGAGCAGCGTAAACCTTGCGGCATTTGTGTGTCTTGAAATTTATCTGATATTAGTGATGGATCTCTCACTATGCGTAGGAAGCTTAATCCATGGAATCATAATTTTGATCCTATATGCTACTGTAGGGTGTATTGATGACAAGCATTAGATATCAAAGGATCCAAACATACACGTAAAGAGAGATTAAGGTGGGCGTAAGTGAGATTAATGAAGAGAGAGCTTGAAAATAAGAGGAAGAGAGGAAATGACAACAAAATGAGGGATAGAGAAATAAATGAGATCTAGACGGACATACAGAGAGAAAGAATAAGAGAAAGGAAGAGGATTGGCTCCCGATTGGACAACGCATTGAGTTCAAGATGTTGATGATTGTCTTTAAATGTCTGCAAGGAATGGCTCCCAACTATCTCAGCTCGCTCATCATTCCTTACCAGTCTGCCAGACCTGGCCTCTGTTCATGTAGTGACAGGACCATTTTACAAGTTGCAAGAACTAACAGCAAATCCGGAGACAATTCTTTCATGGTTTGTGGACCTAGGCTGTGGAATGAACTGCCACGACTTGTTCGGCTGTCCCCTTCACTGGAGGTGTTCAAGAAGAACTTCAAAAAATTGTACTTTTTATTTAATCAATGATTATAATATTTAATTTATGTTGAACAGTGTGAAACTCATCATGAGTAAGAGCGCTATAGAAATGCTTTAATTGTATCGTATCGTGAAGAATGTTTAAATTAGCTGGAAAGGGAACAGTCAAAGAAATTAAAGTCTGAGAGATATCATACATGTGAGAGATGAAAAAGAGATGGGGAGCAGATGAAAGGGAGAACAAACTGAGAATAGAATGATCAATTTGAAAAAAAAAAGTAATGCAAAGTTTGATAAATTCATGTTAAACTACTCTTTGTTCATCAGCGGTTGGGCAGGAGCAAAATATAAAAGCAAAAGTATAAATAACGATGAGTAAGATGTCACTAATAAACAGAAAAGGTGAAGATGGGAGGACCAGTGATTGGTATAGATTCATATTGAAACAAGAGAATGCACCAAATACAGAATAGAGGGATGTGTTGAAAGACTATAACAAGACATTATCCATCCCCAGAAAGCTATCAGACTTAATTGATAAGAACCTGCAATGTACTTGAAAATGATATGTTACTTTTCCGCAAGCTTTGACACTGGATATTTCCTCTCGTCTGTTATTACGTTAAGATACGTGACTTCATTTTAGATTTCCTGCAAAGCATAAATGTATGCCAGGAATATAATTGAATTCCTTAACAACGTGATGGCAACATGATCCGTTGAAGTGACATGGAACATGTATATTTAATCAGATTGGATACACATCATTATCTTTTTGAAGATACACAAACAGAATATTCCAAACCCCTGTCTTTTTCCCCCCATAAGAGCTATTATGCACATGACACATATTGTGAAACTTGAGGCAGAAATCAAAACATAACAAATATAACGAACATAATATGTTTGTGTACATTTCTTTCAGCTGTAGCAACATAATTTTTCTCCAGAAACTGTGTATTACAAGAGAAATTTATATTCCTTTCTTGATTGATGATATTCTTATGGAAGTTCTTTGATTGGTCTTTACTACTTTATAAACTAGTTGTATAAATTGATCCCACTGATGTTCCATCGTCACACATTTCACAGCCAAACTGTTTAGGATGTCTTCAGTTGTTAGAATTTCCTCCACTCTGAGAGACACCAACACTTGGCTATTCTTTTGAAAGCAAAATTAAAACGTTTGCATGGAAACTGTCTTCAATTACTAAGATGACATAGCCTTTTCCCTGTGCCTTGTACCTACAAGTTTACGTCTTTCTCCCTCCACCAAGCATTTCCAATTTCAGTTATTTAACCTGACAAGACTCTGAAAGATACCCAAACACCCTGATGCATTAGTGTCAGACACAAGGATGCATCATGCGACACAATGATATAGAAAGCATGCCCCATCCAATATAATTCATGTTGTATGCTGAGAGCCAGGAGGACTTTAATTTATAATTCTTCAATACAAGGCAAATATGCCCTTCTGATCCTCAAGTCAATACTAAATGGTGTGTCTATATGTCAGGCAGGACACATAAATGTCACAAAAGGGAGGGATTCACATCTCCCTAGCCTCCTATTCTTTTGTTTTATTGTAGTTAACTTAATGGCCCTGGGGAGGGTAAGAAATTCTCTTTAACAAGAAAAAGCAAGTTAAATTAAATCATGTACCACCCAATATTTAGATATTGTGAATACTATAAATGGTTTCTATTTTGAAATGATTTTTTTTTTTTTGGTCTTGATTTGTGATCCCCCCCTCCCCACAGAAAATATATTAATCTCAGTACCGACCAGTCGAAAATAATTGCAGGTTCACATTTAATTCACAAATCGTTTTCAAAGCATTTGAAATGTGTTGATCAATCAAGAGAGAGGCAGATAAGAGACAATCTGTATACTCATCATTTTACTGATGTCAGCCCCTCCTCCCCATCCTATTAACCCCCCCCCCCCACTAGACTTTACAAACCCTGTATGTCTACACGCTCATGTAAGATGACATGAAACGACAGAAATAGAATGGTCGCGCATATGACATCCTTGATGTCATCCGTCATCGAAGGCATCCCATGGAGGAATGTTGGACACCAATCGCACAGTAGAGCATTATAGTATATGCCTTAGGAGGCCAGGGTAAGTTACCCCCCCGCCGCTCACACTGCAGAGCCAGAATTAGTTTTTCATTCAAGTCTCCTCCTGAAAGGTGCAAACAAGACAAAACCTTTTGTGGCAATTATGGATTTTGTTGCATCTTAAACTTTGAGACTTATACTTATAGGCCCGAATTCACAAACGTGGTTTAGTTAGTCCATGGTCTAAATCCGTGGTTTAAACCCCTGATTTAGACCATGGACTAACTAAACCACGTTTGTGAATTCGGGCCATGGTTTTTAACCCCATATTGTTTCAAGTGAACCTTTAATATTTGATCCCATTGTCTTTGGAAATAATCTTTTATAATGTGAATTAACTTCTCGATTTTAAGATCTTTTTATAATTTGGAGGCAAAAAGGATTGTTTTGGGTTCTTCATCTTCTTAACTTTTTATATATCCTCTGTCTAGTGTCTGGTTATACTGTGACTCTGGGAATATTAAAAGCCCATCTAATTTTTAGTGAACCTATAATATTTGAACCCATATGTAGATATAATCTTCTAATAAGACACATTGGCAAGCACTTGTTCGTGTGTCTGTCAAACTATTTCTTGATCTTAATTCAATCTTGAATTACTAACTGATTGGAAACTTCCTTTCTACATTTTCTTCCCTCGAAAGCTCGTCACTATTTGGGAGTCATATTTCTCCTCATTTCTATTTGAACTCTAGCGCGGTCCTATCATGCTCATATCAATACCAAAATGTGTCATCTTCGGAAAGAAAATACTTATATACACAATGATTGAAGACAATTGAAATTGAAGAACATTTGGATATACCTGGTTAGTGATTCAGCTAGTCCCTCCACATTTCCTGACCTATGTTCAGAATTGATGTCAGCGAGGCTACTTTCTAGGGTCCTGAAGGCATGTCACCAATTAACTGAATGTATGTGTCATTTGACAGGGGCATCCCCAGTATTTTAGTCATGACATCCTTTCATAGGGAAGCTAATTTCCTCCTTTAAAATATATTACATCATCCATTCAATGATTTAGTGAAATTGTAATTGATTTCACACTTTAATTACCTATGAATTACAATTCATACCTGGGCATGTACATGTTGCAAAATATCTTTCTTTATGTTCTCTTTCCTTTTTTTTTTTGGGGGGGGGGCCTTCTCAGCATGTTAGCACATAATTTATTCTCCAGAAACAATGTGTCATTATGCAGAGAGAATTTTAATTCTATTTCGTTGATTGTGAATATTCTTATACGGAGTTCTCTCTGATATGGTCTTTACTACTTTATAAACTAGTTGTATAAATGATCCCACTTGATGTCTCCATCGTCACAACATTTCACAGCCAAACTGTTTAGATGTCTTCAGTTGTTAAGAATTTCCTCCACTCTTGAAGGGACACAACACTTGGCCTATTCTTTTGAAAGCAAAATGTAAAAGTTTGCATGGAAACTGTCCTTCAAATTAACGTAAAGATGACATAGCCTTTTCCCTGGTGCCCTTTGTACCTTACAAGTTTACGTCTTTCTCCCTCCACCAAGCATTTCCAATATTCAGTTATTTAACCTTGACAAGACTCTGAAAGATACCCAAACACCCTGATGCATTGAGTGTCAGACACAAGGATGCCATCAATGCGACACAATGATATAGAAAGGATGCCCCATCCATATAATTCATGTTGTATGCTGAAGCCAGGAGGATCTTTAATTTATAATTCTTCAAATACAAGGCAAATATGCCTTCTGATCCTCACGTCATATCTAAATGGTGTGTCTATCTATGTCAGGGCAGGACACCATAATGTCACAAAAGGGGGGATTCACATCTCCCTAGCCTCCTATTCTTTTGTTTATTTGTAGTTAACTTAATGGCCCTGGGGAGGGTAAGAAATTCTCTTTAACAAGAAAAAGCAAGTTAAATTAAATCATTGTACCACCCAATATTTAGATATTGTGAATACTATAAATGGTTTTTATTTTGAAATGATTTTTTTTTTTTTGGTCTATGATTGTGATCCCCCCCTCCCCAAGAAATATATTAAATCTTCAGTACCAGGACCAGTGGAAAATAATGCAGGTTCACATTAATTCACAAACGTTTCAAAGCAATTATTTGACAATGTTGTTGATCAATCAAGAGGAGCAGATAGAGGACAATCTGTTATTACTACTCATATTTAATCTATGTCAGCCCCTCTCCCCATCCTTTAACCCCCCCCCCATAGACTTTACAAAAACCTGTATGTCTTGACACGTCATGTAAAGATGCATAACGACCAGAAATAGAATGGATGGCATTGACCATCTTGAATGTCATCCGTCATGAAGGATTCCATGGAGAATTTGAAGAACAATGACAGTTAGAGCATTATAGCTTATGCCTTGGAGGCCAGGGTAAGTTACCCCCCCCCCGCCCCTCACATGCAGAGCCAGAATTAAGTTTTTCATTTCAAGTCTCCTCCTGAAAGGTGCAAACAAGCAAACCTTTTGTGGCAATGTATGGATTTTTTGTTGCATCTTAACTTCAGACTTTATACTTATAGCCCGAATTCACAAACGTGGTTTAGTTAGTCCATGGTCTAAATCCGCTGGTTTAAACCCCTGATTTAGACCATGACTAACTAAACCACGTTTGTGAATTCGGGCCATGGTTTTTAACCCATATTGTTTCAAGTCAACCTTTAATATTTGATCCCATTGTCTATTGGAAATTAATCTTTTATAATGTGAATCTAACTTCTCGATTTTAAGATCTTTTATAATTTGGAGGCAAAAAGGATTGTTTTGGGTTCTTCATCTTCTTAACTTTTTTATATTCGCTCTGTCTAGTGTCTGGTTATACTGTGACTCTGGGAATAATTAAAAGCCCATCTAATTTTTAGTGAACTATAATATTTGAACCCATATGAGATATAATCTTCTAATAAGACACATTGGCAAGCACTTGTTCGTGTGTCTGTCAAACTATTCCTTGATCTTTAATTCAATCTTATTTTACTAAGCTGATTGGAAACGTTCCCTTTCTACATTTTCTTCCCACCGAAAGCTCGCCACTATTTGGGAGTCATATTTTCTCCTCATTTCTATTTTGAACTCCTTAGCGCGGTCCTAATCATCTCATAATCAATACCAAAATGTGTCAATCCTTCGGAAAGAAAATACTTATATACACCAATGGATTGAAGACAAGTTGAAAATTGAAGAACATTTGGCGATATAACCTGGTTAGTGATTCATGTAGTCCCTCCACATTTCCTGACCTATGTTCAAATTGATGTCAGCGAGGCTACTTGTCTTAGGGGTCCCTGAAGGCATTGTCACCAATTAACTATGTATGTGTCATTTGACAGCGGCATCCCAGTATTATCAGTCATGACATCTCTCTTCCATAGGAGCTAATTCCTCCTTTAAACATAATGATTACATCATCCATTCATGATTTATAGACAGATTGTAATTGATTTCACACTTTAATTACCTATGAATATACAATTCACTACCTGGGCATCGTACATCGTTGCAAAATATCTTTCTTTTATGTTTCTCTTTCCTTTTTTTTTGGGGGGGGGGGGAGAGGGGTATGGAA
>CALNVZ010000174.1:15845162-15859380 GCA_940671915.1 Paracentrotus lividus
ATGCGGGAGGGAGGAGGGGGTCAGGCGTATTCTGTCACACTCTTCTTCAATATTCTAGAATTACCCATATTTTATACCAGCTTTAAGAGCAAGCCGCATGTATAAAGTCATGACATAATTATCTTTAGTTAATTATACAAGCGATGACACCTTTCGTATTCACGAATTGGAGATGTTCCAACTCTTTGTAAAGTATGATATATGAGTTAATACAAAACCATTCCTGTATTAAAGGAAAAGGGATGTGGTTGGTGACTCTAGACTTTCTGTCAGCTATGGAGGACTTGAGATTTAAATCTAATAAATGCTGGAAGAATTTTCTGCCTTTGTTTGATGTGACAACCAAGATTATAGTTCTTTTCTAATTTTTTTTCTTCTATTTTCATGCAACATCATGTTTGCTTTGGATTCTTTGTGACAACTACACGTTATGGCCTGGGAGAAAAAGAACAAGTTTTAGGCATTTCGTTCGATTCAAGGTTGAGCCCGCCGTAAGATGCGTGTTTGATGGGGGGCGGGCGGGGGGACTGGAACAGCCGAGAGAGTGGAATTGAATGACATTTTCCCCTGCGTGGGTGTGGTCAGGGACAGAACACACGATGAAACATTCCTTAACTGTCCTGAGATGATCTGTCTGCAACAACAAAAAAAATAACCACGGCTATTGTGTGTAATGTTTCATGGCCAATTAGGTAGTCCTGTAGATTACTAACAGCGCAGAATTAACCGGGACAGTCCAGTCACAAAACCCGCCGTTGTTATTTGATCAAATCGCCAGAAAAGTAGAGTTAGTTTTAAGAAACCAGATTTTAAAAAGTAAGAAAGTTATGGAATATTTTTCAAGATATCAGCTCGATACGTATAGATTTACCACTTGTTCTGAATCTGTTATGTCATTTTTGCAGATACTTGCCTATTTTAAATTTGTTCTTAATGTAAAAGTACCCCACCCCCCCCGACACACATTTGTTAGGCACTTGTTCAAAACCAATTTCATTTTGCATGTTTGAGATATTTTGCTTTGACATAAACCAACTTGTTTTTAGGGCTCGGACTTAGCCTTTTCAAAAATCTTTAAAACCAGTTTATTTGTCTGCCTTGTCGTACATGCCCATTAGGCATAGCCCACATCAACTTTAATGTCTGTCTTAATCTTTTTTCATTTTTTTTTTTTGCCTGACATTTATTGTCATGACGCTAATAAAGCGTTCAAGTTATTAAGGCACATATCCAATTTATACAATTATTGGGCGTTACGTAGAGTGCGAAAAAGCAATGCAGAGCATTTTTTAGGCTTTGCCCTCTATCTATCTGGGAAACACCCTTCAAATGAACCAAAATGCACAAAATTTAACACCTATTAAGATTTCATATTTCCCAGACAATTTTAAGGATGTTTAGCCAGAGGAATGCACTCATCCACATACGTTTAATTTCTCACAGTACAACTGCTCAGTGTTCATGCGCTCAACTAGCCAAAGTCCTACCTTTTGCCATGTTTAGGCCTGTAATTTGTTAACAATCCTTTCAGAATTATATTTCAGATCATCATGATCTACATAATACATATTTGAGCAATTTTTGTTTATGGAGGCAATCTCCTTTTAGTTAAACAGGCAGTCTTCACTCTGCTCATTTAAGAAAAATGAGAAGATCATGGATTTCTTCTTGTCATGGTCTGGGCAGCGTGATTCATCATGCTTCCCTCACAACTAATTCCTTGCTTGTCCGAGCAACCCAAGAAAGAGACAAGCTAGGACCACAATTCGGCTGGCTTACAGAACTTCATTGGCACGCGACATTACACATTCTCATCGCAATAAATTGTCAATGTTCCTGAATAAATCGCAGCATTCCCTCTACAATGCGCGGTGATACTTCTTGGCCACACAGGTAAATGGGCGCATCAAATATTGCTTGAACTGAAATTGTGCGTATTATATGCGGTTTGTATAAGGCGGCTTTTAGTTTTCTACCCTATTTTAAACTATATTGTCCAGAAATCTTATGAAACCCCTGCGGCATAATTACTGATTCATCCATTTACCCTTCTCATCATTCTTCCATCCTTCTCCCTTAAACCCCCCCCCCTCTCTCTCCCCTTCCTTCTCGTCCTCTTTTCTTCTCTGTTTTAATCCAAGTTATCTTACATGTATATCAGCATGCTTCAAAAGACTGCACACAGGTGGACATAATTACGAAATTGAAACCTAGTCAAGCGTCGCATGTAGCAATGCAGACATTCCTATTGCGCTTAACAAATTTACCACCTATAGGTGGATTCACACCTGCGCCGATCTGGAAAAGGTTCCCGCTTGAATCTCTGACGGCTATTCTTACCCCGGATCCACCAAACTACGGCGTAGGATTTGCAAGTGTCGAAACCCAAATACGCGTAATATTCCCGAAGCCGATAAATTCCCGTAAATTAGTAGGTACTCGTCGAACTACACGCTTAGTCTTCGCCGAAGGTCGTAGGGGAACTTTTGCGTAGTGTGAACAATAAATTACAGGGGAACTTTCTGTGTCCCCCTTTTCTTTTCAGGATGTATTTCGTTATTTTCCGTTCTTTCTCTCGTTCCTTACTGCTGATTTCTTTGTTTTTTCCTTCTTTTTCTTCTTCCTAGTGTATTTCTTTGTTTTTCCTTCTTTCTTCTCTTCCTCTATGTATTTCCTTGTTTTCCTTGTTATTTCTCTTTCCCTTATTGTATTTTCTTTGTTTCTTCATCTTTTGTTCAATGTAAATTTTTTCGTTCCTTCTTTCCCCGCCTTTTCCTTATGTATTTCTCTGTTTTTCCTGCATTTCTTCCCTTGGTTTATAACCTTCGGGTATTCCCTGCGCAACAACAGACGCGCTTAGGGCAGGCTGTGAACCTCCTCAAAAACACCAATTTACGGGTATTTGATGTCTCGTAAATGCGAGGTGGGATTTCTGATCGGGGTAGGTGTGAATCCAGCGCTCAAGTGTTCTTCTAGAGATGTGAAACATTTCACAGACGTTCGCTCAGCAGTGTACATAATACTGTAATTGAATCATCCAGTCAAATCACTAATGTTGGGTCATATTCCGGTAAATTAGGTTACACTGCAGAAGCAAACATATCGTCTCACTAATGACTACAACACATGTGTGTGACTAGGAAAGCTTTGCTATGCCCTACCGCATAACAACGTAGATATTTGAATCTTAGTTTTCTTTCTTTGCTTGTTATATTTTCATGTCGGCTGAAAACCGCAATTTGCCAGACTGTTATGAAGAAACCTCAGTTTTGGTCTGCTACCTATGTTTTTTTGAAGGTGTACTTTAAAATGAATTAAAATAACTTTATACTCGTATTTTGGGTAAATTTGAAGTGTACCCTTAGACTGCCCACTCTGACAAAGCGGAAGATTTACATGTAATGACAAAGTACATTTTCTGCGTAAACAGCAAAATTTACAGCTTTTCGTCAGGGCAATATCAGTAATGCCCTCCCCAACATTATCTCCGGTGCATGATTGCATTATTTGCATGAAAACTTTGTTTAGGAAGGGAAAAGCCAATTAGCTAGCTGCCAACTATAGAAACATCAAGTACTCAAATTTTGTTGATAGTCCGCGTACTGAAAGGGAAAAGTTTGGAATTGCCGGGTTTTGTATAGTAACTGTTTTCTGGCGGTACAAGCACTCCAAGGTTTACAAAAGAGCTTATTGTTATGTGGATGAGGCAGGGGTTTTGATATAATTCTATGGCATTGATTGTCTTTTTTTTTTACAGTGAGCCCAGAAAGCCGCCAAATAACCATATAAAATTTAAAGATTTTACCACCTTTTATAGCTCTCGAGAAATGCTTGTCAACAACAGCGATATATTGTCGGCTTTGGAAGCCCAGAAGGGCCGAAATATTAAAAGATCCACGGCATGTTCCTGGTTGGGAGCCAGAAGGGCGCTATCTACCATTGACTTTGTATCGAGCTAACTACCGCCCTCGTGGCTCTCATTGGAACATCGTATAAGATTCAATAACGCCCTTATGCGGCTCCCAACAGACGAGGTATATGCTTTGGAAG
The DNA here is from genome assembly GCA_940671915.1 of Paracentrotus lividus. Lineage (NCBI taxonomy): Eukaryota > Metazoa > Echinodermata > Echinoidea > Camarodonta > Echinidae > Paracentrotus > Paracentrotus lividus. Next base: position 15,849,213 of record CALNVZ010000174.1, read on the forward strand.
GGGGGGTGTGGGCACGCATCATCTACAAAGTCACCTGGGCATTTTAAAGTTGCAGCGAAATTCGATTAGTTCTTTTTTTTTTCTGGCGAAATGCGAGGCGGGAAAAATCCACAACCTGGTTCCTTTTTCCGTCGTATCCTGTGTTTTATTTAATCTTGCAAAAGTAATTGTTACAGTTTCCTTCAGGTTCTGTTCCCTTGCTGCGTCTTACAGAGCATTTTAAGGTGTTGACAATTGCAGACGTTCTTTCCGTTGGTCACTTATGCCTAGCTCGTACAGGCCACAACGTTGCGAACTTAAAGAATGGTCACTACCTGCATGGCCCAATGTGCTTGTTGTTTACTCGCGTCAATTTCAGCCTACCAGGTCACAATGTGGACTGGGGTTACTAGAAAATCAATCAGGCAATTTCCTGAAGAGCATTTTTGCGCCGCCCAAAACCATGCAGTTCCTCCTTCGCGTTTTTGCCCCTCGGGTTATTGAGTCCATCCCATATCCCCACTTCCCATCCTTTTAGCAGGCATCTAAGGTTGATGTGATCACTTAGCGGCAAAACCGCTCGCGCCGGATGGTCAGTTTTGTTCAGAAATGTTTGGTTGGGATGTCTGTTTTAAAGGGGTCTGGCCAAGCACACGACTCTCATTGATTCTTTAATGGGCCAAACCTATATGCGTTCTCAGACTGCAGTTAAAATCCTGAACCCCAGCCGAAATATGTAGGCGCTAATGGCGGGGGGGCCTAGTACCACCTATTCCTGGGGTTGAAGCTTGCCACGCTTCGGTGTTGTCAGACTGCGTTTTACCAAAGCTAGGCTAAGCACGGGTAAATAGTACGCGTACTATCTGGCCCTGCTAAAAAGCAGGATTAGCCGGGTAATTGCGGAGTTAGCCGCCGGCAGTTGCTCGTGCCTAAGAGTTGCCAGTCTGAAAACCAAACCCGTGCTAAGCGCAAAAGCGCGGCTAAGGCCATTAGCCCAATCGACTGAAAACTGTGGTCATGAATTATGGCATAATTATTCGTATAACTTGCATAACACAAGTAAGAGAAAAACAATGAATAACATGAGGAAAAAAGAAAAAAACAATGACATCAACAAAAAGGAAAAGACTAGGAAAACATAGACTAACATGAGCGACGAGAGAGAAAAACAATGAAGCAACATACAAGAAAGAGAATGCAAATCAAAAACAATGAATAACATATAAAAGAGCAGCATAAAAACACACTGAATAACATTAGGAGAAGAGAGACTAAAAAATGAATCAGATAAGGAAAAATTAGAAAAACCAATAAATAACATAAGGAAAGAGAGATAACATAATGGAAATAACATTAGGAAAGATAGAAAAACAATGAAGTAACATAAGAGAAAAGGAGAACAAAACACCATGAATACCCATAATGAAAGATTAAAAAACAAGGAATAACATAAGGAAAAAAAACAGGGAATAACTAACACAAGCAAAAGAGAAAAAACAATGAATAACAAAAGCGAAAGATAGCAAAACAAAGAAATACATGCACGCACGAGAGAGAGAAAACAATTGAGAACATAAAGAAAAAGAGAAATCAATGAACATCATTAATACTTCATGATCCAGCAAAGTCTGGGGTTAAGGAATACCCAGTGTTGAAAGCATTGAATTTTCTTAACCCCGGCTAAGCAAATAGTATGGGTTAGAAACACCAGTCTGAAAGCCAAAAAAAGATTTAAAAAAAAGATAAATAAAAAACGTACGGGGTTCAACGGAGTAGTATGCGGGTTAAGGATAGTACGGGTTAAGACAATAGCAGTCTGAAAAGCGTATCAGTTCATGAGTTAAAAGCCTAGCTAGAGGTTCCTCTGCTGCGAGGAGCAAATATGCAAATATTGTACAAGTCGCCTACATGTAGTAAATGATGGGGTAGATTGTGATTCAGACCATTTGATACTTATAGCCAATATTTTCGGGCGTTCCAGATATTTTCATGATTTCTGCGACTAGTTAGGCGGAAATTCCGCCGAGAGCAAAATTTTGCAATTTTAGGTAACTGCACTTTCAAACTGATTAAATAGCCTTGTCATTGAGGGTGGAATTTCACGATTACCGCACTCGCCGAAATTCGTTGAAAATAAAGTCACGCAAAATAACCACTCTGTACAGTACATCTTATTTATTTGACAACATGTTGGGAATAACCGCTATGCTTCTTATAGCAAAAGCTTTTGAACAACCTTGTATAGGTCTTGGAACAGAGTGCAGCGTAAACCGCTACAATATTACCCTATAAATCTCACTTGCTACAAATAAAGAAAACAGAACTTAAATTTGAATTTAGAAACTGTAATTTTACTCAGAATGCCTTATAAATTATCAAAATCATTATTTTTCTTTAAAAACGTACTCAAAAAAACTTCTTGGACAACATGAACACTTTTTGAGAAGATGCATGTTTGTTCCTTATCATTTGCCTTGGAACCTTGTTAATTGTCTTTGCATCCAATCATTGATTCCCATGTTCGCAAATATTACTGTCAGAGAACCAAATTACACACACAAAATTTGCAACAATTTGGATGCCTAAAGTTTTGTGCGCTTCTGGGATGTAAAGTTTGCTGCTTGGTTCACAAATGTGGCTTAGATCGATCAGAGCCACCATATGACAATGAAAAAATCATGTTGATAGGCTCTTAGCTTGATCGTATATTACCCTACATTCAAATGACTTCTTGTTTACTTCAACATTATCACAATATGCATTCTCAAGTAATAGGAAACTTTGATCCATTCCATACAGCAGCATCATAGATTTTCGCATCGCCATCGGTGGACAGTTGGCGTTTCAATTGCCGGCACGCCTGGACATGACTTTCTTTGTTGCATGTCCTATATCAAGGGACATTGACACTCCGGCGAAAAGCTGCCAGTCAGGACGATATACAGTTCCTCTAACCCTTTTTACATCATACTTCACATTAAGTGCCGACTATTAGTGCATTTCCATTCTGTCTTGGAAGTTATATGCACAGACTCCCACTATAAATTACAGACGTGAAAGACCTTTGTACTTGGTCGTACATGATCTATTTGAAGCCCAGTAAATAGAGTTGCAAATTACCATTCCCAAGTTATTCTTTTGGTTTGCTTAGTATTAAACCATAAGTTCTTGTATTCTTTCTATAATAGTGGAGAGTGGGGTTAGTTGAACACGCGGTTAGTTGAAGACATGCAATTTCTTGGAACGGCGTATAAAGTATATTTATGCCAAATCTACCCTCAGGTTGTTGCTCATTAGCAACTGCCATCCAACCACCATTTTAGACAAGCACACATGCTTCAAGCCTCATGAAGTTAGAAAGCAATGTTTGTTTTTTCACGCCTCTAAGTAAATTAGACCCCGTTTACAATATTTTATTATCTCAGAGAAGACTTCATAATCTAAGCTTGGCAGTTTTTGAGTATAACAAAACACGGTATACCAAGCTACAAAAACAAGGTTAACAAATATGGGCATGTTGTCTGTCCCTCTTTTGTGCTGTAGCTTACCCAAATGTCAAATGCGGCCTCTGCGGGTTAGTTGGCAACATTTTGAACCGGGCGTTAGTTGGCCAACACTGTACTAAGTAAATAGGCTTTCAGCTGATAAAAAAATAAAAATAATATAAATTCAATAAGTGCTCCCGAAATATTCCCTTTACAAGTATATTTAGTGCACACTTGGCACATTTCTATTTGTTTTAAAAACAAAATATATTGCAGAATGCTACTTCAACAGGGACCTCAGAATATCTGTATGTGAGTGTATGCTATCAAGCTGTAATAAAACCATTGAAAGTAAAAACATAATTTTGAACACAAACTTTAATATTTTAATTGGATAAATAACAGCAAGTTAGCTGAACCCTTTCAATAATCTTGTTTGTTAGTTGAAAATATAATCTAAAGAATACCATTGCACAATGTTTCAACTTACCCCATTACCTCTGTTCCAACTAACCCCCGTTGGTTATGGGCCGTTAGTTGGAACACTTGACATGGTCTTGCTTTGAAGATGGATTTTTTCCCTGAACCATAACTAAGTTTAAGAATTTTAAGGCGGGTACATTTGTCAGCCATATAGCCATATCACACTCAAGCTGCATTCGATAATTGTTTCATTGAAATGAAACCGCTTTCTTTTACGGCGCCAATTTTGTGAAAAAGTGCTTTCCATATACCCCGCTCCTCCCCTTACCTTATTTACCACTTGTAGCTAGATTAAGATGTAGACTCCATGGTGCGAAGAGACCTGCTGCCTATTGATTAGATACTTGATTAGATATATGAGTGAAAGTGTTGTTTATCAGTTTATTTCAATAAATTTTTATTATTTCATTAATGCTGTCTTTTTGTTTACTTTGGGTTTCATTTAAAAAAAAGAAGGGAAAAGAAGGGCCGGCCTTATGTGCTAATGAACCATAATCAAATGCAGTCACAGGTGTAACCAATGCCCCTACCCTAGGTCGATGGTAACTTTCTGACAAAATTTTGCTGTAATTTAACTGTAAAATTAACCTGTTGTAGACAAGGTGATTTGGCTTACAACACACTTCCCATTACACCTCGCCGAATATATTCGGGACTCCAGACGATTCCCCAACGCCGGCTTAAGTTATTAAAAACAATTTGAGCATAACAATGATGTTTCAAAATTTATCTTTCTCTGTGTATGTTGAACGGAATTAAAACTTCTCAATAGATGTCAACACTGTAAATGGCCTGCTAATCTATAGTATTACATTACCTTATGTATTTGCAATGCTCCTGTTCACTTATCCGAACAGAAATGCCAACAGTAGTATTCTGCAAGGATTAAAAAGGATCCAATAACCAATAACCTAAAAAATACAACAACAAAAATACAGCAATTCTTTAATAAGCGACTCTTCTCACTTCTCATTGGACCACTGTCCTGATTTAGCTGGTAGCCGCGCATTAGGACCTCTGTGAAAGAGATCATGCGTATGCAAAAATGGAAATCATCATTAACAGTTATAGCTCGCTAGCAGCTATAGCCTGATGCGGGGTTGAGAAGTCGCATCAGCACGGTGTTGCGATAGAGACAAGGAGTCGTTTTACGTCATTCCAACGCTATTAGGGCTGATATGGAAGCGACAAATTCTGCATAGATCGTAGAGAGAGAGAGAGAAAGAGAAAGGAGAGGGCTTAAGACAGATAATTGCTTTCATCACATGCTTGCGTCTCATGGCGGATGCCGCTTTATTGCAGTAAGAAGCTGCTCTAATCCACTGTTTGTGTGTATGGAAATTCAAAGATGGCAGTATGATTAATAATCCTGCGGCCTTCTTGAACATCCATCTACTTTTCAGGTTCCATACAGAGTGATATAAAGAGTTGATACACACATAGACTGGCCAAAACTAATATTGCCTTAAGAAAATCTAAAATCAAACAAAAACAAAGCAAAGCTATCTGATGTTTCAATGTTGCGTTCATCATATTACAGAGTAAGGTACACTTCCTTCCCAAAATCAATTTTAAAATACAATATATGAGGTACAAGTTACCTCAAAGAAAATGCATATCTCTTGCGACATTAAATTGAAGAATGACTTGTAAACAATGTGTAGCTCATTTTTCATTTCTATATGCTAATTTTCATTAAAAACAAATTTAAAACAGGTAAAGTTGGTGATTGGCTTGCTAATATAGGACTTCCTTGCCGTGATTTTGAGTGGTTTATTAAAAAAGCACTATTTTATATTTGTCTAAATTAATACTTTGGAGAAAAGTTATGGCAAGGGAAAAAATTAAACGGGAAGGTGGATGTGATTATCGAAAGCTCCCGACGACTGTATAATGGCTTATACATAATCGCTGCCAGTTAATATATCCCATTTGTCTGGATGAACAGGAACGTGAAAGCCTCACACGTAATCAGATATCTTTACCTGGTGAATATTAGCACCGCAAACCCTAGACGGTTATCAATTTCACATTTCTATACAGACCCAATTCAGTGAAGCCTGGGATGTATTTCCATATGATGGGCGACACATAGCGCATGACAAAGATAATTGTTATGATAAACTTTGGAAGATCGATTTGATGCTGCCGCCAGATGAACTCATCGTCTGCAGAGGATTGTAGCAGTAGGGGATGAAATTCGGGCGCCTGTTGTAATTTACCCAAAATGCGAGTCATGAACGACTGTGTGATCAGTTCTTGCCGCTAAATCTATAAAGCATGTGTTAGAGCTGAATAACACCAAGATTCATGTTACCTGTCAGTCGTAAAGTCATTTCGTAACTCTAAAAACAACTTGGTGAGCAATACGTCACCCGAGGCTTGTAGTGCTGCACAGTGAAACATCTCGGATGGTCTGTTGTTTATGTTAGCCTTGGTAAAACCAGAAATTCTTGGCTGCTGTAAAGGCATGGGTTGAGATTAGTGAAAGTTTTATGAATTTATGAATTTTCGTTGGTTTACCATAATTGACATCAGTAAAATAAATTTGCGAGTCAAAGTCTCGCTTGTTCAATTATACGGTTCTTATTTGACTCTACTAAGAAAATAAGCGATAATGTAGGATTTTCAGCATTAATGTTGAACACCATTCACCTGAGACAGAGGCCGTCTAATATCAAACTCCAGTTTAGAATTTATTCTTGATTGCACAACAAATACTCTGTCAACCGGTAAAAGACTGCGCCTCCATTCAGCCAACTCTTTCCCATAAAATCCCCAAAATTCCTAATTTCAAAGCCTATGTCCTAGACACGTATACCCTATGAAGCCTGACCTGCAAGTAAACGTCTAACATTCAACCAAATGTCTACCATCTTATCCTTGACTGAACACAAAAACCAACGCACAAGTGTTAGTCGGGTATGGCAACTATTGACATGACCAAATTTAGATATTAATAATGTTCAATTTTGGCCGGCTTAACTGCTAGCTCTATTTTTTTAATCCACATCATGCCTCTTCTATCAATTGAAAGGCGAAATGAACGTTATATTCACACATTTGCTACATTGGGAGGCTATTTAATGAGCCCACCCACAGGCACAAGCAACGGTCAGACAAAGGCTAGTTCGATAGTTTCCTACAGATGGTGACCTTTTATCTCGAATTTTGGATCAACCACTTTATATATAGAAGCCGGTACAAGCCATGGACATTTCTTTTATGTCCATGCATACAAGTAAGGATTCATTGACAAGCTTTTAAGTTCATTTTGACCTTTGTGTGTAATTGTAGAAAATTTCAGATGAATTCTTTGGTAGCTATAGGCAGTTAACACTGCTACAATATAAAGGACGTCAACGCAGGTCCGCTGTTAAAAATATATGTTCTTTTTTTAGATGTATAAGCACATTTCATTTAATCAACATTATGATCCTGCGGTACGCGGGTATCTGTAGAGTGTGTAGCTCAAAATCCATCTTGGAGTGTTCAGAAAAATATTCTGAGAAAACTTCCTCAAGTTGCTTACTCTCGGCTCGCTAATCACCATCGAGCTAGAAGTTTAAGATAACGTATACGCAGTAAGTAGATATGTGTATAAAAAGTGCTTCTATACCTGGTTATCATTATTTATCTGTAGTGTGTTAAAGAAGCGTGCCAATATACTTGGGATTTTCTGGCTCAAACGCCTATCCATCAGATTAAAAAAAGTATTACTCTAGAGTACTGGTTAAAATATACTGTTAATCTCATGTTTCCAATAATATTGAAATTCATTCTTGGCAGAAAAAGAGAAAATGTAGTCTTCCCCCCATAACCAAAATATATTTCTTCAGACCCTGATGATCATATCGTCGGGAAAGGAACTTATAGTCTGACAATGTCTAGGTGTAAGAATCACTCGCCCCATCCTACTTACACCAGGCATTGGACTGCATCCCTGGCGCCGGCAAAGGATGGCCATGCGGCGGATTGTTGCCACAAATCTAGGGTAGAGTAAAGCGACAATGGAATAGGGATATACAATTTTGTTGGTGAATATGAGAAAATATTGCATGCCTCCAGGTGGCGGGATTGTTAACTCTTTATTGTCTGTTAGATTTGATGGAGAGCAAATCAGGCGACGTCCTTCTCAACTTACCCCTTCGTTTCAGGGGTCATGAAAAAGAGGATATGACGTGTGCCAATATTAGAATATTGTTTTTGTTGACGATTAATCCAGAAAAAAACTATCAGTACAGTTTTCTAAAAGCTATTCAATAATAATCAGGCATCGAAATGAGATGCCTTTAACGGGCGATTATGACATGCTGGAACAAGGATATTGCTATATAGATATCTTTAGAAAAAACTTACAGTAAACTAATTAGGTTGAAATTATTGTGATCACAAAATAAAAACATTAACACACCAAAAAATAAACTCAACTGCTCTACAAAAAGACAAGTGATTATAAATTATTATTTCCAAAAAATCTAAAAGGTTATTTACAATCAGCACTTGCCAATTTCTCTTTCTATCCCACGTCTACCCTTGTCTTTCTATCTCTAGAGTCTGGTTATCCTGAATTTAGATCGCGTGGCCTCTCCTAACTATACACCACAAACCCACAATATTTTGACTAAAAATAACGTTGAAGTGTCTCCAGAAGCGTAAAGCCAGTGCACAGAAGCTTTCTCCTAATAGAACATTGGAAATCCTGAATTAGCATGATCAAACGATTATAGACGCTTGCCATAATGCGCATTACGCTGAGTGAATTGCGTGGCCTATTTCATCCCTCTCATTGCGTCACAGAAACCTCTTGTATAGCACTTTGGATTGACCTATTTTTTACGGGACTAATGTTGCAGTCCCTGTGTTTTCGGCAGGAAATACAAAAGCTTATGACCGAGGCAGAGGAAGACTGGCCTTTGCGTCTTAGCGTGTATTCTATTATACAAGATCCTGTGGCCGTTAAAATATTCATATTATGGACGATGCACAGTGCTTTGAAACACTAAGGAACACAACTACAATGGTTGCATACAAACAATTTATCATAGGCCATGAGTTCCCTGGATGCCGCCCTACCTCTGTGTTGTCCAGAACTTGCCCTTTCATTTGATTGCGAGATTGTGAGTTCTAACACGATGGTGAAAATTTTAATCGCAAGCTTGCTCTCAGCTGCGTCATCATGAACAACTCAGCCAACAGTTCATCCAGCAGCGTTTCACCCTCGGTCGTCCTGATTATATCCCAGATGGCGGCATGGCAGCCGTTGATGAAGATTTAGTCCAGTCGTGGATATTTGATAAAGCTAGCCCAATCTTTTCGGTATACAGTGTAAATCATGTTCCTGGACGCAACACACTTTGTAGATCCATTGCATATTCACTGCAAGATTTTTAAAATTATGCAGGTCGCAGCGTTCAGGCCAGTTTCTGTTGTTGATCGGTTTAAATCTTGCTGCCCATGCGATTTGGAAGAGCCAATCGCAAATATTAGTGTAATGAGTAATTGTACTGTCGCTAAACAAGTTTAAATGAACATATTTCTCTTAGAGATTTTTCATACAAATGCAGCAGAGAAGAGTAATGAAAACAATATCTGAGCTCCTAACACCTGTACAAGATGCAGCAGATGGCCTGTCTTGAATGCGGAATCAATCATGCCAAATCCCCAAACTTTGGGCAATGCTAAGCCAGGGCATTTCATAAGACCACGAGTATTTCATGCACAACCTTTGAAACATTTTCTTCAGTTGTCAGCTTTCCACCCTCACTACCGATTATTGTGTCCATATATCTCTCTCCTGGAGGGGGTAGGCGTATTCTGTCACACTTTCTTCAATATCTAGAATTACCATATTTATACCAGCTTTAAAGAGCGCATTATAACATGACATATTCTTTAGTTATTTATTTATAAAGGATGACACCTTGGTATTCAGAATTGGAGATGTTCCAACTCTTTGTAAAGTATATATATGAGTTAATACAAAACCATTCTGTATTAAGGAAAAGGGATGTGTGGTGATCTAACTTTCTGTCAGCTATGAAAAGGACTTGAGATTTAAATCTATAAATGCTAAGATTTTTCTGCTTTTTGATGTGACAACCAAGATTATATTTCTTTCTAATTTTTTTTCTTCTATTTTCATGCAACTATGTTTTGCTTTGGATTCTTTGTTGACAACTACACGTATGCCTGGGAGAAAAAGAACAGTTTTAGATTTC
>CALNVZ010000174.1:15859687-15946639 GCA_940671915.1 Paracentrotus lividus
ACGGGAATTTATCGGCTTCGGGAATATTACGCGTATTTGGGTTTCGACACTTGCAAATCCTACGCCGTAGTTTGGTGGATCCGGGGTAAGAATAGCCGTCAGAGATTCAAGCGGGAACCTTTTCCAGATCGGCGCAGGTGTGAATCCACCTATAGGTGGTAAATTTGTTAAGCGCAATAGGAATGTCTGCATTGCTACATGCGACGCTTGACTAGGTTTCAATTTCGTAATTATGTCCACCTGTGTGCAGTCTTTTGAAGCATGCTGATATACATGTAAGATAACTTGGATTAAAACAGAGAAGAAAAGAGTCGACGTAGTTAGAAGGGAGATAGAGAGAGGGGGGGGGGTATTAAGGAGAAGGATGGAAGAATGATGAAGAAGGGTAAATGGCATGAACTACAGTAATTATGCGCAGGGGTTCAATAAGATTTCGGACAATATAGTTTAAAAATAGTAAAAACGTAAAAGCCTTATACAAAACCGATATATACGACAATTTCAGTCAAGTCAATATTGGCTGATTCTGCATTTTTACCTGTTGTGTGCCAGAAGTATCACCCCATGTGTAGAAATGCAATTTATTCAGAAATTGACAATCTTACTGTGCGTAGAATGATGTCCAAGGATCCGTGCCAATTAGAAAGTGTTAGTAAGCCAATGCGAATTGTGGTTACCTAGCTCTAGTTCTTTTTCTTGGGTTGCTCGGAACAAGCAGGAATTTAGTAGTCGTAGAGAGGAAGCATGATGAATCACGTGCCAGACACAGTGACAAGAAGATCCATTGATCTTCTCATTTTTCTTAAATGAGAATGATTGAAATGAACCTGCCCTGTTTAACTAAAGGAGGATCTGCCTCTCCATAAATGCAAAAATTGCTCCATATATGTTATTATTAGATCCATGATGATCTGATATATATATTTCTCTGGTAATAAATTAGAACAAATTACAAGGCCTACCTTCGATACATGGCAAAGGTAGGACTTTGGCTAGTTTGAACGAGAACATGGCATGTCTTGTACTGTGAGAAATTTGATAAGTCATGTGGATGATCATATACCTCTGGCTAAACATCCTGTCAAAATTGTCTGGAAATATTGAAATCTTAATACTGGCTGTTAATTTTGTCGCCATTTGGTTCATTTGAAGGGTTTTCCCAGATAGATAAGAGGGCAAACCAAAAATTCTCATCATTTGCTTTCTTGCATTACGACTCCCGAATAATTGTATAAATTGGATACTGTTGCTCTTAAGTAAACTTGAACGCTTTATTTAGCAGTTGACAATAAATTCAGGGCAAAAAAAAAATGAAATGAAAAAAGATTAAAACAGACATTAAAGTTGATGTGCTATGCCTAATTTGGCATTGTACGACTAGCAGACAAATAAACTGGTTTTAAAGATTTTTGAAAAGGCTAAGTCCGAGCCCTAAAAACAAGTTGGTTTATGTCAAAGCAAAATATCTCAAACATGCAAAATGAAATTGGTTTTGAACAAGTGCCTAACAAATGTGTGTCGGGGGGGGTGGGGTACTTTTACATTAAGAACAAATTTAAAATAGGCAAGTATCTGCAAAAATGACATAACAGATTCAGAACAAGTGGTAAATCTATACGTATCGAGCTGATATCTTGAAAAATATTCCATAACTTTCTTACTTTTTAAAATCTGGTTTCTTAAAACTAACTCTACTTTTCTGGCGATTTGATCAAATAACAACGGCGGGTTTTGTGACTGGACTGTCCCGGTTAATTCTGCGCTGTTAGTAATCTACAGGACTACCTAATTGGCCATGAAACATTACACACAATAGCCGTGGTTATTTTTTTTGTTGTTGCAGACAGATCATCTCAGGACAGTTAAGGAATGTTTCATCGTGTGTTCTGTCCCTGACCACACCCACGCAGGGGAAAATGTCATTCAATTCCACTCTCTCGGCTGTTCCAGTCCCCCCGCCCGCCCCCCATCAAACACGCATCTTACGGCGGGCTCAACCTTGAATCGAACGAAATGCCTAAAACTTGTTCTTTTTCTCCCAGGCCATAACGTGTAGTTGTCACAAAGAATCCAAAGCAAACATGATGTTGCATGAAAATAGAAGAAAAAAAATTAGAAAAGAACTATAATCTTGGTTGTCACATCAAACAAAGGCAGAAAATTCTTCCAGCATTTATTAGATTTAAATCTCAAGTCCTCCATAGCTGACAGAAAGTCTAGAGTCACCAACCACATCCCTTTTCCTTTAATACAGGAATGGTTTTGTATTAACTCATATATCATACTTTACAAAGAGTTGGAACATCTCCAATTCGTGAATACGAAAGGTGTCATCGCTTGTATAATTAACTAAAGATAATTATGTCATGACTTTATACATGCGGCTTGCTCTTAAAGCTGGTATAAAATATGGGTAATTCTAGAATATTGAAGAAGAGTGTGACAGAATACGCCTGACCCCCTCCTCCCTCCCGCATCCCCCCCAAAAAAAATAGGAAAGAGAACTAAAGAAAGATGATTTTGCACCATGTAGGCATGCCCAGCGTAATGAATTGGTAATTCATAGGTAATGGTAAAGTGTGAAATCAATTACAATCTTCAGATAAATCATTGAATGGCATGATGTAATGATATTTTAAGAGGAGGAATTAGCTCCTATGGAAGAGGATGTCATGACTAAAATACTTGGGGATGCCTGTCAAATAGACACAGTAGCATTCGAGTTAATTGGTGACAATGCCCTTCAGGGACCTCCGTGCTACGAAGCTAGCCTCGCTGGACATCAATTCTGAACACTAGGGTCCAGGATAATGTGGAGGGACTAAGCTGAATCAACTAACCAGGTATATGCCAAATGTTCTTTCAATTTTCAACATTGTGCTTCAATCCATTGTGTATATAAGATATTTTCCTTTCCGAAGATTGACACATTTTGAGTAATTGAATATGAGCATGAGATAGGACCGCAGCTATCAGGAGTTCTACATAAAGAAATGAGGAAGAATATGAACTGTCCGCAAATAGTGACGAGCTTCTCGAGGGAAGAAAATGTAGAAAGGAAGTTTCCAATGCAGTTTAGTAAATTCACGATTGAATTAAGATCAAGAAATAGTTTGACAGAACAGCAACCGAACAAGTGCTTGCGGCAATGTGTCTTATTAGAAGATTATATCTACAATATGGGTTCAAATATATAGGTTCCGTAAATTAGATGGGCTTTTAAATATTCCAGAGTCACAGTATAACCAGGAGCGAGCGAAGACGCGGAAAAGAAAAAAAGTTAGAAGATGAAGAAGCCCAAAAGCAAACCTTTTTGCCTCCAAATTATAAAAGATCCTTAAATCGAGAAGTTAAGATTCCACATTATAGAAAGATTAATTTCCAAGACAATGGATCAAATATTAAAGGGTTGCACTTGAAACAATATGGGGTTAAAAAAACCATGGCGCGAATTCACAAACGTCGGTGTAGTTAGTCGACTGGTCTAAATCAGGGGTTTGTAGAACCAGCGGATTTAGCCGCATGGACTAACTAAACCCGTTTGTGAAATTCGGCGCGCTATAGAGTATCAGTCTCGAAGTTTTAAGATGCGAAAAATCCATAGATTGCAACACAAGGTTGCTGTCTTGTTTGCCCTTTCAGGGGAGACTTGAACATGAAAAACTATATTCTGGCTCTGCAGTGTGAGCGGCGGGGGGGTAACTTACCCTGGCCTCCAAGGCATAAGCTATAATGCTCTGACTGTGCGATTGGTGTCCAACATTCGCTCCATGGGATGCCTTCGATGGACGGATGACAGTTCAAGTGATGTCACTTGCGGCGATCCATGCTATTTCTGGTCGTGTTCAATGCATTCTTATCATGACGGTGTCAAGACATACAGGTTTGTAAAGGTCTAGTGGGGGGGGGGTTAAAGGGATGGGGAGGTAGGGGCGACATGATGTAAAATGATGAGTGATACAGATTGTCTCTTATCTGTCCTCTCTCTTGATTGATCAACAGCATTTCAAGAATTGGCTATTGAAACGATTTGTGAATTAGAATGTTGAACGCTTGCAATTATTTTCACTGGTCGGTAACTGAGATGTAATATATTTTCTGTGGTGGACGGGGGGGATTCACAAATCAAGACCAAAAAAAAAAAAATATTTCAAAATAGAAACCATTTATAGTATTCACAATATCTTAACATATTTGGGTGGTACACTGATCTTAATTTTAACTTGCTTTTTGCCTTGTTAAAGAGATTTACTTACCCTCCCCAGGGCCCATTAAGTTGAACATACAGATAAAGCAAGAAATAGGAGGCTAGGGAGATGTGAATCCCTCCTTTTGTGACATTATGTGTCGCTGGCTGACCATATAGACACACGCATGTTAGTATTGAGCCTTTGAGGATCAGAAGGGCATATTTGCCTTGTAATTAAAGAATTAATAAATTAGAAAGTCTCCTGGCCTTCAGCATACCCCATGATTATAGGTTGGATGGGGCATGGCCTTGTCTATATCATTGTGTGCGCCAATGATTGCTCCTTGTGGCTCTGACCTCAAATGCGCATCAGGGTGGTTTGGGTATCTTTCGAGTCCTTGTCAAGGTTCAATATACTGAAATTGGAAATGCTTGGTGGATGGGAGAAAGACGTAAACTTGTGAGGCTACACAGGCACCAGGCGAATAAGGCTAACTGTCATCGGCTTTAAGTAAGTTGGAAGGCAGTTTGCCATTGGCAACGTTTTACTATTTGCTTTCAAAAGAATAGGCCCAAGTGTTGGTGTCTTCTTCCAGAGTGGAGGAAATTCTAACAACTGACAGACCATCCTAAACAGTTTGGCTGGTGAAATGTGTGAGCGCATCGGAGACATCAGTGGGATGCACTTTATACTAACTAGTTTATAAGTATGTAAAGCACGCTAATCAGAGACTTCCATAACGTAATATGCAGTCAATCAAGAAAAGGAACTATAAAGGTTTCTCTTGTAAAACACACGTTTCTTGAGAAAAATATGTTGCTGGACACGCGCTGAAAGAAATGCTACAACATGATTAATGTTGAGTTATAATTTGTTATGTTTGATTTTCTGCCTCAGTTTCACATATGTGTCATGTGCAATAATAGCTCTTATGGGGGGAGAAAAGACAGGGGTTTCGGACTATTCTCTGTTTGTGTATCTTCAAAAAGATAATGAATGTGTATCCATCTGACTTAGAATATACCATGTTCCATGTCACTTGTCAACGATCATAGTTGCCATCACGTTGTTAGTGAATGTCAATTATAGTTCCTCGGCAATAGCGATCTTATGCTTTGCGGAAAGTTGAATGAGTCACGTCTAACGTAATACAGACGAGAGGAATATCCAGTGTTCAAAGCTTGCGGAAAAGTAACATATCATTTCAAGGTAGCATTGCAGGTTCTTATCAATTAAGTCCTGATAAGGCTTTCTGGGGATTGGATATATGTGCTTGTTATAGGTCTTCAAGCCACATCCTCTGCTATGTCTGTATTTGGTCATTCTCTTGTTTTCATATGAACTCTAGTAGCCAATGCAGCTGGTCTCCCATGACTTCACCTTTTCTGTTTATTTAGTGACATCTTAACTCATCGCTTTATTTGATACTTTTGCTTTTATATTTTCAGCTCCTGCCCCAACCGCGCTGATGAGCAAAGAGTAGTTTAACTGAATTATTAGTCAGACTTCTGGCATTTACTTTTGTTTTCGTTGCAAAATTTGGCAGTGCATTCCTATTCCCTCAGGTTTCGTGTCTCCCTTTCCATGCTGCTGTCCCCGCGGCATCTCGTTTCTTCATCTCTCACAATGTATGACATACTCTCTGCAGACTCTTTAATTTCGTTTGACTGGGTTCCCTTTCCAGCAAATTTAAGCAATGTCGTTGCACGTAGCGGTAACAATTAGTAACGCACTTTCTAGCGCATCGTTACGTCATAGTGATCCGAGATTTCACACTGTTTACAGCATACAAATTAAATATTATAATCAATGATTAAATAAAAAGTACAATGTTTTCTTGAAGTGTCTTCTTTGAACACCTCCAGTGAATGGGGGGGGGGAGCAGCGCGAACAAGTCGTGGCAGTTGATTCCCAGCCTAGGTCCACGAACATGAAAGAATTGTCTCGCGGATTTGCTGTGTTCTTTGGGGCAACTTGTCAAAGATGGTCCCTGGTCACTACATGAACAGAGGCCAGGCTGGGCAGAGCTGGTAAGGAATCGATGAGCGAGCTGAGATAGTTTGGGAGCCATTCCGTTGCAGACGATTTAGAGACAATGCGATCCATGCTCTTCGAACTCATGCGTTGTCCAATCGGGAGCCAATCCTGCTTCCCTTTCTCTTATTCTCTTCTCTCTGTAGTGTCGTCTATAGATCTCATATTATTGTCTCGTCATGCCCTCATGTTCTGTTGTCAATCTGTGCCTGCTCTTCCTGGCTTATTTCAAGCTCTCTCCTTTCGATTAATCCCTCAGCTTAACGCCACTCTTAATCTCTCTTGTACGTGTATGTTTGGAGTCGCTTTGATATCTAATGGCTCTGTCATCCAAGTACACCCTACAGTAGCATATAGGATGGCAAAATTATGTTCCATGGATTAAGCTTCCTACGACCATAGTGAAGGAATCCATCACTAATATCGATAAAATGTTCAAGACACACAAATGCGGCTAGAAGGTTTACGGCTGCTGCCGTGACAAATAATAGCGTCATCAAAATGTGTTGGGGTGCAAAGGGCAAAATTTGCAATTAATGTTAAATCATTAGAAAAAATTATAAATGTGTAATATCTTGATACGTTTAGTTAAGCAATGGTGTTTATATGTTGGCAATTTACCTGCGCAACTACAATTAATCACTTAAAAGGAGAATGAAACGCCTAGGATCAGTTGATTGTATGAAACACAAAAATCAAAGAAACAGATTAAAAAAGTTTGAGAAACAATCTGAATAATAATAAGGAAAGTTATGTGCATTTGGAATATTATGATCAACTAACGCTATGGAGATCCTCACACTGGCAGACAGGCACAAGAACTGTGTGATGTGCACACATGAACACGTCGTCCATGATAACATACAAAAAATACCCGCAAATTCTCGCTTTTTCCTCATTCTAATGGTAGTACAGACTCTTCACACGATGATTATAGTTTGTGAACTTGTATTAGGCATGTCGCCTCATATAAAAGAATCTTCAGATCTTTTAAGCGGAACATTAAATAAAAGACAATTTTGAAGTGAAATATGTACAAAAGGTAATGGGGAAGTTGTTCATGTAGTGACATCACACATGCATTTGGCCCGTTGCCAATGTGAGGATGGCCCATGGCAGTAGTGTCACAACATTCAAATGTCATAACTTTCCTTATTTTTTATTCATGTTTTTCTCAATTTTCAGTTGGATCAGCTTCTTTGATTCCCCTGTTTTTGTACCAATTTAATGAATCTCCTAGGGTTTCCTTCCCTTTAATCTAATATCAATTGTGATTCTTCAAAGAAAGTTCAATTTTCTGTTCCGCAAGCACTATTTTCGGGTTTCAACATCTAGCAGTGGCTTGGAGGCCAATGGGCCACCTAGATAAACTAAACCAAAGTAATTTTGGACCCTAACGGATTTCATTACTGAAGTACACTCTGGCGGTGACGGCACTCACAGCAAGAATGTTATGGGCGAAGTCCTGAATTCTAAGCCCGAAGCTGTTTTTTTTGTTTTTTTTTTTTTTGGGGGGGGGAAGAATAAGAAGCTGGGCAAAGGAAGGATCATCAAACAAAAGATGATGAATCAAAAAGATTAATATGTTATGTTGCTCTTTATAGGATGCAAGTTAGCTTATTCCTCGCCCTGCGTGAGTCGCGGCAAATGCTATCGCGGTAAGTGCATGTTGAAATTTTGAGTGTAATATTCAACTTGAAAAATAATTGTTAAATTCTCTGAAAAACAAAGTATGGATTGTGTTTTTTGTTTTATGCTATCTGCGTAGAAGAACCGCGGTAAGTATTTGTTAGTGATAAAATAAGATGAGATAGTCTCACAAACGCAACGTAACACTGCAGTTACCCCATAGTCACTAGTGCGTTGTCGCTCCAACATCATCGATAATAATGAATACAAGTAACATGATAAAGATCACAGATCAAATTAGTAGGTACTTCGTCGAAACTACACGTAGTTTCGCCAAGGTCGTGGGAACTTTTGTAGTGTGAACATAAATTACGGGAACTTTCTGTTCCCCCTTTCTTTTTCAGATGTATTTCTTTATTTTTCCTTCTTTCTTCTCGTTCCTTATGTATTTCTTTGTTTTTCCTTCTTTTTTCTTTTTCCTTATGTATTTCTTTGTTTTTCCTTCTTTCTTCTCTTTCCTTATGTATTTCCTTGTTTTTCCTTGTTATTTCTCTTTCCTTATGTATTTCTTTGTTTTTCCTTCTATCTTTTTGTTCTAATGTATTTTTTCGTTTTTCCTTCTTTCCCCGCTTTTCTTATGTATTTCTCTGTTTTTCCTATTTCTTCCCTTGTTTATAACTTCGGGTATTTTCCCTGGAAAAAGACGGTTAGGGCAGGTGTGAACACAAAACACAATTTACGGGTATTTTGATGTTCTCGTAAATTGCGGGAATTTTTCCTGATCGGGTAGGTGTGAATCCACCTAATGATTCTTTAGAGAATGTGAACATTCACAAGGCTTCCTCAGAGTGTCATAATACGTAATTGAAATCATCCATCAAATCACTAATGTTGTGTGTCATATTCCCGTAAATTAGGTTACACTGAGAAGAAACATACGTTTCTACTAATACTACAACACATGTGTGTGACTAGGAAAGCTTGCTATGCCACCATAACACTGTAATATTTTAATCTTATTTCTTTTTTTCTTTTTTTATATTTTCATGTGGTGAAACGAAGTTGCAGACTTTTATAAGAAACCTCATTTTGGTCTGCTACTATGTTTTTTGAAGGTGTACTTTAAAATGAATAAAATAATTTATACTCATTTTGGAAATGAAGTTACCCTTAGACTGCCCACTCTGACAAAGGGAAATTACATGTAATGACAAAGTGACATTTTCTGTAAACAGCAAAATTTACACTTTTGTCAGGGCAATATCATAATGCCTCCCCCAACATATCTCGTGCATGATGATATATTGATGAAATTTGTTTAGGAAGGAAAGCAATTAGCTAGTGCAATATAGAAACATCAAGTACTCAAATTTTGTTGATATGGTACTGAAAGGAAAAGTTTGGAATTGGGTTTTTATAGTAACTTTTTTTTGGTACAAACTGCCAAGTTTACAAAGTATTGTTATGATGAGGAGGGGTTTTGATATATTTATGAGCATATTGTCTGCAGTGAGCCAGAAAGGCATAACTCATATAAATTTAAAGATTTTACACCTTTTTAGCTCTCAGAAATGCTGTCAACAACAGGATATATTGTCGGCTTGGAGCCAGAAGGGCGCTATTAAAGATCACGGATGTTCCGTTGGGAGCCAGAAGGGCGCTATTACCATTGACTTTGTACAGTAATAGCGCCCTTCTGGCTCTCAATGGAACATCTATAAGATTCAATAACGCCCTTATGGCTCCCAACAGACGGTATATGCTTTGGAGGGGGGGGGGGGAATCATCTACAAATCACTGGCATTTTAAAGTGCAGAAATTCATTTTTGGGAAATGGAGGGGGAAAAATCCACAACCTGTTCCTTTTCTTGTGTTTTATTTAAATCTTGAAAGTAATTTTACAGTTTCCTTCAGGTTGTCCTTCTGGTCATTACAGAGCATTTAAGGTTGAAAATTGAGAGTCTTCCTTGGTCACTTATGTCCTAGTCGTACAGACAAGTTGGAACTAAAGAATGTCACTACCTGCATGGCCAATGTGTTGTTGTTTATCGGTCAATTTAGTACCAGGTCACAATGTGACTGGGTACTAAAAATCAATCAGGAATTTTCTGAAGAGCATTTTGAGCGCCCAAAACCATGCATTCCTCTTCGTTTTTGCCCTCTGGGTTATTGATTCCATCCATATCCCACTCCCATCCTTTTAGCAGCATCTAAGGTTGATGTTGATCACTAGGCAACCGTCGGATGGTCAAGTTTTGTTCAGAAATGTTTGGTTGGTGTTGTAGTCTGCAAGCACAGACTCTCATTTGATTCTTTAATGGCAAACATATATGCTTTTCAGACTGCAGTTAAAATCCTGAACCCCAGGAAATATGTAGGGCTAAGGGGGGGCCTTAGTACCACCTATTTCCTGGGGTTAAGCTTAGCACGCTTCGGTTTCAGACTGCGTTTTACCAAAGTAGGCTAGCACGGTAAATAGTACGGTACTATCTGGCCCTGCTAAAAAGCAGGGTTAGCCGGGTAATTGCGGAGTTAGCCGGGCAATTGCGGTGCTAAGAGTTGCAGTCTGAAACCAAACCGTGCTAAGGAAAAGCGGGGCTAAGCATTAGCCAATCAATGAAAATGTGGTCATGAATATGCATAATTATTCGTAAACTTGATAACACAAGTAAAGAGAAAAACAATGAATAACATAAGGAAAAAGAGAAAAACAATGAATAACAAAAGGAAAGATAGAAAACATAGACTAACATGAGGAGAGAGAGAAAAACAATGAAGAACATAAAGAAAGAGAATGAAATCAAAACAATGAATAACATAATAAAAGAGAGATAAAACAATGAATAACATTAGGAAAGAGAGATAAAATAATGAATAAGATAAGGAAAAATAGAAAAACAATAAATAACATAAGGAAAGAGAGATAAAATAATGAATAACATTAGGAAAGATAGAAAAAACAATGAATAACATAAAGAAAAGGAGAACAAAACAATGAATAACATAATGAAAGATAGAAAACAAGGAATAACATAAGGAAAAAAACAGGGAATAACTAACACAAGCAAAAAGAGAAAAACAATGAATAACAAAAGGAAAGATAGAAAACAAAGAATAACATGACGAGAGAGAGAGAAAAACAATGAAGAACATAAAGAAAGAGAAATCAATGAAATCATTAATATTCATGATCCAGCAAATAGTCTGGGGTTAAGGAATACCCAGTGTGAAAAGCATTGAATTTCTTAACCCCGGCTAAGCAAATAGTATGGGGTTAAGAAACACAGTCTGAAAGCAAAAAAAGATAAAAAAAGATAAATAAAAAAAGTACGGGGTTAAGGATAGTATGGGGTTAAGGATAGTACGGGGTTAAGAAATAGCAGTCTGAAAAGGGTATCAGTGTCATGAGTTAAGCCTAGTAGAGGTTCCCTCTGGCTGCGAGGAGCAAATATGCAAATATTGTACAGTGCCTACATGTATAAATGATGGGGTAGATTGATGATTCAGACCATTTGATACTGTATAAGCCAATATTTTCGCGTCCAGATATTTTCATGATTTTGGACTAGTTAGGGAAATTCGCGAGAGCAAAATTTTGCAATTTTGGTAATGACTTAAACTATAAATAGCCTTGTATTGAGGTGGAAATTTTCACGATGACCGACTCGCGAAATTCGTGAAAATAAAGTCATCGCAAAAATAACCACTTGTACAGTACATCTTATTTATTTGACAACATGTTGGAATAACCTGTATGCTTCTTATAGCAAAAAGCTTTGAAACACCTTGTATAGGTCTTGGAAAGAGTGCAGTAAACCGCTAAATATTACCCTATTAAATCTCACTGTTACAAAATAAAGAAAAAGAACTTAAATTTGGAATTAAACTGTAATTTTACTCAGATGTATACTTATCAAAATCATATTTTTCTTAAAAACGTACTCAAAAAACTTCTTGGACAACACAAACTTTTTGAGAAGATGCATGTTTGTTCCTTATCATTTGCCTTTGGGACCTTTTAATTGTCTTTGCATCCAATCATTGATTCCCATGTTGCAAATATTACTGTCAGAGAACCAAATTACAACACAAAATTTGCAAATTTGGATGTAAAGTTTGTGGTCTGGGATGTAAAGTTTGCTGCTTGGTCACAAATGTGGCTTAGATCGATTCAGAGCCACCATAATGACAATAAAAATCATGTGATAGGCTCTTAGCTTGATTATATTACCTACATTCAAATGACTTCTTGTTTACCTTCAACATTATACAATATGCATTTCTCAAGTAATAGGAAACTTTGATCCATTCCATACAGCAGATCATAGATTTTCATCGCCATTCGGTGGAAGTGGCGTTTCAATTGCGACGCTGGAATGACTTCTTTGTTGCATGTCCTATATCAAGGGACATTGACATCGCGAAAAGTGCAGTCAGGACGATTACAGTTCCTCTAACCCTTTTTAATCATACTTCACATAAGTGCGATAT
Source organism: Paracentrotus lividus (assembly GCA_940671915.1). Lineage (NCBI taxonomy): Eukaryota > Metazoa > Echinodermata > Echinoidea > Camarodonta > Echinidae > Paracentrotus > Paracentrotus lividus. Next base: position 15,872,032 of record CALNVZ010000174.1, read on the forward strand.
TATGCATTTCCATTCTGTCTTGGGAAGTTATATGCCACAGACTCCACTATAAATTACAGAGTGAAAGACCTTGTACTTGGTCGGTAATGATTATTTGAAGCCAGTAAATAGATTGAAATACCATTCCAAGTTATTCTTTGGTTTGCTTAGTATTAAACCATAAGTTCTTTATTTTTTATAATAGGGGAGAGTGGGGTTAGTTGGAACACGGGGTTAGTTGAAACATTGCAATTTTCTTGAACGGCTATAAATATATTTATGCAAATCTACCCTCAGGTTGTTGCTATTAGCAACTGCCATCCACCACATTTTAGACAGCACACATGCTTCAAGCCTCATGAAGTTAGAAAGCAATGTTTGTTTTTTCACCCTCTAAGTAAATTATGACCCTTTTACAAATATTTTATTATCTCAGAGAAGATCATAAATTAAGTTGGCCAGTTTTTGAGTATAACAAACAGGTATACCAAGCTACAAAACAAGGTTAAAAATATGGCATGTTGTTGTCCCTCTTTTGTGCTGTAAGCTTACAAATGTCAAATGGGCCTCTGGGGTTAGTTGGAACATTTTGAACGGGGTTAGTTGGAACATGTACTAAGTAAATAGGTTTCAGCTGAATAAAAAAATAAAAATAATATAATTCAATGAAGTGCTCCGAAATATTCCTTTACAAGTATATTAGTGCACATTGGACAATTTTATTTTGGTTTAAACAAAATATATTGCAGAATGCTACTTCACAGGACTTCAGAATATCTGTATGTGAGTGTATGCTATCAAGTGTAATAAAACATGAAGTAAAAACAAAATTTGAACACAAATCTTTAATATTTTAATTGGAATAAATAAAGCAAGTTAGCTGAACCCTTTCAATAATCTTGTTTGTAGTTTAAATATAATTCTAAAGATACCATGCACAATGTTTCAACTTACCCCATACCTTGTTCCAACTAACCCCGTGTATGGGGTTAGTTGGAACACTTGACATGGTCTTGTTGAAGATGGATTTTTTCCGGAACCATAACTAAGTTTAAGAATTTTAAGGGGTACATTTGTAGCATATAGATATACACTCAAGCTGATTATTAATTGTTTCTTGAAATAAATCCGCTTTTCTTTTACGGCCATTTTTGTGAAAAATGTTCCATATAACCCCGCTCTCCCCTACTTATTTACCACTTGTAGATTAAGATGTTAGCTCCATGGTGCAAGAACCTGTGCCTATTGATTAGATATTGATTAGATATGTATGAGTGAAAGTTGTTTATCAGTTTATTTTCAATAAATTTTTATTATTTCATTAATGCTGTCTTTTTGTTTCTTTGGGTTTCATTTAAAAAAGAAAGAAAAAAGAAGGGCCTTATGTGCTAATGAACCATAATAAATGCAGTCACAGGTGTAACCAATGCCCCTACCCTGGGTCTGATGGTAACTTTCTACAAATTTTGCTGTAATTTTAACTGTAAAATTAACCTGTTGGAGACAAGGTGATTTGGCTACAACACACTTCCCATACACCTCAGCACGAATATATTCGGGCTCAGTCCCCAACGGGTTAAGTTATTAAAAACAATTGAGCATAACCAATGATGTTTCAAATTTATCTTTCTCTGTGTATGTTGAACGGAATAAAACTTCTCAATAGATGTCAACATGTAAATGCCTGCTAATTATAGTATTATTATTACTTATGTATGCAATGTCTGTCATTATCCGAACAGAAATGCCAAACAGAGTATTCTCAAGGATTAAAAGGATCCAATAACCAATAACCTAAAAAATACAACAACAAAAATAAGCAATTTTAATAGGACTCTTCTCACTTCTCATTGGACACTGTCCTGATTAGCTGGTAGGGCATTAGGACCTCTGTGAAAGAGATCATGGTATGCAAAATGAAATATCATTAACAGTTATAGCTCGCAGCAGCTATAGGCCTGATGGGGGTGAGAAGTCATCAGCACGGTTTGCGTAGAGACAGGAGTCGTTTTACGTCATTCCAACATTAAGGGCGATGAAGAAAATTCGATAATGTAGAGAGAGAGAGAGAAAGAGAAAGAGAGGGCTTAAACAGATAATTGTTTCATCACATGTTGGTCTATGGGGATGGCTTATGCAGTGAAGAAGTGTCTAATCCACTGTTTGTGTGTATGGAATCAAAGATGGAGTATGATTAATAATCCTGGGCTTCTTGAACATCCATCTACTTTTCAGGTCCATAAAGTATAAAGAGTTGATACACACATAGACTGCAAAACTATATTGCCTTAAGAAAATCAAAATCAAAACAAAAACAAAAGCAAACATTGATGTTTCAATGTGCTGTTCATCAATACAGAGTAAGGTACTCCTTCCCCAAAATCAATTTTAAAAATAAATATATGAGTACAAGTTACCTCAAAGAAAAATGCATATCTCTTGCACATAAATTGAAAAGACTGTAAACAATGTTAGCTCATTTTTCATTCTATAGCTAAGTTTTCATTAAAAACAAATTTAAAACATAAAGTTGGATGATTGCTTCTAATATAGGACTTCTTGGTGATTTGTAGTGGTTTTATTATAAAAAGCACATTTTATATTTGTCTAAATTAATACATTTGGAGATAAAATATGGAAAGGGAAAAAATAAACGGAAGTGGATGTGATTATCGAAGCTCCCGACGACTTATAATTGCTTATAAATAATCGGCTGCAGTTAATATACCCGATTTGTCTATGAACAGAAGTGAAAGCCTCACACGTAATCAGAATTTTTACCTGTGAATATAGCACCGAAACCCTCAGACGTTATCAATTTCACATTCATACAGACCCAATCATGAAGCTGGGATATTTCCATATGATGGGAGACACATAGCCATGAAAGATTAATTGTAATAAACTTGAAGATCATTTGATCTGCAGATGAATCTCATCTCTGGCAAGAGGATTTAGATGGGGATGAAATTCGGGGCTGTTGTAATTTACAAATGGATTCATGAACGACTGGTGATCAGTTCTTGCGCTAAATTATAAAGCATGTGATTAGTATAACACCCAAGATCATGTTCCTGTCAGTCGTAAAGTCATTCGTAACTTTAAAAACAACTTGGTGAAATACCACCCAGGTGTATGTGACAGTGAAACATCATGGTCTGTTGTTTAGTGCTGTAAAACCAGAAATTTTGGTGTAAATGCATGGGTTGAGATTAGTGAAAGTTTTATGAATTTTTATGAATTTTCTTGGTTTACCATAATTGAATCAGTAAAATAATTTGCGAGTCAAGTCTGTTGTTCATTATAGGTTCTTATTTGACTCTACTAAGATAAGATTTAAGCATGAATGTAGATTTTAGCATTAATGTGAAACCACCATCACCTGAGACAGAGGCCTGTCTATATCAAACTCCAGTTTAGAATTTATTCTTGGATTGCACAACAAATACTTGTCAACGGTAAGACTGGCTCCTTCAGCAATCTTTCCCAATAAAACCAAATTCCTAATTTCAAACCTATTCCTAACACTATACCTATAAGCCTGACCTGAAGTAAAACTCAACATCAACCAAATGTCTACCATTTATCCTGATGAAATCAAAACCAACGCAAATGTTAGTATGGCAACTATTGAATGACCAAATTTAGATATTAATAATTCAATTTTTGGCCGTAACTGTAGCTCTATTTTTTAATCCACATATGCTCTTTATCAATTGAAAGAAAATGAACGATATTCACACATTTGCTAATTGGGAGCTATTAATAGCACCACAGCACAACAAGGTCAGATAAAGTGTAGTGATAGTTTCTACAGATGTGACCTTTTATCTGGAAATTTTATCAACACTTTATAGAAGCGTACAAGCATGGACATTTCTTTTATGTCCATGATACAAGTAAGGATCATGAACAAGTTTTAAGTTCATTTGATCCTTTGTGTAATTGTAGAAAATTTCAGATAATTTTTTGTATATAGGCATAACACTTGTACAATATTAAAGTACAGTCAACCAGGTCCCTTTTTAAAAATATATGTTACTTTTTTTAATTATGGAAGACATTTCATTTAATCACATTATGATCTGGGTAGGTATTGTAAGTGTGTAAGCTCAAAATCCATCTTGGAGTTTAGAAAAATATTCTGAGAAACTTCCTCAAGTTGCTTACTCTCCTTAATCACCTCGAGTAGAAGTTTAAGATATATACAGTAATAGATAGTGATAAAAAGTGTATACCTGTTATCATTATTTATTTATTGTAAAGAAGGGTGCAATATACTGGGAGTTTTTCTGGCTCAAAACCTATCCATCATATTAAAAAAATATACTCTAGAGACTTGTAAAAATATACTGTTAATCTCATTTCAATAATATCTGAAATTCATTCTGCAAAAAAAAAATGTATTCCCCCCATAACAAAATATATTTCTTCAAACCCTGATTGATCATATGTCGTGGGGAAAAGGAATATAGTCTGACATGTCTAGGTGTAAGAATACTCGCCCATCTATACACCAGGCATTGACTGATCCCTGGCGCGGCAAAATGGATGCGGGATTTTGCCACAAATCTAGGGTAGATAAAGCAAATGGAATAGGGATATAAATTTTTTGGTGAATATGAGAAAATATTTGATGCCTCCAGGTGGGGATTGTAACTCTTTATTGTTGTAGATTTGAGGAGAGAAATAGGCGATCCTTCTCAACTTACCTTTCGTTTGGGGTCATGAAAAAGAGGGATATGACGTGTGCAATATTAGAATATTTGTTTTTGTTGAATTAATAGAAAAAAACTATCAGTAAGTTTTTAAAATATAATAATAATCACATCGAAATGAGATGCTTTTTAAGGGGATATGACATGTGGAACAGGATATTTATATAGATGATCTTTAGAAAAAATTAAGTAAACTAATTTAGGTTTGAAATATTGTGATCACCAAAAGATGAAACATAATTTCAGCTAGGCCCTTTAAAATTAATATTTATTGGTTTTTAAACTCGCAATGCTCTACATAAAAAAGTATCAAGTTTGATTTTGATATTTAATTTATATTTCATCATAAATATTATGTTGTAGTGGGTAAGGTTATTTTACAATCACATTGCCCAATGTCTCTTTCTATCCCACTCTACCTCTCTTTCTATCTCTAAGTCTGTTATCTGAATTTAGATCGTGGCCTCTCTCAATATACACCAAACAAAATATTTGACTAAAAATAACGTTGAAGTGTTGCAGAAGGTAAAGCCAGTGACAGAAGCTTTCTCTTAAATTAAAATTGAAATCTGAATTAGATTATCAAAGATATAGACCTTGATAATGCATTACGGAGTGATTGCTGTATCATCCTCATGGTCAAAAACTCTTGTATACACTTTGGATTGACTATTTTTAGGACTAATGTTGAGTTCCCTGTGTTTTGAGGAAATACAAAAGCTTTGACCGAGGAAGAGGAAGATGGCCTTGGTCTTACGGTGTATTTATTATACAAATCTGTGGCGTAAATATTCATATTATGAATGACAGTGCTTTGAAAACTAAAAACAACTACAATGGTTGCATTCAAACATTTTCATTAGCCATAGTTCTGGATGGCCCTACCTTTGTGTCAGAACTTGCCCTTCATTTGATTGGAGATTGGAGTTCTAAACGATGTTTGAAAATTTTTAATGCAACTGTTCAGGTATCATGAACATCACAAAGTTCTCAAGCAGGTTCACCCTGGTTCTGATATATCCAGATGGCGCATGGCAGCCGTGAAAGATTTGTCAGTGATATTTGATAAAGCTAGCCAATTTTTATAAAGTTAAAATCATGTTCCTGGAGCAACAACTTTGTAGATCCAATTGCTATTCACTGCAAGATTTTAAAATTATGAGGTCCAGTTCAGCCAGTTTCTGTTGTTGATGGTTTAAATCTTGCTGCATGCATTTGGAAGAGCAATCCAAATATTTTAGTGTAATAGTAATTACTTTCCTAAACAAGTTTAAATGAACATATTCCTTAGAATTTTTCATACAAAATAGCAAGGAAGTAATGAAAACAATATTGTAGCTCTAACCTGTACAAGATGCAGAGATGCCTGTCTTGAATGGGAATAATCATGCAAATCCCCAAATTGGCAATGCTAAGAGGGATTTATAACCAATATTTCATGCACAATTTGAAAATTTTTTCAGTTGTATTTCCCTACATATTGTGTATATCTTTAGTTGCCAAATTGTGGAAACTAACAATTGCTCCTGCTAACTATGGGTTGATATAACTGAATTATGGTGCTATTTCTGCGGCAATACCCAGAAGGGCTTAGGTTGGGATGATATCAATTCCAAACGATATCATTTCTGAGATGACTTCATCACAACGATCATGTACCTCAAGAAATCTATGCAAATGTAATTATCTGCAGGAATAGGAGTCTGTGCGTCATGTTAGTGATATCAAACTTCGTCAGCTGACAAAATTTGAGATGCTATTCCCAGAATTAATTGCTAATTTTAATGGAATTCCAAATAGTGTGCTTGGAGAGATTCAGGAAGGGATGATTAGGTGGAACAGGTTTGTCCAGAACTATTTCTGCGGTTTAGAAGCAGTTGTTTCGATTAGTCCTTCATGAATTGTTGATGTCCGAAGAGATTTGTGTCTGCCTGTTTATCCCATAGCAGTATATAGAGCTATCCAAAGGTCTAAATGAACCAGTTTTTCCTTCTGAAATTGGCACCAATTATGTTTTTTACATTTCACTTGATCTGAATGCTTTTGACCAAATAAAATATAAAGTGTTTGATTTCCCTAATCCCTATAACTTCTATCTAACTTTTCCTCCCCATCTCTCTGCTTTCATCAGTCCACAATCAGTCCACACTATCTCTCTTTTTCTCTACCTTTCTCTTTATTCTGTATTTCTCTGTTTCTCACTCTCCTTCTCATTCTCTTGCTGTATTCTCTATCTCGCTTTCTTGCTCTCTCTCTTTCTCTAACTCTCTGCCTCTGTTTCTTTGTCTCTTTATTCTGTGATTTGCTGCTCTCTCTCTCTCTCTCTCTCTCTTTCTCTACAACTGATAGCCTGTCTTCTAGTCTCATGAAAGAACAACTTCCTCAAAACTTGCTTTTCACCTCATACATATTCCCCTTTCTCTCCCCTCCCCTCTCTCTCTCTTTCTCTCTATCTTTCTACCTTTCTCTTTATCATTTTTGTCTCTATTCTCTATCTCAATCTACAACACCATACATAGCCTGTCTTCTAGTCTCCTGAAAGCTCTACCTCCTCCTTTGCACCTCATATTTATCCTCCAAACTAAATTAGGCTTTCATAATAGCACCTTGTTTAGGAATCCGCTCAATGTGTGTGCCTTTATATTTCACTCATGTCAAAAGAGTTGGCTTCAACAACATCAGGAGTGTTTTCATCCCCAAGAAACAATCGACACATGAAGCGTGAAAGTGATTTCCTTTATCCAAACGGTGTTGCAGACGTTTTCATGTCGCCCCACGTCCAAAATGGTGTGAGGAATGTTTTCAGGAGAGCCGACGAAGCGTGAGATGAATTTGCTGCGATATTGATTCAGTGATAATGAATTAAGTTAACACATTACGTTGTTGGATTCATAAGGCTAGGTAGAAAGGGAGGAGTTATGATTTTGTTTGTTTCCCCCAATTTTTTCATGCGCTATCAACATCATCGAGTGTGCCCGCTAGCATGGTTATGAAGAGTTATGTCCTTTAAAATACTGTCAAATTGATGATTGATTATGATGAATGTGAACGCTGCCACAGGCCAATTGGTTGTTGAATCACCTATAGAATGTGAATACTAGGCGCTGCTGCACTAGCTCGAGCTATTTCAAATAGCGCGCTATTTGTGATCAGATGAAATAGCTCGATCAGAGCAGATCCGACTTTGTGGTCAAATAGCGCGCTAATTTGGAGGAAATTCAAACCTGGGTCATCCTAGGTTTTTTTGAAAAAACTCGAGCTGTTTTGCGGTTTTAGCACGATATAGCGCGCTATTTTGCGCGGTGCTGCACTAGCTCGAGCTAATTTCGAAATCGTGCACCTGTGCGTGTAGAAGCTAGCGGTAGTTACCAGTTGCGCAATATACATCGGGCTTGTTTGTTCAAGGTCGGGTGTGGTCGTTAAAGTGAAATTTTAAAATAGCTTGAGCTAGTGCAGGACCGGTTTCTTTTTTCAGGCTTTCTTCCCGATCCACCAATTAGCGCGCTATTTTTTAGCTCGAGCTAGTGCAGCAGCGCCTATTGCCTCAAGTGGAATTGAATTATTTGTATTGTATTTTAATATTTCAATATGTTAAAGGGCCTCAGGTGGAACTGTAGACTAATATGAGTCAGAATTATAAACATGACTAGCATCATAAACAATTCTATTATTTTAAATGTTGAATCATCTACTGTTAGTAATTTGTTTATCTGAACAGATTGCCACAGGCTCTGTATCTGAATCATACCCATTTATTTTCAACTTCTTTGGCATGAAATAGAGAATAAAGAAATATAGAGCTATGTTTAAAATAGAAAAAGTGGGTATCCTATATGTTCACATCTTATGCTGAAGTACAATAGTATGTTGAGCAGTATATGTGCACATAGAACAATGTGAGAATAGCAATGAAAAACTCCAATAGATGTTAATTGAAAAAAAAAGATAATCATTTAAAACTAATTAAATTAGTTTACTGTATAAGTGGTTATTTTTGTGGTAGTTTTATTTTTGCGAGTCTGTCCTTGCGAAAGTTTCCACTTTGATATAAGGATTTTTATAGTAGTACATGTAATAGAAACATTTAAAAAATTGCAAAATAATCCATTCGCAAATTTCCACAACTCGTCCAAAATTTGTGAAATATCTGTGCGTGAAAAATTATAGAGTGGCTGATTTTATTTAATTATAATCTTCTCCATCTAGTTTAAATTGTGCCATGCCAGATTTTTTTTCTTCCGTTTTTTTTTATTAACAAATACAAACTAAACTAAAGATTACCTTTTACACAGTTGAAATAAAGTAATATCGTTCCTGCCTGAACTACTCTATCCTCGGGACACCAATAAAAGATTGTATATTAATTGCATTCTTACATTCATGTATTCATGTGCATGTGCCAGGGAATGCGTTTCATGAATGTAAATCATCCATACCGGATGTATATTACATTCAGAATCTTACATTTGTGGCACGCATCTGCAAAGCCAGCAGATTGGATTCACATATTGCATACTGCATGGAATTTTTAAAATTAAAACCACACAAATGAGTTGATCATGTGCCCAGCAGAGTGGCATGAAAATGGAAGTTTGATCCATTGCAATTGTCATAAGTTTCATTTTGTAATTTTGTATTTTTTAACTATTGTATCTTGAAGTTACCATATAACAAGAGATCGTTCCTCCATCATTTTATCACAAAATAATAGAATTTTAAAAAATTTCCCACAAACCACTGTGAATCTTGAATAGAATTAAATTATAATTGAAGGCAATTTAATATTGCTGTAGGCATTTAAAACAATGGTTGAATGTGGGTCATTTTCACAATGATCTTTCCACTTTCAATTAGAAGACAAACATTTGTTTTCGTAAATAATAAAAACATACATACTATAGAGTTGTACTCTTGCTTTTCTCTGTGTTCTTTAATGCTTTGAGCTTTCATAGTACAAGTAGTGCAAAGAAATGTACATAACTCCTTAAAAGCTGTATCTCACCTAAAAGCTATTTCAAAGAAGAAGTTGATAAAGCTAGTGAAATCTGAGAAAATCTTTCCCTTTATCTGTGTCAATCTATCTTCAACCTATTTAAATCTTAATGGCTATCTATCCATCTTCTAAAGCAAGCTTGTTTCCCCAATCCATATTTTATTTTATTCCTGGGCCCATGGCGCATCTGTTCGCTGGCAGAGCTATTCAAATGGAATCCTAGATCTATTTCTGTCATCTTATGACATTCTTTCTGTGATACTAGAGAAGAAGAGCAACCAATCGCTCCTGTGTTGTGTGTTAAATATGAAGATTGTTGGTTGTTGTCTTTGGGTTCTTTTGAGGTATGTTTTTTTATGGGTGGTTAAAAATAATGTTTGTTGCATAGAAGGAGATTGGGTGTAATGTTTACATATAAATTGGCAGGTTTAAATCTTTATCATGCTGGGTGCCCCCCACATCATTATTATTGCCATTATCATTATCATTATCACTATCATCATTAACATCACCGCCGTCATCTTTGACATGGCCATCGGTATCATATTCATTACCATTATCATCATTGCGATCATCCTTGTCATCTTTACCAATACCATCAAGAGCATCATCACAGTCACTATCATCACCTTTACTATCATCACTTGCATCAATATCATCATCATCATCATCATCACCACAATCCTCATTGTCAATAGCATTGCCTCTGACTCTGTAGTGATGCACTCCTCATACAAATGCTCTGATTAAGCTGTAAACAAAAATGTCATCATCACTACCATCATCATCTTTACTTTTATCATCATCATCATCATCATCATCATCGTCGTCATCATCAGTTTGTCTAGAACATTGCTTCCGACAGTGTGAAAGTGACGTCCTAGAAACTTCTCAACCCAATGCCCTGATAACCTGTAAACAAAAATAACCGCAGTTGTCATCTTTACTTTCATCATCATCAATATCATCATCATCATCATCATTCTCATCATTGTCAACAATATTATTATATAATTTATAAGGCCGTGTGTTATAAGGTCGCCGCCTTTTGCGTTACATGCCAATTTGACTACAGACAGATCATTTTTCCCTTCAAAGACCTGTATCTCGAAAAGTATGCACCCTACTATATCAAAACTATACATTTTCTGATAGGAAATTCATTGAGGAATCTAAATCTGCATTGAAAAATTATACCAGGTGCAAGATAAAAAAGTTATTCTGAAAAATTTCAGGAAATTTTGATTTTTTTTTTTTTTATTTTTTTATTTTCATTTTTTATCATCAAGTCATCTATTATGAGCCAAACAGTAATGATATTATTATATTATGATAGAGAATATTCAGACCTTTCAAATGAGGTATAATTCATTATGGTTTACAATTTTAAATTGAAAAATATAAAAATCTGAAATTTAGCCTTGAAAATATAGACTTTTTCAAATTCATGAGGGGGTTGAGTCCTGCCAAGTGCTGTTGCACCATCAAACATATTGTTTAAGTGATATGATGGTATAAAGCAGTTTATAAGCTTCAATTTGGTGCAAAATTTACAAAAATAGGCTAAAATTTGGCAGAGATATTGCAGTTTCCCCAACGGTACTGCAATATCTCTCATTCCTAATTACTTTGTACAGGAGGCATTGCATTTTTAGGTCAAATAATGATTGTTGGGACTTCCTGGGTACTATTGTGACATCAAACCTACTGTTCAGTGATTTTATGGTATAAAGCAGTTTATAAGCTTCAGTTTGGTACCAAATTTACAGTCATAAGCCAAAATTTGGCAGAGAAATTCAAGTTTTCCCCAAATCAACCACAAAATGTAAAATTTCCCATTGACTTTGTACAGGCAGCGCCGCTTCCGGCACCACCCCTACTGTCCTCAACTTAAACCATTGTAACTCCACCAGAACGTGACCCTAGAACAATGAAACTTCACAGGGAGTTAGCACAGTAATATAGCTTTAAAATGAGATCAAATTTGTTACATAAACTTTCTTACTTTGGAAAATATGAACAAATTAATGCTGAAAAAAAGCAAAAAGCGTAACAGCACCACCCTTTTTGGGTGGCGAGTTCATAACACATGACCATAATATATTATTATATTCTGACAATTTGAAGGTGACATCCTAGGAACACAATTCACTCTTCAACCTAATTCTGTGATACCCTGTAAACAATAATGTCATCATCACTACCATCACCATCATTACTTTCGTCATTATCATTACTTTCATCATTTTGTCAAGAACATCACTTCTGACACTGCAATGGTGACATCCTACGAACAGGCTGCATTCATCAACCTGATGTTCTGATAGCTTGTAAACAAAAATTTCATCACCACTGCAGTCATCATCTTTACTTTCATCATCATCATCATCATCATCATCTCCATTCTCATAATTGTCAACAACATCGCTTCTGACAATTGAAGGTGATGGCCTGCTAACACTACATGTTGCACTCCTCAACCAGATGTCCTGATAACCTGTAAACAAAAAGGTCATCACCACTGCATTTTTCTTCTTTGCTTTCATCATCATCAACATCCTCCTCATTGTCAACAACGTTGCTTATGCCACTGCATCAGTGACGTCCTGCGAACATGCTGCACTCTTCAACCTGATGCCCTGATAACCTGTAAACAAAAAGGTTATCACCACTGCAGTCATCATTTTCACTTTCATCATCATCATCATCATCGTCATCATCATTTTGTCAAGAACATTGCTGCTGAAACACCCTGTGTACAGTGATGTCCTAGAACTTCTCAACCCGATGCCCTGATGACCTGTAAACAAAAATAACTGCAGTTGTGATGTTTACTTTCATCATCATCACCATCCTCATCATTGTCAACAACATCGCTTTTGCCACTGCGGCATTGACGTCCTACGAACACAGTCCACTTCCCAACCAGATTCCCTTATAACTTGAAAACAAAAATATCATCTTCACTTTCATCGTGAACATCATCACCATCCTCATCATTGTCAACAACATCCCTTCCGACACTCTGACAGTGACGTGCTATGAACAGTGCACTCCTCAACCCATGCCCTGATAACCTGTAAACAAACCCATAATGTATTCCCCAGCACTTCTCTACTTGATTGGTAACACCAGCCTATTTGAACACCCTATTTGACCTCCTCACCTGTCCTCATCATCTAGGTCTACCTTATTTTTTTAAAAAGTAGGCCTGTTAACACCAGCCTGAGTTTTCAAATTAGCTGGCTATATCTGGTCCGGAACATTAGCCCAATCAGAACTAGTTCAAGATTATTTGTAACGTGGATGTAACAAACAGGCTACTTAGTTTCAAGCCCTAGACAACTGAACATTTTGAGGGGAAATAGAGCGCTATTTTTTTTTTGGGGGGGGGAGGGGAATAGATCACTAATTTGTGATTTAGTGTGCTATTTCGCAGGTGAGGATGCGTTTTTGGTTTGTTTTGTGAGGTCTTGTTCATTGTTCAAAACTTTGCGTCCAAAGTGTGTGAAGTGCACATGCCTAGAAGTCCAGGTTGATTCCACATTTGAGTGCGAAATTGCATCACTAGGGCTCATGTGGATGGGGTTTCTTGAATCTCAATCTTTTTCTTGAGGATGAGTGATATGGGTAGAGTCTTGAGATCAAGCAAATTCGGGCTGATAATGTAGAAGCAGCTCTATTGAAGGGAGATGACACCCCCATGCATTAATTTCAGTACCATCTCTTGTTAGAAGCGTTCTTGCTTTACCTACAATTCCAGAAAGCTATCCTCTGATGGGATATTGTGGAACCTATATCCATTGCAACATTTTTAATGGTGTAAACAAGTTTCAACCTACGCTTCAGAAGACTTCCAATCCCTTTATTTACCCAGACAGAACTAGATTAAATCTTTAAAAAGAAAATCACCGGGCAAGTAAATTTCATAACATACAGTTTTAAAAGATTGATTCTTTTCATATTTAGCATGTTAGTTTTTCTAGATATTTTCCAGGAATTTTATGAAGTAAACAAATTGTATTTAATTCTTTAGAAATCGATTGCATTTAGGAAAAATACAACTTTCAAAACATCCAGCATGAGAATTCTGAAAGTCCTCACATTTCAAAATGTTCTATTTCATTGAAGAAGCATTCTCATTTTACCTTTATATCACTCAGGAACTATCTCCTACTGCAATATCTTTATCAAGTAAACAAGTTCAATCCACTCCAATGAAACTTCAAGTTCTTTTTTTTTTCTTCAAAATATGGATTGCATAAAATAAAGACGTCCTTCAAAACAATATCGTAATGCACACAGGTTTTCAAAGTTCATTTTCTTTTTTTTTCTTTCTTTTTTTGTTGTTATAGATACGGTAGGTTAAAGCTGCGGTATTTTGATAAATCTAAAAATACAAATTTTAAAGTTTTAATTCATTTTAAGATAAAATGAAGGATTATATAATAACATTATCTCACTTGATAAACAAGATAAAATTGTCTGAAATAAAATGTTCTAAAGAGCTAGATTTTCATGAAATTAATTTTAGTAAGTGTCACTTTGTATTTTTTTTAGAGTTTGAGTGTTTTATTAGAGACCAATATAATTTATTTCACCGAATCTTACCAAAATTGGACAAAATTAATCTCGATTTTATTTTGCAGCATGAAGTTCAAACTATCTTTGTGTGTACATTTTCTTTATGAGTTCAACCCACTCTATCAAACTTTTAATCCCTTAATTTACTCCATCAGTAATGGATTACATTTTAAGAAATAGATGGAAAAAATATCCAGCAAAACACTTTTATTAAAAAAATATATATATACACAAGTGTTTAAAAGTTCATGATCTCTTTTTTTTTTTCATTTCAGAATCTATTCCTATTTTACCTTTCACCCAGACTTCTTTTAGAATAGTATTTTAACTTTTTTTCAGGGTGATGTTTTCATGAAATAAACAAGTTTAAGATATTGTAACAAAATTTTGATTTGTTAATACTCTGTCAGAAGTGGCTTATATTTGCCAATACTAATTTCTCAGCAAGAAAATCTCTTGGAGTAAACAAGTTACCATCTATTTTAATACCATAAGTACTGTCACTTTTAATACCTGTATCATCTTTTTGATATTTAGTATGATTAAAATTTCAAGTTCGATGTTTACTTTAAAAAAAAATCACTTTATGAAAGCCATAAAATGATTTGAAACCGTTCTGTTGTATGTTTACATTCTCACCTTATCTCCCTCACACATAAAACAAATTTCTTCACCATCTCGCATTTAAAAAAATTGGAACAGAAATTGAAATGATCAAGTTTGTATTCTAATACTTTTCATAGGAGACAAGGAGAGACTGTATCCCTTGTTAAAACATTCTTGCCGATCAAACCTACACACTGTAAATGATGTGACTCAGAAATCTATAACTATGATTAATAATGACTTTGTTATTGAATGAAGGTGATTTCAAGACTACCCCCCCCCCAAAAAAAATGAAGTTGCAGGCTTGTATGTTTGTATAATTAGTTATTGATGATTTGACATCATAGTGACGTCATCTGTCTAACCAAGCATTTTAGGTTGTTGTTAAAACTAATTCATGTTGAATACAGGGGCTGTGTTTATTCGCTATATAGAGCTTTTTTCATGATGAACAATGACCCATTTTTGCCTGTAATTGTTGGAATGTTGATGAAAAGTTTGCTTCTTTCTTTCTACCTCTCACTCTGAATTTTATGAGAAAAAAGAAAGAGACTTGTTTTTAGTTGATAAATAGTGCCCTATTTCTAAATATTCTGATGTCAATAATAAGTTATTTTCTTTTTCTCTCTTGCTCTTCCATCTCCTATTTATCTCTTCTTATTCTCTCTCTCTCATTCTTGATCTCTTTCTACCTCTCACTCTTCATGTCCCCATCTCTCACATTCCCTCCTCCCATCTCCTTCGTTTCTATCACGTTTTTTCTGTCTCCCTCTCCTTCTCTCCCCTTCTTTCTTTCCATATCTTTCTTTCTATCTCTCTACTACATTTTTTTTCATTTTCCCTTTCTTGTTTCATATTCTTCCCTTTGTGCAGGTATGCCATGCTGCTCAATCGCTACTCCATTATTGTCATCCTCCTCATCGTTGCCGTGGTGACGGCATGTGCTGTAGTGGCCGCGCTCTTCTTTGAGACGCCCGACTTCTCGGACCCTATTGCTGTAAGTAACTAACTGGTTTGCCAGATGTGATATGAGGGCTAGTGAGCAGGGGCGGGGTTGGGTTAAAATCTTTGAGGTAGAAAAGGGGCAGAGTGCAGTATATTATGATGTGACTAAATTTTTAGATAACCTTTATCATCGACCTTTTTGCAGTAAGCGAAAATTTCCTGTCAGATGTTATAACATTTTTGATATAAAATCCACATCGTGATGGGGGTTGGGGGAGAGTAGTCTAGAAGTACAGACAATAATTTGCATTGCATTTTAAACAGATGACGCCTAAGTCGGCATTGAAGTCTGTACATAAATGAGAGCAGCTCCATTGCAAACTACATCTCATTGTATTTTGTCTAAAGTCCATGTTGATGAGTTTAGACCCTGTGATACAACCAAAATGGATTTTATAGCTCCAAACCCGGACGATAGGGGAATGGGAGTAAATCAAAAGTGCAAGCATGATTTGAATAATTTCTATGATCCATCCCTATCAAGATGCCAAAGCACAGTCACTATCACGGGTGTCAATCAGAGTGCATGATGGGTAAAGGGAAAGTGCAGGGTAGCAGTTAGGTTAAAAAAAGTGCAATACCTGGAGTGAAAATGCAGAATTTGGGAAGGGGAGGGGGCAACAGTGCAGTCTTAACTTAAGTGTAACATTAGCTCAAGGGGACTATTTTGACATAGAATGGTCAAAAGTGACCCTACAGAGTTGCACAAGGTGCACAGGTGCACAAGGGAGAGAAAGAAGTGCAGGTTTGACATGACTTGAATTTCATTCCGAATGACCTTCATAAAAAACACTGATGCCCGTAATTTCAAGTATATGATAAATGTAAGGAAGACAACCCAAGGGAAGCTGAAGACTCTCGTGGCACGAAAGGAGTTAATTTTTTATCTGGGACCCAAATGTAAGCCCTTTGCCACAATGGCTTTAGGTGTACTTAAACAAAGCTTTTTCCCGATTAGAAAATCTTTAACTTCTATGTATTGATGTGGTACACATGCATTTGATTTCAACCAGAAGTTGGTTATTAACCTAAACCATTGTAAAGTATAGAGTAAATCAGGTGTTAAATGGTGCCTATTATTCTTACCAAAAACATGATGTCGAATGTGCAGATCGTGCCGCCAGGTGATCGGGGCAAATAAAGAGTTAACAAGCTTATATTCTATGATGGTTAAGCTTTCTCAACATGCCGCTCTAGCTGTGTGTTTTAGCTCCCTCTATTTAGCCTCTTCTGCTTTATTAAACTTGAATTATGGACCTCATTAAGTTGATTATCTTAGCCTTTGAATTAATTTAGACCTTACATTGGCATTAAATCATGTTTGAAACATTAACCCCGTTAATTGTATCAATTATATTAGAGCCTCATTAGCCGAGTTTAATAGGTGTTTATGCTTTGTGAAGGCCAAAAGGCCATAATTTGCGTGAGCTTTTTATTTGTTGCTAAAGATGTCTATTAACAGATAGAAAGTTGTTATCTTGTTTACTCTTATATGGTGTGATACACTTCTGGCTCTCGTTATTATTAAGTCTTGAGTGACTTTGAGAAGTTTTTGTCAGAAACCTTGCAAGATATTGATAAGTATTTTCACAGGAAATGTGAGGGATTGAAGAATTTTTGGCTGAATTTATGATCTAACATTGATAACTTCTACAAAGTGTGCTCATCTTTGTTTTTGCTTAATGATTATTTGCAGGAGATATGTTGTGTGTTTTTTCCTTCCTATTATAGTGATCGAGAAATTCAAGAATGTCATCTCAATACACAATTAACTATTATAGATAATACCCAGTTTTTGTGATTTTCCACCACCACCAACACTGACAGAAATTTAAAAAAAAAAAAAAATCAAAATTTGCTGAAAGGGTTCAACTGTATCTGGGTTTTTAAATCTCCTGATAAGATGTTCTATTTCCAACCAACAAGGTGATCAATTGTCTTCTATTTGCCGACAGTCTTTCAATTTTGAAATTTGCCGACAGAAAACACCCACACCCCTCCAGTGATGCTTGTGAAGTTACCTGTGAAGATGGAAATGTTTTTGACCTTCCCTTTGTGTGCTCTATCTTATTTTATCTCCAACAAAATGTGACACCATCATAACTTCCTTTTCCCCTTACATGTACCTCTCACAGGCATGAGAGGATCCATAAAGACTATTGCATAATGGAATTTGTTTGTCAGTCGTGAGTGCGACACTGTTTATTAATACGGGCATGCCTGAAATGATTGCGATTAAAGAGCGGGCCTCTCGTTTGCTCGTCTAATTGGTGGTATTTTCTTAACATTTGAAGCTGATAAAGCAGAGGCCCAAACTTTGCCAATGTCTCTAACCAATTCCTCGTTATATTGAGGCAGTATCATCTCTTAGCACAGGTTTCCATACTTCATACTTCATGAATGTAGTAAGACTCGATGCAAAATTCATGATCTGTAAGCTCAGCTTGATTGCAAGTTGGCAACTTTTGTTAAATTGAATAGCTTTTAACTTGTAGATATGAGACCCATCTTGAAGCTTTTTATTACAATCATATTCAATAAGCTGTTAGGCATACTGTGCCATCTGTAGAATTATGTTATATATCTATAAAGGTCACCTGTATGCAGTGGTCACTTCTTTTTTCTTTTAGGTGGCTTTAATAGACGGGTTCAACTGTATTATGAAAACATCTATTTCAAAACCAATCAGAGTCATTCAGCTTAAGTCGCCAGTGTTCATTAGATCACGTCCATGTTGATGGAGCTGTCACGATCATTCCCTAGCAAAAAAAGTGACAGATTTTTACTGACCTTCTATTAATATCCAACCTGACCAAATTGATCTCTGGCATACCGATCTAGAGCATCAAAATCACCCAAAGACAGAACCCCTCCATCTCACCCTACACTCTACTGCTACTCGCCTAGTTCGTGTAGCCCCTGGAGACACAACCTATTGGATTGAAAGTTGACTTAGAGAAAGATCAAACGAGATAGGAGTAGAAAGAGCGAGAGAAAGAGGAACATGAGGGAGTGAGAGTAATATATCTGTGCATGATATTGACCATAGGGAGACTTTGGGAAAGATAAAGCAGGATAGGTGGAGAAAGAGCAGGAGAAAGGGAACTTGAGAGAGGATGATGGTAATATATATGTGCATGATATTGACCAAAGGAAGAGTAATACAAATGAAAGAAAGAGAAACTTGAGAGAGTAAGAGTGATATTTCTGTGCATGATATTGACCAAAGGGAGAGTTACAGGAAACGTACAAATGAAAGGAAGAGCGAGAGAAAGAGAGACTCGGAGAGAAATGAGAGAAATATGTCTTCATATGATATTGTCCATAGCAAGAAACCCGCCGCTGGTACCGAGTAAGTCGCCAATGCTTCGGATGAATTAAAGATACCATGATGATCTCCCCCGGAAGATTTCTTTTTGAGACGTCAGAAGCCCTTATGCCCTGTGGTGGTGTGTTTCCGATGATGCTGGGCATTTGGTAGAGGTCAGTGTCTTAGGTGTCGTCCAGGTACGAATGGGATTCATTCAGTCTCATTTTGCATGCAGCTGAGAGGTGTTTAATGACTTGGGTCAATACTAAAATCACCTGTTTTTTATTTAACATCCGGTCTTGTGTCATCTGTCTTTATGAGCAATTTTCTGCTGCACTCTGTTTTTACAATCACTTAACTGTTCTATCTTTCACTTTGTCTGATTTTTAAGTTTTTACCTCTCTCTCTCTGTCTCTCTCTTTCTGTCCTTCTCTCCCTATCTCTCTTATCATGTCGTAATATCAATTTCTATCAATTTCTCTCTTCTCTTCTCACTATTTTGTCTCTTGCACTCTTGATATGTCTCTACGTAATTAATACTATAGCCTATTAGTATATGTTTTATCTGCTCTTTGTTTACAGATGATTCTTTGATTAATTTTGTGTTTCATGATGATTCTTGTATCATACCTTTTTTGGCATGCCTTTTTTCTGGTCTAGTTACAATAACCATGTAAAATGAGCGTGTAAATTTTTTTTTTACAGCGTACACTGCATTAAAAGAAAAATTTCTTCACATGCAACTCTTTTTAAAGGTACATGTATTAACCCATCAGAATCTTATTTCTATTTTTTCTTATAGGTTTAATACAGGAAGCACCTGATCCCTGTTGTTAATGGGTTAAAAACATGTATAGAATATGTCTGGACCTCTGATGTTACAATTATTGTTGGGGTCAGTTTCACACAGGTAATGTGATTTCCAGTCTCTCTGTTTATTATTATTTTCTGTTTCTCGAGCTGCCCCTAAATTTTCTCCTTGATAGCGGATTTGAAATCCATAATCTCAAGTGGATCAGACAGATTATTGCAAGAAAATTAGCAACTGGACATTTGACCTGGGAGAGATGATTTGATGAGAAGGTCATTAAAGACTGGTCCAAGCTCGCATCTGGGATAATGAGGATGATGGAGATATAGTGAAAATAAATAAGGGAAATATATAGAATAATATAATAGGTCAAGTGTTAAAAACAGAGGAGAAATAGAGGAAAAGTGCAGGATTAAAACAAAATAAAGTAAAATGATTCAGAATATAGGAATTTTAGAAGAAACAATTTTTAAGATGAGAAATTAATTTTGAATGAATTACAGGAAAATGAAGAATGAGATACAAGCAAGGTACGAGCACTAAAGTGAATATCAACAAAAAATGTATAGAAGGAAAAGTTTTTAACTGGAAATCTGTTTGAGAAGAGATGATTTGATAAGATGGTCAGTAAACACAGGTCAAAGTTTGCATCTAGAATGATGATAAGGCCCCAAAAAAAATTGTTTGGTTGTCCAATGAATGCCTTTTTTCAAAAATCGGGTCGGTCGGGTTTTTTTTTTTTTTTTTCCTCCCATTGAAAACAAAGAAAAACAAAGAAACGAATGACTTCCATTTTTGAGATCACTTTTACGTTTTATTGAGTTATGTAAAATGGGACTGCATGGAAAAATAACACATGTTATAATACTGTTTTATGAAAAATATATACAAATAAATATGAGCTGTGTATTTTCGGCGTTTGGGTGAAAAAAAAAAAAAAAAAAAAAAGAGGTTGGTCGGGTCGGCCGTTTTCAGAGGGTCGGTCGGTCGAGGACAACAAACAATTTTTTTTTTTGGCCTAATGAGGAGATGATAGATAAAGAGATGTTAAAACATGCATGTTTGATAGGTTCAAGGTAGGATAGGACAAGTCAAATTTTGTTCAGACTGTCATATAGCAGAAATGAATACTGAATTATATAAAATTTAATGGTAATATTCAGACACTGTTGCCTTTAAGGAAGGTGATTTTTTTTTTGTATATTAGATATTTTATCTGAGTGATGTTTATAATTAGCTTTAAACATATTAAAAGTCATTTTTATCAGACTTTAAGAACAAAAGATAAATCAATTAAAAAAAAAAACTGTTCTATCCTACAAGACATACCATCATTCTTGAATACAGATGTACATGGATGTGCTATCTTAAGACTGTTGTTTTCAAAATAAAAATGCATCACCAGATAGAAACAAGCATTCATTATAAATGTGTTAAACAAATAGCACTTAGATTATATAGATGGAATATGAACATACAACAAGGGTCAGAGATGTGTTGGTGATCATTTGCAAACGGCCTTTGATGGATGGTACCGGACACTTTTTCTGAAACAATTATTCAGGCCTTCAGGAATTATCAAGTGTCCAGTCCGCTCTCTTAAACTGACCTGGGGAAAGACCTAATCAACGTGGTAATCTCTAAGAGCAAGGCTCGTTTACTTAAAAAGCGATGCATAAATAGATAACAAATGCATTGGGGAAAGTTTGAATTGAAGGGAACGTAATGAATATTGAAAAAGGGTTGTTTGTATGCTATTCATATTCGGTAAGTTTTTATTAAAGTAAAAGTAGAGCTTCTAGGGTTAATATAACACCAGTATAACATTAATACTTTAGCATGTACCGGTATATTCTAGAGACAGCAGGGGGAAAAGGACAATAAGAATTGATTATAGTTTGGAGAAGATAAGTGTAAAAATATAGACTTTAACTGTGGGGTTCAATTTATTATCAAAATATCTATTAGTATAAAAGAAGAATGAATTGAAATATTGTGATTTGTAAAATATTGATGAAACTGTAGGAAGACAGTAACAAACTCTATAATTCTCGACAAAACAAAGAAAAGGAAAACCCGACTAACAAAGGTTAATGTAGAAAATTGAAAATATGAACAAATATGATAAAGACAAACTTTAAAAAAATCAGCTGATTTCTAGAAGCGCATCGGCAATTCTTTTTACATCTACATTAGATAAGACAATATGGAGTAGGTTGCAAAATCAAAGTTCCCCTTAAAAATTTAACTAAATGATCTTGTGTGTATCCTTATACAGAAATCTCCGGTTGAGTACACTACAATGTCTACATCTACTCCACATCTTTTTATATTCATGTGTTTTAGTAAAGTGTGGGTCGAAAACACAAGTTAATAACTACCGGTACATGCATACATAATATTCAAATATGACAACCCCTCCCCCATCTCTCAAAAAAAATGTAGTTGAAATTTTATACAGCAATCCCAGTTCTACATGTCAACATCTACTCGAGATATCTTGAAGGTTAAATAGAGGGAGCTGCAAAAATCACTTTTCTTTTTACAAATTTGTATAATGACAACCCCCTCCAAACATAAATAAAGGGATTAAATGATGCTTTGTACATAAGGAGCCCGAGTTCAATACAGTGTTTCTACATCTACTCCAGATCTCTTCATATATGTTTTTGTTACAGTTGAAGAAGGGGTTTTGCAAAATTCAGGCTTTTTAAAATCTATGCAAATGACAATACCCCCCCCTCGCCTGCATTAAAAAAATGATAAGGTGATGCGTTATGAGAAGTCAGATTTTAGTATAATATGTCTACATCTACTCCAGATCTCTTCATATATATTTTTCATACCCTTGAAGAAGGGGTTTTGCAATAATAAGGCTTTTTCAAATTTATCGAAATGACAATACCACCCCAACTCCACTAAAAAGAGGGGGGGGGGGGGACTTAGGTGATCTTTTTTTTATAACATTACCAGTTCAGTTTAATATGTCTACATCTACTCCAGATCTCTTCATTAGTATTTGCTTTCAATCATGTCCAGTGGAGATCTCTATACTGATATAATTGGATGTTTAATTTTCCCCTGACTGCAAATTATATCTAGAGCTTCAGGCAAATGCAAACAGCATGATTCAAAGATAATCATGACTTCTCTGAAGGACAAAACACTGGTACAAACTTGGGTGCACAATTTGTTTAATCATCATAATCAAATAGACTTGTGTTTATCTAACACACTTAATAACATTCACAGCCTTGTGTACATAAATGAAATAAGAAAGACGGTTGTATTAATGGAAAAATAGAAAGGGGAGAAATCATTAAAATACTTAGAAGGAACTAAGAGAAAGAAAAGAAAATGAGATGAGATAAACACAACACAGAAAGAAAGTTCCCCCTATTTCAAATATCCATATTTTTTTTTACCAGGCAGAGTTAAGAAAGTCTAATTATATGTCCATGTAGGAAATTTAATTAATTACCAGGGGAGCGATTTATAGGAAAAATCATCAAGTCATGCTTCAATGAGCAATGGTTGAGTGCAAAAATGTCATTTTTTGAAGTTCACAAGCCTAAAATCACAACTTTGATTCAATGATATCGGACCGATTTCCAGATTTTAAACATTTCACGCGTCAGAATGTACACAAAACGTGCTTCCAAACATAAGGAAAGGAAATTTTCGTAAAATTTCACGGTTGAGTGAGCATGCAGCAAAAATGCCAAAACTGCGATTCTTACTTCTTTGCCATGGTAAAATTGATCAAATATGATGGGATTCATGTCTAGGAAGAGTGTTTTCAACTTTTGCAAACAATTTAAATCCATTCACGGTTAAATTAACACCACAAAATACCATGTAAAAAACACTATTCTTTCCATTTTTACGCTAAAAATCATGTGAATATCCGTGTTGTGTTATTTTTATGACCGGTGCATGTGTATACATGATCCTATTGCATTTATTTAAAAATTCATGCTTCAGTGAGCACGTGGCACTGGAAAAGCTGTTTTTGGATTTAGAGACCAAAATTAAATTGCTTACTTTGATTAACCATAACAATTCTTTTGAAGGTATTCATTTGATTTCATTTTCTCAAAAATCCAGATATTTTTATGCCTCAGTGAACACAAGATATGAGAAAAACATGGAAAAAGGAAGAAAGTTCACAGCCCCGGCACGGCTGAGTGGCATGTCCGATTCTTAATTTGACCAAAGTTCCTGTTAGTTAATGACCTCTTAAAGATTTGTGCCAAGTTTCAAGATTTAACTCACAGTATAACGAACAAAAAAATGACAATGAAAATGGGCAACAGTTGACTTTTGTTCACTATTGATCCCTCCCCCATTGACGTTATGTATATAGTTTGAACAAACGGGACAATATTGCCTATTTTCATTGTCAATTTTTTGTTCATTATACTGTGAGTTAATCCTTGAAACTTGGCACAAATCTTTAAGAAGTCATTAACTAACAGGAACTTAGGTCACATTAAGAATCGGACGCGCCATTCGGCCGTGCCAGGGCCGTGAACTTTCTTCCTTTTTCCATGTTTTTCTCATATCTTGTGTTCACTGTAGCATTAAAAAATCAGGATTTTTGCGAAAATGAAATCAAATGAATACCTTCAAAAGAATTGTTATGGTTAATCAAAGTAAGCAATTTAATTTTGGTCTCTAAATCCAAAAACAGCTTTTCCAGTGCCACGTGCTCATTGAAGCATGAATTTTTAAATAAATGCAATAGGATCATGTACACGCGTGCATCGGTCATAAAAAATAACACAACAACGGATATTCACATGCTTTTTAGCGTAAAACATGGAAAGAATACTTACTTAGTGTTTTTTACATGGTATTTTGTGGTGTTCATTCAACCGTGAATGGATTTAAATTGTTTGCAAAAGTTGAAAACACTCTTCCTAGACATGAATCCCATCATATTTGATCAATTTTACCATGGCAAAGAAGTAAGAATCGCAGTTTTGGCATTTTTGCTGCATGCTCACTCAACCGTGAAATTTTACGAAAATTTCCTTTCCTTATGTTTGGAAGCACGTTTTGTGTACATTCTGATGCGTGAAATGTTTAAAATCTGGAAATCGGTCCGATATCATTGAATCAAAGTTGTGATTTTAGGCTTGTTAACTTTAAAAAAATGAAATTTTTTGCACTCAACCATTACTCACTGAAGCATGACTTGATAATTTTTCCTAAAAATCGCTCCCCTGGTAGTTAATTAAATTTCCTACATGGACATATAATTAGATTTTCATAACTCTGCCTGGTTAAAAAATTATGGATATTTGAAATAGGGGGAACTTTCTTTTTGTGATGTGTTTAGAATGAGGGTGCACTTAAACACAGTGTATATCTCGATCTGTATACAATAAAAAAAAAAAATGAAAATGGGAAATAGATGTCACCATTTGAAAACCCACAGACTGCAGGACTTTAAATCTCAAAACCAATCTCTAATAAATCGCAAATGCCGAGGACTTGAAGAATCAGGGAGCGCAAAGTAGATTATTAAAGTGAAAAGCTGTTAAGACAAAATAGTCAATATTGCTAGATGGGAAATGAGTTTAGGAAATCAAATGATAAAGATAATAGAGGCACTGGAAAGGGGAAATAAGAAAAGGAGGAATTTATTACTGCATCTGGAATGCCACATTCGATTTATGTTAGAAGCTCTGTGACAGATTTGATGCCATACGGCAGAAATAACAAGATAGACTCCTTCCATATCCTATCGATTTATCCCTCCTCATCTGATAGAGCGCATGGCTATTAAAAAAGGGACATTTTCAAATGGAATTTTTTTTACAGGATGAAGAGTCTGCAAGTGTCATTGCATCATAGATGTTTGAAAGTAATTATTGAAACCTTTCTTCGTTTCATTTATTCAATATGATCAGAATTAGTTTCTAATCAATTTAATATTTCTGCTATTTTTTCTCTCTCATAATGTAAGGGACCCTCCCCCTGCCCAATAATTTTTTTTTTCTGTGGGCTAATTTGTAATCTTTAAAATATTTTTCTGCAAGTAGCAAAACATAAGAATTTTTTCCCCCTTTTTTGGGAGGATGGATAGGACATAGGAACATCCATCTAAATATCCATCTTTTAATGCATTATCTTACTTTTTTCCCCAAAATGTTATATCACGGCAAATGCTAGAGGTATAATGAAGCCTGTCTTGTAATATATACTTTTGAAATGGAAAGCATTTTGTCTTATAAGATGAGAAGATATGTCCAGTCCTAGCTTTGATTTTTAGCACAGGTAAGTGTCGACACTCATGATTTCTTGACGGGATAGGGTGCCGGGAGTTATTCCGAGCATCTATCCTCAAATTGGCACCATGCAAGGCTGGCTGCACATCCCAATACTGTTGGAAGCATCTTGTCTCAACTTGAATGATGCCTCATTCACACAGTCGACCACAAATTGCCCTCAATGGATATTGGCTATAAGGTGTGATGTCATTTAAAGGATCAGTCTCGTGACTGTATGGTGTCTGTCATGTAGGTGTGCCTGGGTCTAAATAAGTCAGTCACATTAGTGAGACAGACTTCAAAATGATATTGTCTTGGCCATTCACAGTTATGGAACCATTCAGTGGATGTTGTGTTGGATTTGATAATGTGACTAGGGCATAACTCCCTCACATATATTTGAGTCCTCAGTTACATTACCAAACTAACTTTAAACTGACTACTAGCTTGGGTATGATAGGTGGGATGTCAGTTTGGAGTCAGTATTGCTTGTATTACTTTAGCATCTGCTTTGATGAAGACTTTGCATTTGGTTATTCTAGAAGACATAATTCTCACATAAAACTTGCTAAATCATTGATGTTTACCAACCAAATTAGATGGAAATTGTGTTAACCTTTTTATTATCCATTTTACCATATCATATAAGCTAAGTATTTTGGGGAAATATAATGCCTACTGGCTCAAAGCCACCATTATGTTGATTTTTTTTTGCTGCTTTATATATTTATTTACTGAATGATATCAAACAATTCAAGTGTAATAAACTTTAACCTAGGTTAGCGTTGCAGCTATTGATGATACCTTCTGCTGCATGAGAAAAATTTCACTCTCTTTGCTATCTCTCGTCATTGCACTTTGTCAACCTGTCCCCCTCCCATTCTTCATCCCTCCTCGTAGGAAAAGCTTGTGATGTAGTTGACACATTATGGCAATTTCTCCAATCCCTCATTTGCTAGTGGGTTGCACAAATTGGCAGACATTGGATAAGATGACTTGAGGCATGGTCTGAATACAGTAAGTCCTGTTTGTCACTGAAAATTAGGCCAGAGAATTATCTTCCCTTATTCGGGACATTCGTTACCCGACTTGTAAACACTCTCTAGTTGCGGCACTTGATCACTTCTTTACGGTTCATTTAATCTGTTAGCATGACTTCAATTGTTTTCGTTGTAGTTTTTTAGTTTTCTCTTTAAAAAAAACTACTCAGATTGCCATATTCCTCGAAACAATGTACTCTCTTTCTCTTTCTTTCCTTCTCTCCCTCTGCTCTCCTTCTTATCCCTTTCCCACTGTCTCCACTGTTCTCTTTCTTTCTCCTCTTCCCCAATATTATCTACGTCTTGTCTTTCTTAAGGTTGCTCTTTCTTCATGTTTCTATTTGACATCTAAAACTAGTATGGCTATGGGTTGGACTGATAATTGTTTGTCACAATATCTGTTTGTGGGTTTAATTTTTTGTTTTTTATCTTATTAATATCCCCACTTACTGACACATGGACAACCAAGACATGGACAGCAAATAAAGCGATTTCCATCAATTTAGAATCCTGTCAGTATAATCCTGGAAAATTCAGTTACTCTCTTTGTCATTGATGAGCACTGTTAAATACAACACTGATTTCTGTAATTGATGCGTAAATGATGCTGAAATAACATAATTTGCTTCACTTCCTGATATTATTATCACTCTATATGTAGGCCTAGTGGATGCCCCACTCCCACTCCTACTCGAAAAATGGATATATCTTTACTCTATTTTCAGGGGAATCCCCCATTTACACAACTCTTGATGAAGACAACCCTTCACTCGCCAGTTCCAGTTATGACCATCTCCATCCAAGATGGTTCAATTTCTATCTAATGTTTGATACCTGTGTATCCTTGAACTTTGATCTGCCTACTTTCTTCTGAGTGTGTGATCTTGTGTAGCTTTGACGGCCAGGAAATGGTCATGGTTTGATTGCTTTACGACCGTATGAGCTTCCATGAAATACCCACAATTCATTTCCTCCGGTATCCTCTGCAACCAAAGGGCGTCTGCACCCCGGCTCCTTTTCAAGCCTCCACTGGGCAAGTCAGGAGATTATCTTTCCTTATTAAGTGAAATGAGATGTAAGACCAACCTTAGCCCCAATCCTTAAACTGATTACGACACGCAGGGGGCCCTTTCCCCGTGACGTCAATCTCCAAACCTTCATAGAAACTAGATTAGACTTGCGGCCGACCTATTGTCTGGCGGTGTGTGTGGGCATGCTGTGATCTTGCCGATTTTTCCCCACCTCATCGGTTAGTTACCGGCCATCCTCTATTTAAAGGGGTGCTGCCCTCACAGAGGTGATCGTCCAATCCTATTAACCTACTAATTTAGATGTGGTTGATTACGATAGGTAGGTGTCAGCTTAGAGCGATGCCCTAGAAGGTAGGATGTGAGAATTGATCACTTAAATGTTTGACATTTGATAATGATAATAGTTTTGTCTCTTATATAATAATAATAATAGTTTTGTCTCTTATATAATAATAATAGTTTTTTTCTCTTATATAATTTATTGCTTTGGCTATATTTCGATTTCTGAATGTTTTAACTATTTGTAACAATTGTGCTCAATTTTGTAAACTGAATATATTTCAGCCTTTGGGCTGCCATGTTTGGTATATTTTAATAAACCATTAAATATAAATAAATAATTTATATTTCAAAGTTGCCAATATCATTCTTGAGGATCTTTAAAACGTGAGTGGAGTATCATTCAAGAAAATATTCGTTAAAAAATCAATTCAATAGAGGCCTACTTACTTACAATAACCGCCCCAATAGAACAGATTCATATTTATTAAGTTCATGTAGATACAAAGTTACAATGTGCAGAGTCATTTATTAGTGATGAATAGCTACATATACAGTTGTAGTGGTCAAGTAACCAAGAAGGTGGTGTACAAATCAATAATCCAGAACAAGTCCTTCAGATAAGACTGTGTGCCCCTGGGTTGCTTTTAATACCTTAAAGGGGAATTATCTCCTCAGAGAAATTTAGCTTCAGTGAATGGAGACAAACCCCCGAAACATATTGGGAATGTTTCAGAAGAATCAGGCAATGAATAAGAGAGATATGAATTTTGAGATTTTGAGATCACTTATGATATGGAGATCCTCCAATTGGCAACGCAACCATGATGTGTGATGTAATGCAGGGAGATCTTTCCCATATCTATTGTACACATTGTACTAAAATCCTCTTTTTTCTTGATTCTAAAGGGAGACTAAAGAATCTTTTTATGGGATGACTTGTAAATATATGAAAGTCATAATATATCATTAAAAGAAAAGCTGTTCTATCATTAGAATGAAAATAAAGAGACATTTTGAATAGTTTTTGTGCACACCATATGGGGAGTTCCTCCTTTGTGACATCACAAATGGTGACCGCGTTGCCAATGGGAGATTTCCTATGTCATTAGAGATTTCAATATTCAAGTACTCATAACTTTCTTATCATTTATCCGATTTTCACCAAATCTTCACTAATGTGCTTATTTGATATTTCTGCATTCACAGTAAGCCAACTATCTACAGTGGGACAATTCTCCTTTAAAAACATACACTTACCTTTCTTGATATCAAGATACTTGTATTTAGAAAATATATATATATAAGCCAATTAGGACATAAATTGATGTATCCTATACAATCTATAAAGTTAATACCAGAAGAATAAATAATTTACCTTGTAGCAAGATATATAACTTGTCCCCATATTCTACAAAGAATAAAGTTTTGGCTATAATAAGTATAGTTTATAACCATTAAACTAATACATGTTGTTGTATGTGGCTAGCATGGTTTCAGTGTTATCTATATTCTGTATTGGGAGTAGATATGAAACACCTAAGTGCCATTCTGTATTGAAATTGCTCCTAAGAAATCATGCATTATATCAAAGTACACACTTTTCAAAAATGGAAGTGTCATATTTCTTATCACTGCTTCACCTCTTTGTACGTGGTCATTGTTTAATTTTTCTAGTTTGCTTCATGATGTAAGTTCTTAGGTTTGGTAAAAATTCAGTAATTCGGTAAAAATACTGTGTTTAAAACTAAAAACTATGCATCATTTTTGTGAATTGTCTCAGCCGTTTACTGCATACATGTGTAAAGTGCCAGCCATTTACGTTGAAGGTCGTTGTGAAAGTTATTGCTTAAAGCACTAATGGTAGCTTTACATCCAAGCATTAAAAGACATACCATATGATCAGAGCCAAAAGGACACTAAAACATGCATTTACATGGAGGTAATGTCCTTCTGGCTTGAATGTCCTATTCAGAGCAAAAAAGTTAATACCCCATGTTGTTTAAATGTGTTCTCAAAGCTCTTCAATATGAAATGATACATGATATCTAGGTCATATTTCCCCCTTTGATGGAAAGGAATTCAGACCAGGGGCTATCAGTTGCCATGGAAACAGTCTAGTCATTCCCTTTAACTCCCCACCTGCCTTGGAAGATTGAGGCAGTTTGATTGCTTCTCTCTTCAAGAAGACAGACTTTTGACTGGATCACAGCAATAAGGGTGTAACTGCCGTCATTGATACATCGCTGATATACCCCTGTTGCAGGAAGGGAAAGTTTACCTGTTCTGGTATTCTCCTTTTTCTACCAATTGTCTGTCTGTGTTTTTCATTTTATGCATGGAGACTATTTGTGGTGTCTGCTTTGTCACTCATAGCCTTTAAACTCCATGAGCTGAAATTTTTGCAAATTTTTTATTTTTTGTTAATTTTGTGAGTTAATTATCAAGAAAGTTCCCATTTCAGTAAAAGGCTATCTATAGTAAAGACAAACAAAGGCAAGTAATTCAAATGACTTCAACCCTTTGGATAGGATTTAAAGCTGCAGTGTAGGTTGGCTGGTTGCTAGTCTTTTAGCATTTAATTGCTTTCTTAGAAGTTAGGTGTTTTTTTTTAAAGGTCAGAAACTGGCAGTTGACTTCTTTCACATCTAGGGAAGATAGCAATATGCAGGACAGCGTATTGGCTGAATTGTTTATGTTCTTCTTCTTTTTCTTTTTTTAAAATTAGTTTGTTAGTCAATTCTCTGAAAATGTCCACTTCAATATAAGCCTTTATATAGTTATGAAAACACCACAAAACTCTCATAATTCAGCCCTAACAAATTTCCCCTGTGTAGTCCAAAGTCACAAAATATCTGTGAATTAAAAAATTTCACATGGTTTTCCCCTCGTGATGCTCAAATGCATTTATCATTATTGTCTTTGAATTACGTGCTTGATTATAGTTTAGATGTGTTTGCACAGGGTCTTGTAAATCGATGCGCCAGATTCATGTTTGCCAGTAGCTGATGATACACCTCCACTTTTTTGTTGTTGGGAGGTTGCTATCATGTCATCGTGAAGTGAAAAGGAAGGGGGCAGGGGGAGAAGTTATAATGGTTTCACAGAGTGCGTCAACACCCGAACAAGCAACTATCAAACTTCTGGCAATATGGGTGTCTATGGCAACCGCACATGTGCTTTATTTACCTTGAATAACAGAGCGTTGGTGTAATAAAGAGTGTGGATAAACGGTCAGGTGTGTTTTCTGATCCTGAATGGCTCTTTCACCTAGATGTTGTTGCACTTGATTGAGATGTCCCTTGAGAACTAGGTGACTATGTTCCTTCTAGATATTTTCTTCATGATTGCTTCATTTCAAGGGCTCATTATGCCTTGGATTTTGTTCAGGGAAACATGTCCATTCTGCGAATGACATGTATACAGTATGATTAGATCTTGTAAGGGAGGAAATATTTCATGCTTTTTCAAGGGAGAGGAAATTGTGCAACTGAGACATAAAATCATTGAGAATGTAGTCCATGATAACTGCATATGTAAAGTACTATGTATGCTGATTTTTTTTTTTCCTGCTGCAATTTCACATGTTTTTCAATTTGCAACTAACTTCCTTTGGCAAGATCTGCAAATTTGCCAAACTTGACCAAAGTGATGTGAATGGAAAGAAATTCCTTGAATGCTGTGTGGACCTTTTAAGGGTAGCCTAGATAAGCTGGGTAATAATTAGTTAACACAAAGCATGTAGAAACACCTAGGTGGATATAATGTTATGTATAATTATAGATGTTATAGTTATTTGTAGCTGTTACTAACAAAACATAAACATTTTGCCACGTGTTCAATTTTTGTTTGTGCTCTGACCCATGAAATTATGGAAAATAAAACCTTCCAAAAAATAACAGCTTAAAAAACCATGTATCTGTTAAAATAAAAACAAAGGAACACACAAGGAAAACATTTTAATATGTTTATTAGATGATCTTTAGCTTTAAAAGTTAGATATGAGATAACAACCCTCTGGCTTTCTTTCTGCAGACAATAGTCAAATCTTCATTTATATTTTTCCAATTATGATGGTGCATTGATGAATAATTGAACAACCTAATGGAGGATGAAATTGACACTTGCCAGGTAGTCATGAATATCACAATAAGTGTGAGGGCCCATTTCTTTCTCTTACTTATGTAATATAATTTTTGAGAAAACAGTTTAATTTACGAATGAATAATTCCCTATTCATATTTCTTGAAATTAGTGATAACTAGATGTTTATAGAAAGAGAGGGGAGATAGGGAGAGAGAGAGAGAGAAAGAGAGGGAGATAAAGGGAGACAGACAGACAGACAGAGGTGGAGACATACAGAGTCGGATTGACAGAGAGAGAGAGAGAGAGAAGAGAAAAGAAGAGAAGAGAAGAGAGAAGGAAGGGTAAGAAGGGGAAAGAGTGAGAGACATAGAGGTTCAAGAGAAATAGACAAAGTTCTCTGTTTAGAGAGAGACAGACATACCAACGACAAAAAAAAATTAGAGAAGTTGTTGTGTAAGAGAAACAGAAGAGGAACAGAATAATATTAATAATTCTTATCATGTTTTATCTGAAATATTTTGATGAGCTTGTGTTGATACATGGGAGAAGCAACAAAAAAAATAAAAATGCAGTACTTATGTAGGCTATCACATTCCATCTTCAATCGTTCCTCTTCTAACATTCCCTCTGGAAACCACCAATCTCGTCTATCCATACACAGTGCACTTTTTTTTTAATTACCTTGATATTGGCAATTATATGATATGCATGTATATATCTCTTGTGCTTTTCACAACACTTTTGAGTGATATATACTAGTTGTTTTTTTATCTCTTGCAAGCACTAGTTGGAGTGCACTTTGTTGAAAATCAAATGTTTTAAATTTTAGTTCAAGGCATTAATTCCCATTAAATATAAGACTTAAAATAAATTGGCATATTTCTGATTGTAGCCTGTCATTGCTATGTCATTATCAGTCATATGAAAAAAAAAGGAAATATAAACAAGGTATACAATCAACTATCTTCATCTATCATATCCACTTTTGGTTTTTCTCCAAAACTCCAAAGATCATACCTTTTGTAAATTCAAAGTTTCTTTGTCATTCTTGAATACCCAATCAATATCTCATTTCCTCCTCGTGCAAGTATCCTTAGAACTAGCAACATGTGCTCATCGTTTTACCCATCTGAGAAGACACACACATACATCATCATCATCATCACGGGAAGCAAGACCAAGTCAACGTCAGTCGTCCAAATATACCCAGGCTTCTGCATATTTAGCATACTTGGCGTTGGGGCAATTTTCTTGGGAGGATTTGTTGTTTTGTTGGCAAGGCGGATATACCCATGAAATACGACACCAGGCACTGTCTGTCGATGAATTCATCCTCCGCAAAAGAAAAGGAGAATGAAAAGCACTCTGTTGTTATTCGATATTTCCAGCCATTTTCAGATTTCTTCGGAAGACAAATCAAAAACACTGTGCCTGAAACCGAGCATCAAGATGTTTCAGAAGAAGAAATGAGAAATTAAGTTGGTAACACTTCTTTCCAGTCTCAAGAATACAGACATGTGCTGATTCTTCTTTAGTATTTGAGATAACTTTAAAATAAATCACTTTTAAAAAATTGCTTAAAATTTGCCTCCATTTATTAAGTTAAAATGCCCAATTACACATTTTTTAGAATGTTTATTTAATATTTATTGAGGCTTTTAAAAATATTTCTCAACACATCAAGAATTATAACCAAAAAAAAAAGAAGAAGCAATACTCGACTCATTTTCTTCTCTAAATGGTTAAAGGTTTAGTAAAGTGTTATTGCATGTTGCCCATAATTTAAAAGGCTCTAAACAACCAATAAGTAGCAAAGAGAGCAAATGGCGGGAGAAGAAAGTGTTTTGTTGCATCAAGGATATCAATGATAGCTATGAATGTTTCAGATCATTGGAAAGCTTGGAATTTCTAAATTAAGAAAATATACATGAAACCCAAAATGAAATCTGGTAATTATTGGTGGTTCTCAGCCAGCAAGTCATAAACAAGTTTGTTTGTTTTTCCATTGGAAGATCTCACAAAATATCGAAGTATCTAAAAAAAGAAATAATTGGCAATCAAAATGGATTAAAAGTAGATGAGTCACAACCAATTTGTAGTATGGGAATTGATTTAATGAGTCTTCTAAATGTCAGCATAAAGTTTTGAGATTTAATTTTCTGTTTACTATTATAAGAAATTATTCTGTAATGGATTAAGTTTTAATCTATTTGGATAGAATCCAATTAAAATGAGGGGATGATAGTTATGTCATGTAGTTTTTTTTAATGTTTGATTTCTCTACTTTTGAATTGTATATTTGTATATGATTGAATGATTTTTACATGAAAAATTGCTCTCCTAGCCCAGTAGGAGAGAAAACTGATTTCTGCTATACACTGTATGTATTGTAAAGAAAAATTTAAGATGTTCTATCTTAAGAAAGTATTACCCAAAGAGGAGGATTCCATGTTGTGTCGTACGGGACATTTAGACAACATTTCATCGCTTTTCACCGTGAAAAGAAGAATATTTGTGTGACTGATGGCTCTAGTTGAGAAGTAACAAAAGGGGAGGGATATAAGAGAGATAAAAAATAGTACTGTGTCATGAGGGACAAACAGTAAAAACAGAAGTAACAAAAACATGGAATTACACAAAGAGAGCCAGATGGGCATTGACAGATATAATTTCACATAGACTTAATATCCTTCTGATATTCAAAAGATGACCTGAAAATCTACAAACCAGAGCTACACTTCAGTGTGGCTTTATTGATGAGCATGAAGCGCAGTCTGCAATTCAAAGAGAGATATATATTCTTGGATTGATATTAATATCTGATTCTAGAGTAATCTTTCTCCTAAAATGTGTGGGCTGTACATGGAGTCTAATAATTTGTTATGTATTCAGTACGGTATTGGTGAGCTTTGATTGATAATCAAAATGTATGTTAATGTGAAACTCGCCCAGGCATTTAAAATATACCAGCATGTCATGCATGTAATAAATGAATTTGAAAACAAATATTAGCTTCCTAGCATTCATAATGTAGATTTAATTTCAGTTAAGGTACGATAAACATAAACAAATAATATGTCAATAATAAAAGTGGAGTATGGGCTTCGTAATCAAATTATATTTGAAGCCGGACAGGCCTAAAATCAGATAGTTTTCAACAGGGAATAGCCTAAATGACATTGTGGATCCAAACAAACAATGGATTTTGAATAGCATGCCATCTCAATTCATCACTGCTGTATCCCGATACGTAATCAATTACCTATCATTTTCACCATTGTCATTAAAGATGTTTTCATCTTGTACCCCTTACAAAAAGCTCATTTAACTGAAATTGAATCCCCACCCCACTTCCGCCCTTTTCTCTATTTAAAAAAAAAAAAGAAGCTGTGACAGGGCCTTGAACATCAAGAAGCTAATTCTATTTGACTCGCGTTTCAAATGCTAATGGCCTTTTAGCTGCGAGATACGGCCCCACCGGGTGCCCCCTGAATAATGAATTTTCATTTACAAGATGTTCCTTATGTCACGGTAATTTCTCCCTTTTTCTAGGCGATGGAATATTGATAGCGTGGGAGGAGTAAAGCTTATGAGATAGATGGATGGAGGCTAGAAGTAACCTTAGCTCACCCTATCTTTCTACCGGTAGAAAGTTGCGGTAGATGCAGTAGATGCGTTGGGGGAAGTATGATTAAAGGAAGTATTTATGGCATGAACATGATGTGATGGAAGACCAGCCGTGTGTATAAACAGAAATTGGGATATAAAATATCTTTTAAAAATAACATTTGTTACAATACTTGTATGCTTACCTACCCCTTCGAGAAAGTTGCAGTGTATGTAGTGGTGAGGGAGCATGATCAAAGAATGTATTTACAACATCAGAAATGCTGCTATTTTTTTTGGTAGCAGAAATATATGTATAATTAAGAAAGCGATAATGGTTCATGTATACTGCAAGTTTTTACAAAGTTCTATTTCGTATCAGAAAAAAATAAGACAAAAAATATGTGAATTAAAATATAATGATTTCCCCTGAAACTTCTTGAAGCATTTATCTTACATTTCTTAAAAATTTAATGTTCAGTTAAAAAACAAAAAGGAATTTTCAAAAGTGTAGAATGATGATTTAACAAGTTTTAACAGGTGTCATGTCGCCAAGTAATGTTTTATATTGTTTGTCTGCAAAATGAAAAGTTAAAGGATTTCTCTTCCCCAATTTTCCCAATTTATTTTAGTCTAACATTTTCTTAGTTATCATTAGATATTTTGGGTAGATTTGATAGAAGCCATGGGAGTTAATTATCGGTAATTACTATTTTGTAGAACATTGGCAAACTGAAACACAGCTGTTACAACATTTTTATTTCAAAACTGCAGCCAACAACCCCAAAAATTGAGGTGTAAATTGATAGAGGTGATATACCCTGATACAGTAAATTGTATTTGATGAAAGCAGGATATGCAGTTATTATTCATTATCATCTCCATATAATGCTGATGGGTAAATAGCCTGTTTTGATGAGGGAGGGAAAACGCATATGATTGATTAATATCTAATACATTTACGACCTATACACATAATGGGAAAAGGTAATTCTCATCAGCAATAATTACAGCTAATTTTACTCTAGAGTAAAGGCGGTCGGCACTCTTTCATTTTTTTATGGACAGAATTTAGAAAGGGGAGAAGGACAGGAGGAGGAAGGGGATGGAGGGAAGATAAAATGAAGACAGGGAAACAGAGAAGGAGGAACAGGAGGGGAGATTGGAAGAAAGGAAAATGAAGTAGGTTGGAGGGAAGGTGGAAGGAAGAGAGGGAAACGGAGGGAAGGAAGTGTGAGTGATTTAGAAAAGGGAGGAACAGGGAAGGGAAGGGAGAGAGAGAGGGAGGAGAGGAATGGATGGAATGAAGGAAGGGGAGGGAAGGAAGGGGAGGGACAAAGAGAGGGAGAGGGAAGAAGGACCAATGGGAAGAGATAGAGAGGACAGAGTAGCAACGGGGTAGTGAAAAGAAAGGAGGAACGGGATATGGGAAGGGAGGAAAGGGATAGAGGGGAAGGAGAGATGGAGGGAGGAAGGGAAAGGAAGTGATATAAAGAGAGGGAGAGAAGTGGGAGGGGGGCAATATCATAGAGGGGATGGAACGGATAACAAGGAAGGGAAATGATAAAAGAGGGGAGGAGTAATGCTTCATTCGCGTTCATACACATTTTGTTGTTATTGTTGTTTTTAGTTTTATGGGCTGTCATTCATAATATAAATATTTACCTTGAAATTAGTTAGTATTATATGAAATTTTGTCCAACAGAATTCTGGTCTTATAAACTTTAAACCTTCCCCAAATTTGGTGAAAGGAAAGGGTGAAATTGTGCATGGGAAAAAGTGATAAGTGATGTCATAATTGTAAGTGTGCTGTATAAGGCGTCCATCTATTAAGAAACGTTTCTGCGGTTTTCAATAATATCATATTGCAACCGCTGTATATTGAGCAGGATTGTTCTTTCCAAAGCCATGCAAATAAATGACAATAAAAAGGTTTTGGGATCTTTCAATGGAAGGGCATCAAAAGTTCAAATACTGACAAATTTAATTTTCTCTCATCTTTGTATTACTCCCTCTGGGCTAGATGAAATAATTTGTCAAAAAATAAATAAATAGATGCAACTGGATTAAAAACACCAATGAATTATTAAACAGCATGACAATTCATCTCTAACCACACATTGAATTTCATTTGATAAACCAGCCATGCATGAAGTGTCATGACACAAGAGTCTAATCATAACATCATTTAAATTGATCCGATTGAAAGAATTAAACATTTATAGAGGTCAAATGAAAGTCAAAAAGTGCTGCTTTTGTGTAATTTACAAGATTATTAATGGCCAACTCTTTAATTTTAAAATATATACAGCTCCATGAAATGGTTCTAGTTTGATATAATACTATAATGATGGAGGCCTGGCTGAGATAATAACAGATGTGCAATAAATTATTGTCTTTCCTTATAATTGCATTTGGATAGCATGCTTCAATTTGGTAATTTTCCATGACAGACAATTTGTTACGTACATCTATAACTTAGTCTAAAATTCTGTTATTACATGACATTTAAGCATGATGAATTATCAATAACTTTTGGCAAGAATTATGAAAAATCTTTTCTTTTTTTCTTCTCTTCAGTTTTCATAGAATGTTTTTCAAGGATATATGAGACTGGTAACTGATATGCATTGAATTGAATTGCTCTCATCCTTCTACATTTGCTCTCTTCAGAAATGTATTTTGTCTGTGTGGTATCTTGTGTCTGCTAATTCAATGACACTTAGCCCTACGGATCTTCTTTCAAAAGATGCATTACACAATTACGTCACAACTCCGATCCATATTTTTCCTGTTTACAAGAATCGTTTGTAAGTTTTAAATTCTCTATCCGCTGTTTAGGAGACGACATGGGCTTTTCAAATGCATTTAGCATGATCTTTTTTGTCCCCCGTGGAAATGAGCTTAACTTATTTTTCAACATGAAACATTCACTTTCATGTTTTTGAAATTTATTGCTTCCATTTGCCTGAGAGATGTTCTCTATAAATTTTTACTTCAGTTGGTTGGCATTTCACATTTGAATGATGTGATAATGTTAAAGGATCAATAATTTGCTTTTACATTGCCAAGGGAAATCAGTTTTTTAATTTTTTATTCCTGGTTCAATGTTTATGTTTGATGATGTCAACGTCACAAGTTTAGTAAGTCCTCTCTCTCTCTCTCTCTCTCTCTCCATCTTTCTCAAATGTTTCCTTTCTTTTCTGCCTGTCCCACTCATCTCCCCCTCTCTCTCTTTCTCTTTTCCATTATCTTTCAACTCCCTCACACTGAACATTATTTTGTCTCTCTGTCACTCTTGTTATCACTCCCTTTCTCTTACACACTCACACTTTCTAAAAACACTCTATTCCTTATGTATCTTCTCTATCTCTCCATTTTTGTTTTGATTCAGCTAGCTGTTTATATATTCTGCCTCAATTTCTCTGTACTCCCTATTTACCCTTACAATACTCTTAGTCTATCTTTCACTGTTCAAAAAGATTGCTTTTGAAATTTTGAAAGGCCCCAAAAGGTGTCATCTACAATTATTTGCATCCATGGCTACCATTCGTTGATGTAATTAAAACTAACAGCAATCTGTCAATATTAGATCCCTCAGAATCTAAGTCTCGTCAATATCATTTTAATCTTTCAACTCATTGAATTTTCCATCTCAACAAAACCAATGATTATTTCACGAAGCAGCTTTGTGTTCCCAAATTGGTAATTAATTATTTACGAGAAGAGTTGGAATGTACAGTAACTGTGGTGTGGCTGATGAGATATTCAATGGACCAAGAAATTATTCATTAAATTTTCATTTTTTTTCTGATAGGAGGGGCGTTAAATAATGCAGTAACTTAAACAAAATGTAGAAATAGCTGCATTGTGAAATATTGGCAGGTTGTAATTGGATTTGGTAGGCTAGGAATTTTTAATATCTATCTTGCGGGACCTCTTTCTTTCTGTTCAAAGGAAATAAAATGAATGAATAAAGAAATATATGCAACACTATTTTGCTTTGTACAAGAATTCAAAGCCATGTCCAAGGATTCCAAGTATATAATAGTTTTCTTGTAACTCATTTAAATTTCATGAATATAACATTGAAGCATGAAGATTGTGTGAGTTTTATGAAATGTATTGAACAAAACACACAGTTCTGAATCATATATATCAGTGTAATTGAATTATTGCCACTTGATGTGTTTGGTCTTCTCTTGTCACTCTATTGAATGTTATGTAACTGACAGACTACCAGAGAATATAAAGTAAAACATAAATAACTGAATACAAATTTAATTTAACCCTTTATGTAACCCTTCATGTGACATACATGCTTCTTAGTACAAGAGTGGACATGCCACACATGTCAAACTACTCAAACAATCGCTATATAATGAGGAAAAGATATAGCTGCAGGTGCACTATAGATTTGTGCAATAATAGAAACGTTATGAAAAAAAAGGTTGGCTCACCTTGAAACATATATGTTACTAGAATCATGGCAAAACCTGTCTTTCCCTCCCGAAACATTATCTACTTAATTTTCTTTGCATAGCATTAATGTGGTTTGCATATACTTGTGGTTGTACATGATTCTTCATATGCCGCAATTCATCTTCTTGCGAGGAGCAAAAACAATTTATTTTTAGAAACAGACTGATAGCACCATCGTTGAAATTGAAATTAAAACTGAAATTGAAATTGAAACTAAAATTGAAATTGAAATTTTATTCACCACTTTCATAAAAAAAACATTCATAAAAACATACAAATCAAGATATATAGAATATTTCATACAAAGTATAATATTACATATATGCGAGAACATCAATAAGAAAAGTGGAAGGATCATCGAGAAGTTACAAGAACTTATAAATTGATGATCCTGAAATTACATAATTAAAAACAAAACAAGACGATAAACAAAATACAACTGGGGGAATCTAGTAAAAAGTATAACATGAGTATAATTGATTTTATATATCAATATTACACATTCTGCATTAAGTGGGTTTTTAGATGTCTTTTAAAGCTTTGAAGAGTATTAATTGCACTGTTTGATATTTATAGGTAATTTATTCCAGATAATGGGACTCTTGCATAAAAATATATTGTTAGAAAAGGAATAATGACCATAAATTGCACGAGTATCAGCTGAAATTCTAGTATTATATCGATGTATATCTGTGTTCGTTTGAAAAATATTGCAAAAATTGTTGGGTATTAGGTTGTTATAATAGGAATACATAAAAACCCATAGTTGAAAATCATGAAGTTATGAAATTGGAAGTATATTTAATTTTAAGAAAAGAGGTCTGGTATGACTTAAAAAGAGTTTGTGGCATATTATACGAACTGCCCTCTTTTGTCGAAGAAATATGTGATTCAGTAAATCTTGTTTGCAAAATCCTCAAATAATATTACAGTATGATATGTAAGGTAAAGTCAATGAATTATGCAATATAAGAAGAATATTTTGAGGTAAGATGTCTTTAAGTTTACTCATTATTCGTATTGTTTTGGAAACTTAACGTAATACATCATAAACATGAGACTTCCATTTCAAATATTTATCTATACTAATTCCTAAAAATTGTGTAGTATTTGCATGTTGAATTATATTGCCATTCATGTATATTTTAACCTCCTTCTCACTGGCTTTCAGAGAATTGAACACCATCACATGGGTCTTTTCATAATTAAGTTGTAATTTATTTGCTTCAGCCCAATTGCTAACCTTTGTTAGTTCACAATTAAAATTTTGAGTAAGACATTCCACATCACTGTGTTTATAAAATACATTTGTGTCATCAGCAAATAATAAACAATTTAAAAGCGGAAATACTAAGTTCAAGTCGTTAATGTAAATTAAAAATAGGATTGGACCCAAAATCGATCCCTGTGGGACACCACACGAGACAGTTTGTAGGTTTGAGTTTTGAGAATTGAAATTGAAATTGAAAATCATAGCCTTTAATTCTTGTGGTTATGCAGTACATAAATTTTTGGATATCAATCTCTTATGATGATGATGAAATACTTAATATCATTTTTACAGCCATTATACTTCCAATTATACGAAGCATAGTATGAATGTGACCACAGGGACTAGTTAATGAAACACAACAATCAATTTCTTTTTATTGAACAGATGATCACGAAGGTCCTTTTGGATTTTCTTGTTTGTTTTTTTTTTCTTTTTTTTTCTTTTAAATTAAGTTTGGTCGTTCAATCTTTTTCTTTTTTTTTATCATTAAACTTTATCATGGTGTATGTGCAAATTTTTCTTCAGTATTTCAATCATGTTTGCAAATCATGAGCTTGCACATCATAATCGCTCTGAGCTCCTTGTTTTTTTCAACAAAAAAGTAATCCCCCAAAAAATTCAATAAACCATTTCAGGATGGGGCTTTATGTAGATAAGAAAAAAAAATTGTTGGTGTCCTTTATGTCTTTCTATAATGTCTCTCTACCTTCATAGTACAGTATACAGAAAAAATAGTTGTTTTAAATTCACTTTCCCAGTTGAACGGCCTACCTGTTCAATATTGGTTCATCTGTAAGTGGCTTATTTGTCATATAGGATTTAAATTGTCAC
Organism: Paracentrotus lividus; assembly: GCA_940671915.1. Classification (NCBI taxonomy): domain Eukaryota; kingdom Metazoa; phylum Echinodermata; class Echinoidea; order Camarodonta; family Echinidae; genus Paracentrotus; species Paracentrotus lividus. The sequence continues at coordinate 15,914,944 of CALNVZ010000174.1, forward strand.
CATGTTGTGACAAGCCTAAGCCTTGTTATATTTAGATTTTAAATGTCGTTCACTTGTATGTGACCCACACAATAGAGAGGTGACTGCCCACTACATAAAAAACAAGATGTATAAATCCAACCGGTATAATACTCCAGTCATACTAGACGAGAAAGGCACTAATATATGTTTGTGATATGGCACTTATTAAGTTTGTGGTTTAAGTCCTTTACGGCAATTCCATGCTATGTTGTACAACATTTTGACAACAAATTATATCTTTTTGACATAAAAACAAAGAATATATGTGTGATTGACAATGATCCTCAAGAAGTCCTAAAGACAGTATGTAAACCAAGACTTAACTTGACTCGATTACACATCCATTACAATTGAAATGAAAAATAGTACTGTGTCGTACGGGACACAAAATAACAGAAAAAAACAAAAGCATGGAATCGCCCATTTACAGGAAATGCTGGTCATTAGATTCAGTTGTGATTTTAGCACATTAAGTGCACACTCTCCACGTCCTAGGGATCATTTCAGCTTGGGGAACACAATTTAGAGCATGTGCTTATCCGACAACTACAAAGATTGCCATTCTATAATGGGTACCCATTTACATGTGGGTGGAGAGAAGCAATTTAGATAAATACCTTGCTTAAGTGCTGGTGCCAGGAAATAAAACCATGACTTTTGCATCCCCAGTCAAGTGATTAGAACGCCCCTTTTTAAAGTTTTTTCGCCCAAATTCACACAATTTTCATGATTTCTGGATGCTACTGAGCGGCATCTGATCTGGAATGGTACATGTTTTCATTTCCCAGAATGCAACAGTTTGATCATGTTATAATGTATTCACACTTTATTGATTCCAAAGTCATCCACATCTTACAACTTTCATACCATAATTCCCTTGTAATATCATAGCTTTCTATGGATTAATCCAGCACATAGTGTGTTTTAGGTGAGCTCATCCACATGCTTGGTTAGTCTCTATTGAGACATGTGACTGGGTCATTAGTGAGTTTCTACGGCAGCCTATAATGCAATATATACCTTCCAAGGCTGATAAGCCGATATCGTCTTTATCTTATTACAAATTGCTAAGTGATTTTCAGCTTCATGCTTGTACGATTTTGACACCAATTGACCTGGTTTTGAAGTGGTCCTACATAACGTGAATAGTTAAATTGGATTAGGAAGGTGATATTTACATTGAGTTTGGATATTGAGTGTCTATCAAAACTGCATCCTTAAATTGAGTTTCCATCATGAGTGTGATACTTTATTATCTTTCCTTGGGGAATTTGTCTTCAAAACAAGTTATTAACCTCTATAAATATTTTAGAGTAAGTTTTAAGGTTATGATATGGACTTCAAAAGGGAGACATTCTATTGTGTTGTTTGCATATTTATAGTAATATTTTTGTAATTATCAATTGGTTTGCTGAAAGGTCCTTTCCTGGGCTGTATTTAAGTATTTAAGTTACAAACAACCTTATGAATGACTGGTGACCAGTTCTTATGCTACATATGAGTAAGCATGAGACAAGTTTGGCACCCAAGAACATGTTCCAGTCGTTCGTAAAGTCTTTTGTAACTTTAAGAACAACTTGGTGAAACACCCCCTGATAGATGTCTAATAATTAAAAACAGTCAAAATGAAGGAAAATACTGGCTTAACTCTTCAAATGCATTTCTTTCCCCTTTTGTCTTTAATTTGTGTGAATAGGGGTTTGAACCACGTGGCACCACGATCAGCGAGCGATCTATCGCCTGGAGTAACATGATGAACCAGACTGGGGCAGGTCTACCCCTCTCGACGCACCCTGTTAAGCTTGGTGGCAGACCCCCTGCGGACGTTGTCCAAGAACCCCCTGGGTTTCCCCACACTGGCCTAACCAGACCCCCAAACCCTTCTGTATCCAGTGATCAGAACCAGTCACAATGGGTGGATGATGATTCGTCTTCAAGCTACGATGATGAATTGAAAGGGGTAGAAGATGGGGGAGAACTTTCATGGAATGGGGGCAATCTTGCACCTCCCACTACCACGATAGGACCACTGTGTGGTACACCTAGTAAGTAATTCATCTCTCATTTCTTTAATATAAACAACTTTATTTGTATTAAACCAAGAAAATAGAATATCTGTCTTGACTGGACAAGGGACTTAATAATGCCAAAACGAGTTGTTGTTTTCTATACTACTTTAATCCTTTTTTTCTTGCTCAGATTGTTCACAAAAGATCTCAATATTTCCTTGATTTTTTTTAACAAACAGTGTTTTTCAATTTTTCAAAATCGGTGGTTTTAATGATAACAAATTTTTAACCCCTTGAGGACTGAGCCCGGATATATTTGGGCTGAGGTCTATGGGAAATGCGTGTAATACCCAAATCAGCTCGTCCCCAACAGGTTAAAATTTGATGTTCTTTATTATGGATTAAATTATCTATCATAAAATCAATCAGTCACATTTACTAACCAAATGCAAAATCCTCAATTAATATTTTTTATTTCCACCTTGCTTTCTTCAAATTTTCATTTCTTGGATACCACTCTACGAGAAACATAGACTCGTTTGGTTCAATGCCATTGGCAAGGAAACCGATATGTCAAATCTTCTGCGCTATTGAACTCGCAGTAATTGAGATACCTGCAAATTTACACTTACAAAAAGTAAAGTAATTAAAAATGACATTTTATACTTGTTTGTCATCTGCAGTAGTTATTAATGATGTTGACTTTTAGATTTTAGTGACGTCTTTTGCAAGTGCCAAAGTGTCGATGAAAATGCTAGTTTTGCTTTTGACCGGAGGTTGTGGCAAGTGTGTCCTTGAGCTTGAAAGAAAAAGGACAACAACATGGTCTGAAGCCTGGCCAGGTGATTCCATATCTCTCAGGAGATAGACAATGAAATATTGAAAGACACATATATTTGACTGGATACAGAGAGAGATTGAGAGAGAGGAGAAAGAGATAGTGTAGTAGTTTGTGTATGAGAGAGTAAGAGAGAGAGAGAGAGAGAGAGAGAGAATAGGGAAGGTTGGATGGGTGACAGATATTCAAAGAGGGAGAAAGGAAAAGAGATGGCGGTTCGAGGAGAGGGGGGTGGTGTAGTGAAAAGAGAAAGGTGATGAAATAGAGAGAAGGGGGTTAAGTGGGTATAGAGACATTCAGAATGGGGAGGGGTTAACTTAGAGGAGAGAGAAAGAAGAGAAAGAGAGAGAGAAGGGGGGGGGAAAGATGGTTGGTTGAAGGGAAAGACATAGAGGGAGCTGGTAAAGGTGAGAGAAATGAAGGAGGAACACCAGCCAGAGAGAGAGAGAGGGAAACAGATAGAGGAAAACAGGAGCAGAGAGACAGATAGAGTAATATGACAGAGATAAAGATGAAGAGCAGGAGAGAAAAGAAAAAGGAGACGAATAGACACAAAAAATGAATAACCCGTCATTATCAATTACCTGGGTTATATGATTGACCAAGGAGGTACTCTGATTTGTCTACAATCTTTCTAGATGCAGTTGCTATAGCAATAAGAATTTCCCCTTGATTTTTAATTTAGCAGTAAGGTGAAAGTGTAATTGAGAGCGTCTTCTATTAGTATTACTACTTATTTTTCTTATGAGTTGTGGTAGTCTCTGTTTCCTATTTTGTCGACACATTTCTTTTTCATTTTTTCTTTCTTTTGGTGTTTTGTATTTGCCTTTTGTGAAAGTTTTTATTTTCTCAACCTCCAAAAAGAGATAAAAAAGTATTAGATTCTAAAAAATTGATTTTCCTTTACATTATCAAACACTCCCATAATATGCTTTAATCGACAGCACTGAAATTCTGTATTACGTGCTTATAACATATAGTCTCAATTTATTATAGTTGAGTTAGATTTAGGTCAAGCAAATATAGATTTAGGTATGAGTTTTGATAAAAGATTAACCAAATGCAAAATTTGCTGTTTGTTGTATTTGAATATGTGCCGTATGGTGCCGAATCTAGATGTTAGTGCGTGAGAAATGACGCACATGGTCCTATAGGTAGTTCAAGGACAGCAGGAAATCTATTATCAATTCACAAATAAGGCGATTAATATTGAATTGTTACACCTTTTTCTTGTTAGAAACTACTTAAAATACATTTGAGATTGAATACAGAAATATACTTTTAAAGAATGTGATATGTTGGGCTGTTATTACAAAATATGAGTCTACATTTGGAGGAAATATGGAAAGTAACAACAATCTAATTTAAAGATTATTCTTTTTAATTTTATTTTTGGATGGTAATTTGTATTATGGAAATGCAATTTTACATGCAATTGTTACACGGTATGCTTGTTAGAAACTGTTTAAAAATACCAGGAACATAAACATAGGCAAACAAGGAAGGTTTTAATGAAAAAAAAGAGGAAAATGATTTATAATAAAAAAGGATGAAAGATGATGATTGTGGTATTGATAATAATAATAATAATAATAATGGTGATAAGCATGATATGTAAAAGTTAGAATTCTAATTTCTTCTGCAATGTATATCTTTTTGTGATTCAATTACCTATTAATAATCAAACAAGTACATGTAATAGGAATAAAAGTAACATTATTGAAACGTTTGATACTAATTTTCCCCCAAATATTATTGGATAATATTAATATGTTCTGCACAATGGGGAAACACCACTTCATTTTCGAACATAGAAGTATCATACCACAGTACCCCATTAAGACATCACATAACCATATGCTATCTTATCATATTTTAAGCCTCTGTAAAGGGTTGAGAAAAAAACCCTTCCGATATGAATGGATTCAAATGTAATTGATTGGACAAGTTAATGTTGATCTCCAGGCAATTTGCTATATTTTTATGTAACATGCCAGATAGCATCCTTCATCACCACTTGCAGATCATTCAGCCTTCAATTTAAATTCAAAAACTCCAAGCTTGTCTGATCGCTCCTGGAAAATGGGTCATCGTCGCTCCTAAGCATGTTTAAATTTCAGGCAATTTAAGGGGTCTCCATGGCAACCAAATTCTAATCCTGAATAGGGTCTTGAGAGAAAGACATCTGTATGTGGAAAATTCAGTAATGCTAGAGGATTTTTTTTTTTCTTTTCGTCAAGATGTTAGATTAATGGATTTTCATTGCCTCAGCTGCCTGTTTATGTGCAGTATTACTGACTAATGTTTTGGGTATGATAATGATTTACTTTTAAAGCTGGTAAATCTACAGTTTTGGTAAACCTAAGAATGTAATCTTTCACATTTTGAATTTCCTTTGAGATACACTAAAAGATTGAATGATATAGCACATATCACTTATCAATGACATCATCATTATTGTGCATATCATCACTATAAAAATGTCTTGTATCAAAAGTCGGGGTTCCTCTAATTAAGCTGATACATTCTTTTTAATTTGAAGAAAACTTTACAGGCACAGATTTGGAGGAAATTTTGAGATAGTGTCTTTGTATTTAGCTGTCTGACATGAATAAGCTAAATCTATGAAATGATCATTCAGAATGCATAATTAATGAGAATAGAGGGCACTACATATCCTCTAACAGTCTAGTTCAAACTTTCACAAAGAATGGTGTAATGGTCGCTTTGGTGGTTTTATACTTTGAGTGTTTCATAAGAGAATGATGTAAAGTATAACCAGCTTTAACCTCTTAAAGACAAGTGGATTATACCATAACACAAATTTTCGATAGACCACATGCCCAGTCTTCAGCGTGTTAAGATTTTAGATGCAAGATTCGAAACCATTGCTTATAAGCATCTTAAATTTTGTGGCAATGAGATTGGTCTCTATGGCAACCAAATCATAATCTTTAAAATAGTCTTATGAGAAACATTTCTGTAGTCATGGTAATTCATTTGGTCTTTTAGCCATTCAAGAGGTTTTATGTCAAGAAATTTATTGAAAGGGATTGCCTCTAAAACCTGTTTAAGTGCAGTACTACTGATTTTTTTTTTGTCAATAATAATTTCTTTTTAAGATGCAAGATGCAAAATTGCTTATAGGTTTCTTATTTTTGGGGGGAATGAGAGGGGTCCCCATGACTATGAAATCATAATCTTTAAAAGGGTCTTGTGAGAAAGACATCTTCAGAGGCTGGAATTAATTTTGCCTTCAGTGGCTGTGGAATACGATAAATAAATGAAACATTCTCAACAGTAACAATACAAGATGTGACAAGACATTGATGTATTAGAGCCTCATTCTAGGATATGCACACATAGTGATACATATAATTTGCATAATATCTGTTATTTTCAAATGTGAATTGGCAATCCAAACGTGTTCAAATTTTGTTATGCTCTATTTATGTGTTTGTATCATGGCAATATACTTACGACTAAGTTTGATAGGAAAGGTTGCAAATGAAATTGCCATGTGTGTACCCATTATTGTATGATGATTAACTTGACTGATATATCCCTGTATTACAAGAATTTAAACTCTACTTTCTTTTCTCTTTTGATCTTGTTGCAGAGAAACTGTATGCACGGATGGTATACGAGCCTGTCCTTGGAGAAAACCTGTTCACTTCAGAGGCCCTTCATTCTATGTGCCGTCTAGAACAACAGACTATCCGCTCTCACATCCAATTCATGAAAGCCTGTTATACTAGCAATGTCACCAATGCCTGCTGCCCAAGCTGGTCTCTACCAAACTATGTAGCCCTTCTCAACAACAAGTCAAATTGTTTCAATATCACAAACACTGACGTGAAAGCAACGCTGCAGTTGCTAAGGACGTGCTCCCATTTTTATCGGACGAGAGAGCTGCGGCACGATTGCTCCCACAAGGGAACCTCCCAGAGCAACAGCTGTGCCAACGTGCCAGCCAAGTGTACGCGATACGATGCGGTGTACCACATACTTCACTACCTGGTGGATGTCGATTTCATGTGCGTGGAGAGACCGAACAATGAGCGGGTGAACTACGCCCTCTCCGTGCTTCCCGTCTATGCAGGAAATGATGTCAGGGTGATCTACGATGATGAATTCAAAGCAGGTGATGTCCGCGATCAGACAACAAAAATCTCAGGATTGTATTTTGGGATTAAGCAAGATTTATTTAGCGAGTACCTGACGGACAGTGCCATCTATCCCTGCCTGGTGTAATGTTTGTGGTGATCTTGATGTGGTGTATATAGGATCATTGTTTGTAACCATCATGACCGTCCTCAGTATGGGAATGTCCCTCATCTGTGCCTACTTTGTCTATTTTGCTGTCTTTAGGATACCTTTTTCCCTTTCATGAACCTCACCAGCGTCATTCTTCTCGTGGGGATTGGTGCAGATGATGCGTTTGTCTTTTGCGATATTTGGAAGCAGTCGCGGAAGGACCGCCAAATGCGCCTCGCGTGATCGTCGTCATGGAGACACTGAGGCATGCAGCCTTGTCGATGTTCGTCACCATCTAACAACTGCTTCTGCTTCTATGCGAACACAATCAGTAACATTACTGCCATCAAATGCTTTGGTCTATATGCAGGCACAGCTATTTTGTTAAACTTTGCACTGAGCATCACTTGGCTTCCAGCAGCTGTCGTTATTGAGGACAGGTACTTCAAAGACATAACAGACTGTAGTTCGCAGAAGCATGAAAAAAATATAAATCTCAAAAGACCTTCTTCAATCACGTGGCGGATATCTATAGAAGGTGCACGGAATGGATGAGCGATTGGGCGCGGATATTTTTTCAGAAGATTTTCCATGTGTTGTAATTAAACCACGTTTGCTGTGGTTACTGCTGCTTGGTATTGTAATGCTTGGTGGCTTCTGCCTTATTTTTCTAGATCCACGCCTTCAGCTCCCACCCTACCAGAGTTTCAGCTCTTCAGATCCATGCATCCTTTTGAGCGCTATGACTTTGTATTCAAAGATCTCTTCTGGTTTGAGAAAGTGAATCGCGGTTCCCTTTATGCGCACCTTCCCATTACAGTGGTTTGGGGTGTAGACCATAGACAGTGGAAGTCCTTTAGACCCTGATGACATAGGTAGCTTAGTTCTTAACCCTGATTTCGACATGGCATCAAAAATCACAGCTCTGGCTTCTCAGATTTTGCAAACTACTCAGAAATCAGACGTTTTTCTCATCAACTCCTAGTTTTAAAGATAGAAAATTGCTTTATAGAGACTTCAATGAATGGATGGATAGTAGAGCTGCATAGATGGAAGTTGACTGCGTGTGAACAATGCCCCCTGTTGCAAAGGGTCGCGCTTTCCTTACTCTAGATCAGTGTTTAATCAGTGCCTACAGACAGCAGTAACAGAATTGCATCAGTACTCTCCATCATACTTTGACAAGTGGAAACCTGGACCAAGATTTGGGAGCCTAGACAACACGGTGAAGGCAGTGATCATTGAATTTGACAGTTCCTATGCTTTCTCACATTCTTACGATGAAATGAAAGAGTTCTGGACCAAGCTGGAAAGCTGGATGAAGCCTGTTCTGAAAACAGCTCCACCTGGTCTTGGAGAAGGATGGTTTATTAGCTATTTGGACTTTTATAATCTCCAAGACAACCTTGCAAGAGGAACTCCTCTCTCTCTTGGCCTCTCTATAATCATTGCAATGATTGTCATGTTCCTTACCACACAGAATTTTATAATAAGTCTATTCGCCATTCTGTCCATATCTGGCACCATTTGTGTCACAATCGGTGCCCTGGTTCTTCTTGGATGGCAACTCAACATCCTGGAATCCGTCATCCTCTCGGTTTCAGTAGGTCTCTCAATAGACTTCACAGTGCACTACGGGGTGGCTTATCGCCTCGCTCCAGAACCTGATCGCGAATCTCGTGTGGTCTACTCACTCGCTCACATGGGATCTGCCATCAGTATGGCTGCTCTCACCACCTTCGTAGCAGGTGCCTTGATGATGCCTGCAAGTATCCTCTCCTATACCCAGATGGGGACATTCTTGATGTTGATAATGACCATCAGCTGGCTCTACTCAACACTCTTCTTCCAGTCCATGTGCCGTGTGATTGGACCTGAAGGGAACGTAGGTCAGCTTCCTGTGCCTTCATGTATCTGTTACTGTCTGGATCGCATGTGCTGCTGTTGTTGTTGCTGCTGCTGCTGCTTCAGCGCTCACTTCAAGTACTCCAACTCTTGCGGCAACGTCGGGGTTGAGGAATCGGAAGTCAGCATGTCGTTTCATTCGTCCACCCTGCAGAGCGGGGAATCCCATGAACTTGAACCACTCAATGTGGAGAACAGCTCAACAGCTATAGAGTCTGGGTACTGCTCGCATATGAGCACCAACAGGGGGTCAACGTTCAGCAGATCAGACTTCAGCCCTCGACGAGAACCGCTAGCAAAGATGGCTGAGCGTAACTCCCTGAGTAGCCCAGGACGCAGTGCTGTCTATCATAAAACTGTTTCCACGTCCCAAAATGGCATCAATGGTTTATCCCCATCTCATACGTCCCCTTCTCCCACCCATCGACCTACCCCGGTCTCATCCAAACCCCCATCTCCTCTTATATCCACTCAGGTAGTACTAGAAGGATGTGAATTTGTGACACGGGTATGTCCATCATCCCCAAAGGTTGAGTTGATAGAACCTGCTGAAGCCTTAGTCCCTAACCGATCCTCACAGGTGGAGGATGTCTGGTTGCCTAGGTGATGAACATAATCATGATTGAATCCCAATATTTATTATTGTATAAAGCTATTATAATATTTATTTATCATTTGATTATGTATATGTTCTTCCTTGTTGAGGAATGGGCATTGCTTATTAGTTCTTTCAACATGTGAATGCAACCATCAGTTTGTTGTACTTTTTGTTTTAAATAACGTTTATTATGATTATATTACAAATTTATTTAGGTTTGTGCTGGCAAAAAAAAAGTGAACAGTATGGGCAATGTTTTCTTTACATTAATTAAACAATCATGACAATTACAATGTGTCACATAGATTATCCTATTTATGTAAACTGATATTGCAATCATCTTATCAACTCATTCTAAAAAAAAAACGTGTTCCCACATAAAGTAGGTTCAATGCAGTAGAAACAAAAGAAGACTTTGGTGAGCAGCTAATTCTTCACTTCCAAAAGTCTGCCTTTTACCCTTAACACATTTTTTTTAATGTTTCAGGTTTATTCTATCGAGGTGACTAGCATTGACATTTGGGCGTGGGATCTGTTTTCAACTTTGGATTTAGTTTTTATTCTCTATCTGAATATGTTGACCAGTAGAACAATATGTTTATTTGTACAAGATGTGGCAACCTGGTCTATTTATGGCTTGAAATAAAAATCTATAGTATGTGTGTCATGTTTAAAAAGAATTAAGCTGAACAGTAAGTATAAAAATGATGAAGTATTTTTATGATTTTACTCGAAAATTGAATGTAAACATTGGTTACATTTCCACATAGAATAGTGCAATTTATCAGTATTCTTCTGCATGAGATAGATTTCTATTTATGAATCATATAGTGTATTAGGGGTTATTAAGCATTATGTCATATGATCATGTGGTGATGTAATGAATTATTTTATTAGGAAAATAACTTGATTTATAGGTGAATGTTGAGTGAAACATTAAATTTGTTTGCAGATATCTTTTATGGACTATTTTCTCTAATCAACATTTAACATGTTTCAACAATGACAGATGTTTGCATGGTCAATTATATTTACATAGTATTTGTTCATTTCTATTATCGTGAAATTAGGTAAAACTTTTTTTTCATGCATATTTGTTATTGTTTGTTCACATATGTACTGCTACATATTTTTTATGTATGTACATGAGCAAACATCGTCACTGATGTATGTAGTCAACACTCACTATATATTTTTACTATATTCATCCTGTCATAATCACCATCATTATCACCATCACCATGGATATCATTATCAACATCATTATCATCATTACCATTAATATCATCATCATGTTCACTATCTTCTTCTTCACCACTATTATCATCTTCGTCCTCATCATCATCATCATCATCATCATCGTCATAACCATTCTCACCATCACAAATATTCACAACAAAAGGGAAAAAGTTTTTCTTCCTCTTTTATTTCAGATTATCTTTGGTTTATCATGAAACTCAAACTTGTCTATAGATATTTACTTTCGTAATATTCATCGTCATCACCATTTTAACCATCACAAACAGACACAACAAAAGGGAAAAAAAATTCTTCCTCTTTTATTTCAGATTATCTTTGGTTTATCATGAAACTCAAACATGTCTATAGATATTGACTTTCCTAATATTCATCGTCATCACCATTTTCACCATCACAAACATTCACAACAAAAGGGGAAAAAATTCTTCCTCTTTTATTTCAGATTATCTTCAGTTATCATGAAACTCAAACATGTCTATAGATATTGACTTTCCTAATATTCATCTTCATCACCATTTTCCCCATCACAAATATTCACAACAAAAGGGGAAAAAATTTTCCTCTTTTATTTCAGATTATCTTCAGATTATCATGAACTCAAACATGTCTATAGCTATTGACTTTCCTAATATTGGCTGAAAACCAGACATTGACTAATACATGAATAACTTAGAAATCTAATTAAATTTTTATTCTACGAAAGAGGTTGTTTGAAAATTATATTCATGTACTTTTTTTTTTATTGTAGATAGAAGAATAGTATTGACCAAATTACATGTGGTGAAAATATATTTCACATAGATTTTCATTTGACTCCATGATTTTTTAGAACAACACATTTTTTTTTTTTTTTTAAAAACATATATAATCACTATCAAAAGTTCAAGATTGTATAAATATGTTCATATTTGCCAAAATGATGGTTAATTCAAGCAACATTCCAACTTCATTATTTTAGTATCAAATTTACACAATTTTGATCAATTTATAACACTGTAAGATATCTTTGTACAATTATATCCTTGTTCACATCTCAGTTTTTTTATGTCAAAATGTTATCATGTAATCTTATTTGAGCAGTTCATTGCAATAATTGCATGTCTTTGTATTTATTTAAGAAGCAAAATCTAGTATTTTATACAATGTAAGTACTAATTGTTTAATATTGTACAATATGCTTTCATAGTGAACAAAATTACATATTTTATTTCAAATGTGTAACATTAATCACATTTTTTACATCTTTTCATTATGCCTTTGTTATCACCATATATTTTTCAACAATTTTTCAATCATTTTAGAAATGATTATAATTTTGAAAGTACTTGACAATGCTATGATTAAAAGAATATGATACATATTTGATGTGTATTTTATTGGCTTAATTTCAGATTGAAAGATAATGTTCATGTTTTTTGAAAGTCAGGGATTTTGAAGGTCAATGTTTGACTAGTCATAGATCAAGCAATTTATGATATAAGATCTCTAAAATTGTTTAATGCATGAGAGCATGATTATAAAAGAAGGGGACTGAAATATATCCTTGTTAAATTGTTTAAAGGTTAGTATAATAGAATATTGTGCAATTGTGCAAAGTTTAGTATGATACAATAAGATACAATATAATATGATTAGTTTAGTTTTTTAAATACAGCCTAGTAAAACAAATCTGACTAATTTATAACAGAATTTTACCGATGCTTCATAAACAAAGATAACACTGACTTAAAGAGGCTTTCTCCATAAAGCAATAGTGTATGTTCTGCAACTAAATTCATATTTGTCTCAAATATTTTCAAATGTTCTTATATTTCAATACATTGCTAACATTGTATTACACATTGAATTGGTGAGCTCACTCTGGTAGAGGCATTTTTGACATACATTTTCTTGCAAAAGTTTTAAGATTGTGCTGACTTTTCATAAACTACAAACAAAGTTTTGCTATCAATCGCAAAATGGCAATAGCCAATCAAAATCATTGTCGCACGCATTTTTTGTTTCTTTTCGTGGACCTACGAGGTCTTTAACTCAATCTTGTATGACAGTGTATGAGTTAATACCTGACTGGCTCTCAGTAAACAATATAATTCATCATAGTACTAGTATTAAAAATCCATGTTTTGATTGTGATGGGTGTCTTGTCATTTACTCATATAAAAAAAATATTAGGCTCCACTTTACCAGAAATTTAAGTGTCCATTATTTTAAAATGTTGTTTACTTGAAGGAGAACATGTACATTTGTCCATCTAGGTATTAACGTTTATAAGTGAATTTGAAACTCAATATTATTCATGTCTTTTTACTGGTATACACTAGATGAAGTGTCAATATATATAATGAGTGAATATTTTAGAAAAGTGATATAAAAATTTAAAAAAATAAAAAATCACTTCTTGGTGATTGTTTTCACAAACAAGGCAGAAAAAAAGATTGGGAATGCTTATTGATCAATAATTATTTGTATAGGTCAAAGCTTGTTATTCCAAAGGTCATTATTCAGTTAAAGAGACCATGCAGTCTGTTATTCTAAGGTTTGATCGAAAATGAAAGTGAAATACGGTTTATTAATATTTTTTTTTTAATATTTGGTTCATAAATTAAAAAATAAAATAAACCCAAAGCCAGTGGGGGATCCAGGATTTGAAAATGGGGGGAAGAGGGGGCGCCAAAATTGTCTGATTTTAACATACAGAGTCAAGAGGCAGTTTTGAAATTAGGGGGGGGGGGCATCCCCTGCGTCCCCGCCTGGATCCACTACTGCAATGCTATAAACCCTATTCTTTCTAAGGGATTCTAGTTTTGTTGAAATGAATCTTTGAAATAAGAAACATTTAACTATTCAATATTGCAACAAATGTTCAGATGAATGGCTTGTTTCATGTAAGGATAATTGAATCTTAAGTTTGAGGAAATATGTGTGCAGAATAACAAACCTTTTGAATAACAAGCAGCCTCCATGATATTTATATATATGATGTGAGATAATGTTGATATTAGTATTATGGAAGATCTTATTTATATCAAGATGTGTGACATAGATAGCAGCTTGTAAATGTGATAGTAACCAACTCAAATTCATGCCTTTCTTGTACATTGCTTGAAGCCTGTATCATATGTTAATATTTTTCGTAATAAAACCCATTTTGATCAAATGAAAAGATTGCTATAGGTAAGGGACTTCTTATATTGTTTTGTTGTATCATATCTTTTGAATGCATGGTGCTTTTATGATAGAAAGTGTTACGATTTTAAAGATGTCAGAGGGAAAGCAAAGAAGAGGGTTTGTTTGAGGAGAATAAGAGAAAGAGACAGATGAAAGGTACTAGAAGGAGAGGGGGTTGAGAGAGAGAGAGAGAGAGAGAGAGAGAGCCAGATAGAAGATAGAAAGAGTAAGGGGGGTGGGTGGTAGTGAGAGAGTAGTGTCCATGGTGAGAGAGAGAGAGAGAGAGAAGAAAAAGAGACGGAGGAAGAGAAAGAGAGATATAGGGTGAAATAATGAGAGAGAGGGGGGGGGGGGTTAAGAGGTAGAGAGAGAGAAGGAGAAGAAAAAGAGACCGGAACAGAACGAGAGATAAAAAGTGGGAGAAAGAGAGGGGGGTTTATAGACTGAAAGAGAGAGGAGGAAAAGAGAGGGGGAGAGAAAGAGAGTGATAAAGGGTGAGAGGTAAACAGAGAAAAGAAAGGGAGAAGAGGAAGAGAGAGATAGAGAATGAGAGGTAGAGAGAGGGTGAGGAACAGGATGGCATAGGGAGTTCATCTTTACACCTGTTTTGTTCACGTATTGCATAAAACTTTTTTTCTAACCCGAGTTTTCTCGGGTTAAAAATCTCAGCTTATGTAGACCTATTTCTTAGGTTATTCAACCTGAGTTTTAAAACTCCCTAAAATTTTATTGCATTAATAATTTTGAAAACTCTGGTATGTTTTTATGCAATGAAAAAAACAGTAAAAAATCCAGAAAAATATTGTAACCGGAGTTTTCAGACTTTAACCGGAGTTTTCAGATTTTAACCGGAAAAAACTCAGGTTAGGAGTTTTATGCAACGGGGTCCTGGTGTCAAATTGTAATTTAATTTTTAAAAATGGATTGAAACTTCAAAGTTGTTGGCCTATGGGTTACATTTTATCGTGATCATATCTCTTAGAATATAATCGTCATTTTTTTTAAATCAAAAGATAAATTTCAAATCTGTGATGAAGAAATACAGGTTATATTTAAAAGCTACATTTGGTTTCCCCTTACCACGCTCACCGTCTCCTTCCCATTACAAAATATATATTTACTACTTTATCAGAAACACGTCTTCGTATGCCTAATGTATGGGATAAATAAAAGCAAATTAGACACCACAATGTACATCCAAACAAATTATATAATGTTTACTAAAATGTTTTATTCCATATCTGTGAAATTAATAAAGTCTCTGAATCTTATGACGACTGTTTGGAGGTGTTTTCATGTGGTCATCACCGCAATCGTCAATTTCGAGTTCATTTCGAGTTCGCTTATGACTTCGAGAATAATTGTCCTCAACAAGGTTCATAAGTTCTTCCTCATCACACGACTCGAAGTCTGAATCGCTCTCGATCTCAAATGACGAGATGAACATATCGAGGTCAGTGTTTGTTGGCCAACTGTTTGAGGATGAGATCTGCAGTGGACTCGAAGTCAAGTCAGAGTTCTGTTCATCGACCATCTTTCTGAGGATGGCTGCTGCATGCTGGTTGCAACCCATCTTAAGAGGTACGGTTATCTGACCATAAGCATCATTGTAGGCAACCAGTGAGGGTCCATCTGGTAGAGACTTTGGACGCACTTCGACTAGGACGTCGCCAAACTCGTCACCCCCAAGACGATCATAGGTCTCGATGACGTCCAAGTCCATGAGCACACTGCGGAGTGCCAACGCTGTTTCCTTCAAAGACTCATTGCAGATCTTGACACTCTGGCTAAGACCATCAGACTCATTGTCGGAAGATGGAGACATGGATGAAACCTGATAGACGGGAGGACTTACTACTGCTACCAACTCCTTTTCTGAGGAATTGCCTGATGAGGAGGAACTGGAGTAAGTCCGGATGTCCGCAGTCAATGGCAAATACAGTTCATCATCCATCATTTCTTTGACTTTGGAAGGTGACGGAATAAAGTACCTTGAGGGTGAGACATCGCCGAAAATTTCATCGGCGAGATCGTCGCATGGATCATAGTCGTCATCGGCTTGGTAACCAGCATCACTAGTGATGTGTGAAAACCAAGATGCTGACGATGATGGTGTCTGTGGCGCAACTATACCATGCTTTTCATTTGAAGATGATGGTATGAAGAACCTTGTTGGAGAAACATCACCAAAGATGCTTTCTTCCAGATCATCCAGCGGATCGAAGTCATCATCACCCTGGTAGCCATTTGCTTCAGAGTATCCCTGGTTTTGGAAGAGTGAACTGGTAGAAGCACCTACACATTCTCCATGTGGAAGGGAGTCCAGCAGGTTTGGATTGATGGTGTGTGGATCGGTCTCAAGGAATTCGTCAATTGAGATCAGAAGCGGAGATGATTTTAATGGCTTCATCTGAGTGATAAACGAAAATGCCTGATCTTTTAACTTTATGTTGTTGTTTGTTTTTGTTTTTCAACTGTTTAAAATGATAAAACATTGAGTAATGGTAGGTAGGCCTATTGAAGTATAATTTCTTTTCATTCTATTTTTTTTTTTTGTGTGTGTGTGTGTCGGCAATTAATCATTATTGCAAACATTTTTTTAAAGCTGAAATGTGTAAACTGGTTAATGTACATGATTGTTTCCATTTCAATTGACCCGGCCCTAAATAGGATCGTATCCATAACTTTATCAGTTTAAAATTTTTATTTCCTTAATATTTACGTTGAGATATTTTATATTTCTTAATGATAAATTTCATATACGTAGACTTAGCTAGTATTATTGTTTTTAATTATGCTATGATTTCTTAATAAGCTAACATATACATCATAAATGTAAGTTCATCTATATTAATACTGCAATCATTATCTATTCATTTTGTGCTTGTCAAAATTGGAGGAAAAACTCTTTTTTTTTTCATGAACATTTATCTTTTCAATATAAAATATTATAAAAGTATATGATGTATCACATTAAAACATACCGTCTCAACTTCGGTTGATGAAGGTAGATGAGAATTCATTACAACTGTAGAGATAGAACTCGGCAATAACGAGCAAAAAGCAAAAAAGCTAGTATACTCGAGGAATTTCTGAATCAGAATGAGAGGTTTTTTTTTTACAACAAACGGTTGCCATTGGTTTGAGCGCGTATTTGATAAAATCATGTCGCTGAAAGGTATCCGATTGTTTCGACATCAAAATACGCGAAATATGATTATCGACGTCACTGCTCAAGTGCGCGTATTATACTGGTGACGTCATAGAACACCTGTTACTCCTTGGTCATTGAAGTCCTTGAGCTCGTGGTTGACGCGACGCGCTCTAATCGATCAAAAGTAAATTTTGCAGTGTCTTTTTTTTTTTAGTATAGTGGTCAAGTACTCCAGCCCCCGTGTTGCTAAAGGTGCCAAAAGCCCGTCATGTAAAAAGATATGACAAATATCAGTATTTTGGTGTTTTGGCGTTGTTTCTTTGTTTTTTTGTTTGTTTCTTTTGGGGATGGTTTGGTGGATTTGTTATTTTTTTTTTTTTATTTAAACGACTAAAATCAATACTCCGACGTTGATTCGGCCCATCCCCGTATACGTGGCTAAAGGCTACCGTATACGATCTTTCCAACAAGAGGGAAAGATAGAGAGAGAGAGAGAGAGAGAGAGAGAGAGGGAGGGAAAAAATTTGAAGGGAGTTGAAACTGAAAGAGGGCAGCATGCCATAAAAATTCCTTTTCAGAAGCATTGTGGCGATTCCATGCTTTTGTTGTTTTTGCCTCTTTATTTTTTCTGTTATATTTATGTCACTATACACGATACTATTTTTCATTTAAATTGTAAAGGATGGGTAATCGAGTCAAGTCTTGATTCTTGTGCCCCTTCTGGTACTACTTAAGGATCGCCATCAATCAAGATAAATATTTTTGTATTTTTAGGTCGAAAAGATGTAAAATGTTGTCAAAACGTCCCGTACGACAAAGCATGGAATCGCCCATTTCATGAAATTCAACATCTCTGCGCTCATTACATCCTTGTCTAATTTACCTTTTTTCCCGTGTGTCCATTATAAAATCGTCGTTTATATATTGTAACGTTGGATGAAAAATGGATGGATTCTTCAGTGAATAACGTGTTTTCTGCTCCTTGTTTATGGTACTTTTTTTTTTTAATAAAACACTGAGTTCTGTCTTAAAAAGACCCGTGATTGGCATCAGACGTAAATTATATAGCGTAAATAGGGTCTTTTTCATGGATTTAGACCAACCATAACTCTTTATGAGACGGGGGCCCAGGTTTAAAATTTGGAAAGTTTATTTTAAAAATGCAAAAACAACCAAACAAACACAAACACACACTCGAATCCCTTGCTGACGGGGTACCATATTACAATGAGAACATTTATAACGTACCGTATAACCTCTGTACGACTTGAAAATTATCAATTGTTAATTGATTATAGAAATTAAATTAAAGAGAAATTTATAATTCATGTATGCATTTCGTCCCACCATTCTCTGTCTCTCTCTCTCTCTCTCTGTCTTTCTCCCCCCCCCCCTCTCTCTCTCTCTCTGACAAGGAACCTTAATCTTTGACGGGAATTCTTTCAAATAATTAATCATAAAAATCATACTTCTCTATTCAATCTCGTAAAAGGACAAACACAACATTACAATATTCTATTCTAGGTTTCAAATTTTCATTTATGGAATTTGATTTAGTTGTAGATTTTTTTAATTTATTGTGCCAAAGGAAGTTCAAGTATATACATGGATGTTTATACATAAGACCATGTAGACCAATATAAAAATACTTTTAAAATTTCATAACTTTTCGAATTAACTTTATAAGCGAAGCGTATTTGCAGTCATTATTTGCATTATTCCTAATACCAGGCATTGCCAGGTAATATTAGTTATTTGCAAAGACAAATTTGATAACATTATTGCTAACCTCTCTGAGTATATAGCGAAGGGGCTGGCTTTAGTAATTAAAGATAGAATACCAACGTTAAATTTTCGGTCATAACTACAAAATGTATTATTTCCTTTTTGTTATTTTAAAGGTTAGGAACGGTCCGTGGGCTATTTCATTCCGAAAGTATCGGTTCCTCCCAGCAAGATATTATGCATGCTTTAGCAAAGGCGTCGGGATTGGGGTGGGGGGGGGGGGGGGAGCCATTTTGTGTTTGGTTTGCCCTCCTATGCTTTTGATTCTCAGAGCGGTTCGACGCCTCTTTGCTTAAGGGGGGGGGGAGGAATCAAATTTATAGACTCTTTGGAGATCATTTACTACATTATTTCTTTTAACTGAAATTTAAAAAAAAATGGAAAGGTATACGTCGCGCCTCAATTGCGGTGTATCACGGCCCAAATTCTATCTTTATTTTGTTCACTTACTTTCCCCTTATTTTGTTGTGAAGTTATACAAAATAATATAAGGCTTAAATTCTCTCTCAAAAAAAAATTAAATAAAATAAAATAAAAAATGAATGAATAAATCACAAGAAAACAAAAAAGAAGAGGGATGCGCTATAAAGATGTCAAGGTTACCGACGCAATTATCACATCTTCCAAATTTCCTGCCCAGATCAAATCCGATTCGAATAAATAAAAGGGATTTGGTTTTTTCCTACGCTTGATAACCCAAACTGTTTTTAAAAATCGGATTATCACTGATCAAAATAATGACGCACTTTTCATCAGTTCATACAACTGCACACCACGTCCCAGCAGCGTAAGATGAATCCGTCTCCCTTTGCTTCGCACGACGATGAGGGTCTCGATCCGTCTTTGAGCGATGACGTTGATCACGGCGGTGATGTCGACGGTCCTGTACATCTCCGTTTTCGACCCGGTTGTCTTCATCAAGCCGATCCGGTTGACGACTGCGAGAGTGACCACGGCTCTTCTCCAGGGAATCCATGGTTTGACTGATGTTTTCGGTAACATATCGGCGGAGGCCACGGGCGTTGACGACGTCGTCCTCTAAATCCAACTTTCGTCGTGGCGATTCGCTGTCACGTCTTCCTGATATCTTCACATCTTCCCTCCGAGATCGACGTCCGTCTCGGACCGAGGAGCGGTGATCATGAGGGCTGGACCGGGTTTGGAGCTTAGATGATTCTCGCCCATTGTCTCCGATCCTTGATGGACCAGCAACATCACTTCTTGTGATGATTGGAGAGGGACTTCTGCGTTCTCTTTTCTCTCTTCTACTGCGTCTTGGAGTGGAGGATGCTAGGGGAACATTCACGTTTCCTACATTCAAGACAAAATATGCAAAGGTTATCGTGACAATATTAAAATCAAACATTTTCGATTTTCTAAATACACGTGTCTTTGAAATTAATAATCGATGGAGAGGTTTTAAAAACCTCTCCATCGATTAGGTCATTTAAGCCATGCTTTAGATTAGGCTAAATTAAATGAAATCATAACTGTTTCACCTCTCTCTCTCTCTCTCTTCTCATTCCTCCGCTTCGATTCGAAGACCGTCGGGACCTACAAACATGTCTGCCATATCGGTAAAAGTAACATTATCACGATCTTTTAAGTAAAAAAAGAGTTTAATGTATATCTACTGACGCCCACCTCTGTCAATTCGAAGAGGTGCCGATCCCTCGTGCAGCCAATTCTCGATATCAGATCGGGATAGACGGTCGTTATTCACTGGGGATTTATGCCTTCTTCGTGATCGAGGAGGAGAATGATGTCGGCTCCCACTTCTAGACCTTCTTGGGCTCCCTTTCTTCGGCGACGACCTACGAGAAGATGCCAGTGTAGATCGTGATCGTGACCTTTTACGGTAGTCGCCGCTTCTGTCTCGATGATTCTTAATTTTCTGAGGACTCCTTCTCTTAGGAGACGATTCCAGTGACATATTTGCCCTAGGAGATTCGTCAATGATGCCTTGATCATCTGTCGTTTCTGTCGTTCTTCTTTTTGTGTCGCGGATCACCAAGTATTCTCTGACGTTCTCGTCGATGACGGATGACCCCTGCGTAACACGTTCTAGAGAGGGTGATCGCCTTTGTTCAATACTGGATTTGCCAGCAGTCAGCATTGTTAGATCAGCACTTGGAGCCGGACGGTCTAATTCTTTGACATTAATGGTCAAGAAAGGGCACACCTGTCCATCTGAAGCACCACCGTGCAGGGTGAGGTTACATCCTTCTTTGGCCAGTTTCCCGAGATCGATGCTAACATTTTGAGCAGAATCCACATAAACAGGCCCACTTTTAAAACCAGACTTCGGTTTCTTTTTAGCAGACATAGCGGAGTGTTTTGGTGACGAGCGACCCAAAGCGTTCCGAAGAGACGGCGAACTCCGCGATGATCTCAGTGACATATTCGACCTTGACATAACTCGCTCGGACCTCCGAGTTGGTGTTCGAGCAACCTCACGTTTCGGCGATTTGCGGCGAATCGGGCTTGGAGAATGCCGCGAACTGATGAATGACACATGAGAAGTGCTCCTCCGAGATCTTCCACGTTGTGGTGAATTGGCCCTTGACGAAGCAAGACTCGAACGGCGAGATCTAGGCGAAGGTGGAGGTGGAAGAACATAAACGTGTTTGGAGATCAATGAGAGCATACGGTCACCCACTCCACGGACTTTAGCCAACTCGCTGATGGTATTGAAGCATCCTGCTCGGTTCCTGTAAGCGATGATCCGTTTTGCCAAAGGTCTTGTCATCCCCTCGACGAACTCGAGGTCGTCCACCGTGCATGCATTGATATCTAATCGTCTCCGTGTTTTTGGCATGTCGTCAGAATCGTTTTGGACTATGAATTGACAAAAGAGAAATCAACAGAAAAAAAGACGTCTAAGGATTTTTTTAAAAACGAGAATGAAAAAAAAAGGTCTATAAAAATATTGTGCGCACAGCTATGATAACAAAAATGTTGGGTTGCCATGACGCGCTGAAGGTATGAACGCGCGCCAATGATGAGCTAGCTGCTTTGCAATTTCAGCGCTAAAACGGGACAGGCCAAGGGCGGGGGTGGGGGGGGGGGGGCGGGGGCGCTGGCCAAGAGTGGGTAGATACAAATTATTGGTAGGCCTGGTAAATTAATTTTCTCTTAAACTAGAGCAATTTGAGCATGCATTCTTGCTTTTCCTAAAGAACAAGATTACGTTATACAAGAAAATTAACATGTTCGTTCACAGTCAAACAAAACAGTTTGTAAACTCCAACAATGCCCATTTTTGTACTTTTTTTCCTCATTATGCAGCCGTTTTTGTTTACCCGGCTGTCCAAAGCCCCCTCAATTTTACTCCGACGAAACGAGTCTGAGGTATAGGGTTGTTAGGCCTATTGTTCTTTAAGTTAAATTTAGGTTTTAGTCTTTAATTTATTGTCTCGGGGAAGGGTCAAAGTTTATTTCGATTGGGGCTCAAAATTGATTTTATTCATTTTGACAACATGAAAACTTCTACCTTCCACAAAATGTAGGCCTATTGTAGAACCTCAGCCAAACATGAATCATAATGGGAAAAAAATAGACTGGAGTGTATACCATTTACAACCATTTACAAGGCGGAAGCAAAATTTTGGGGGAAATTATAATGAGGGTTTATGGTTGTTTTTGTATTTCTTTTGTTTTTACCATGAAGGTATAGGATTTTAAAAAAATGAAATAATAATAAATAAATAAATAAATAAATAAAAAATAAAAAATAATCAATTTTCACCAATCTTAATGTTCACTTCAACCCCTCCCCTAGACAAGAGATTAAAGCATGTAACCTTAATCCTTGATATAACGCATAGAACAATGACAACCCTACACTTCAGACGCGTTTCGTGGGGGTAGGCCTCAGGAGGCATTGTGGTCAGCCGGGTAAATAAAAAGGGGCCACAAAATGAGAAAAAATGGCAAAAATTAAATGAGAATAAAAAAGGTTTATAAATAGCAAGATTTATATAAAAAATTCAACATGTTTCGTTTAATGGCAAACATATCTTTGAGTTCCATAAAATGTGCTCCTTGATTTTTTTTTTCTCTACTGAGGAGGGCGCCCTTGATCTTTGTGCTGCAATATTGCTTCATTTTTATTGCCAAAAAATGAGCCCATAATTAGTATGCATCGTATTGCAGGTAAAGTGATATGAAAGTGACATAATGAAATATCATTGGTTTACTTATCACCTGTTTTTCATTTTGTCGAAGAAAGACATTCAAGCGCAGATCCAGGGGGTGGAAGTTGTGGGCGCCCCAGTAAGATTGCAAGAAAAATATAAAAATGCAAAATTTTTGTAAGCGCCCCCCCCCCCCCGTAGGATCAAAAGAATTTATTTATTTATTTATTATTTTTTTTTTGCTTGTCAATTTCTTCGGGGCCGATCGGACGATCTCTCCCTATCCATATATATGGTGACCTTCTTGCCGGCCGAAGAGGGTCCACGAGGCCGAGTATTTTTCCCACGAGGCCAAAGGTCCACGAGGCCGATTTTTCTCATATTGTATTTTGCAATATATTGCTCTAACGCCGTTTATTTTTTATTTTTTTTGTAAAGAAAAAGAAATACATTACTGACGAAAAATAAAAATAAGGAAAATATTTAAAACTATAAGGTTTCAAAATTTCACAAAGAATAAACGGATGAAAAGGGATTTAACAGCCACTCCACTTTTGTAAGATTGGTATGTGAGATGATACTCGAGTATAAATCATAATAGGCCTATTGCCCCGATTTACGGAAGCCTTAGCAGATTAATGCCCGTTGTTATAATACCGCAATTAATAAGATATAACCCCTATAAATATAGGTTGCATATTATAGCTAAAAATAAGTTATGCAACGCCACGGGCGAAGCAGTAGTGGCCCCTGTCAGGACGCCCATTATGGAAGAAGAAGAAGTAAGAAAAAGAAGAAAAAAAAAAAAAAAAAATGAGAGAGAGAGAGAGAGAGAGAGAGAGAGAGAGAGAGCGGGGGATGGGGCTTGCACTAAACAGGTATGCCCCTACTTTAATATTACATAAAACATGATCGCCTTGAAACAACTTTTTAAATAGCGATGACGGTCTCCTCTTGTGATCAGAACCATTGGCGGCGATCCCGGGGGGACGGGGGAGACGTGTCCCCCCTCGATTTTTTCTGGGGGGGGGGGATCGTCTCCCACGATAAAGCTTAACATTTTTTATTTAGTGATCAGCTATTGAAGTTAGTGAAGAGGCACAATACAAAATACAATGCTTAATGTTATTATAAGGCAAAATTTTCGGCTCGAGCTTCGCGCTCGCAAACAAAACAAAACATAATTCAAGTGAAATACTCTTTCCTCAGGTCGCTATATGCATTCTTTATGGAAAATGTTTTATTTGTTCCGATGCTTCCATCCCCCCAGTCGTGACATGAAATCGCCGCCCTAAGGGAAAACTCCTATAACATAAAAACGGCAACCGTCATTTTTTCTTTCTTTTTCCCTCAGGTCATTTTTCATCCAAGAGACAGTTTAAAGAATGAAAATTCAAACCTCCGCTGATCCCGTTGCTTTTCATTGGAGGGGGCAATATAGGCCGATACGGACTGACCGGTTTCAGAAAAAAAAAAAAAAAAAGGTATTGAAACCATGGCGTCAATCATAATTTCATTTGTCGACCATTTCCTTTACCCAAGGAACATTTCGCATTTAGATCATAGCTGGAAACTGAAGGAAAAAAAAATAGATAAAAAAGTAAATAAATAATAATAATAATAATAAAAAGATAAATTCTGTGCTTAGAATTACAATTACAAGTTACAATCATTGCTGTAATTTATTTAAATTGATAATTGGAATGAATTTTATAGTTTGTTTGTGAGTATGTACAGTGTTAAAAAAAAAAAACGAACAAACAAAAAACAAAACATATGGAAAACAATCGAATTTAATGAAATCAAATCCAGAGCCCTAGCAATTCTAAGCATTATTTATTCCCCAAAATACAAGGTGATGAAGAGTGCTTATCATATTTTGTCTTCTCATATCATACATTCTAACAATTTGTGCTAAAAAAAAAAAAAATCTGTTTAGAAATCCAACCTGTCCGGACACCCGACAATAGGTCACAACCGCAACCAAAAAGGAATAAAAGCTTAGGGTGCTATCTCACTTCGCGGAGACGACTCCGCTACAGAATAGAAATTTCGTTTCCGCGACGGATAAATAGTATTAGAGACGTCTCGGAGACGTCTCCTGAATTTAGGAGACGGATTTTTTTTTCACAAATTGTCGCGGAGACGTCTCCGAGAAGTCTCCGCGACAATTTATGAAACAAAATCCGTCTCCGAAATTCAGGAGACGTCTCTAATACTATTTATCCATCGCGGAGACGAAATTTATATTCTGTCCCGGAGACGTCTCCGCGAAGTGAGATAGCACCCTTAGGGCATGCACTCAAGGGTCTCTTGAAGTTGAGAAGGATCATTTTGGGAACTTACTCAGTAGTAGTAGTAGTAGTATTTGGTTTTATTTAGCAATCAGTCATAATACTATTTTTGCCACAAAATTTTCGTTTAATTATTTCCCATCTGGAAATGAAATTTATTTTTCTTTTCTCTTTTTATTTCTTATTTTTTTAGACGCAATTTCCATTATTACATTAAAATAAAATTAAAGTAAAATTGTCTCACATCAAATTAGCCTCTTGTAAATTAATAAATAGGCCTTGAGCATAGGTTACATTTTACTCCTCTTTTTTTTCTGTTTTTTGTTTTTTTTTCCTTCTTTTTCTTTTTCTTTCTTTCTTTCTTTTTTTTTCCTCTTTTAGCCATAACAAAAAAGGGAACAACAAAAATGAAAAGAGAATAAATATATACATATACCAAAAACTAATAAGCCTGTGAGACAACATATTATACCGAATTCTTTTGGCCAGTACCATCTTGTTAGGCCATATCAATTCTAGTTGTAAACTTAAGGGGAAGAGGGCGCTATCACTCTACGCAAAGCGAACGCGGGCATAGACTTTTTGTATTTTGCACAGTTTTTCACTTTGTTTTCTTGATTATGGCGAGCAACTATCTTTTCAAAGAAATGATCAACTTGAATAAGTACGCTAAGAGTCCGAATTTTTCAAAAATAGGAATAACTTATTGCAAAGGGGAAAAAAAAGTCCTGTCACTTGTGTCAATTCGAAATCCTAGTAAGATCAAATTCCTGTACAATATGGCCAAGTTTGCTCTCAAAATAGCTCATACGCTGCATAGTCATCTTCCTCGATTACGCATAATTATATTACACCTTAATGATCAAGCAGTTTTTAAAAGCTTGAATTCTCAGCTTTCCAAATATGGTACATTCATCTCGATTGGTTAAAAAAAAGTCCTGTCACTTTGAACATTATCCAAACGAATCTTTACTCGATGGGTCAATATTTCCGCATATCACATGCATATCGAATGTGGGACGGCGTCTTCGCAAGATGTGACAAGATCACTATTTATATCAATAATCGTTAGGAACATCAATCTATGTGAAATAAAGATTCTGATTACAAATTTAGCACAATGGTGTTATAGGCTTGCCAAAATGTCTTTTTCCCCAATCTGGTCTGAAGCATCTACCTACGAAAACTATGATTAAAGTTCAATTATTTATTTCATGTCCAGGGCGCCGTAACACAAAGGTTTGCGATCAATCGCAAAGTTGCAATAGCCAATCACAATCATTGTTGCATGCAATTTTTGTTCAAAGGACTGGTCAGTGACCAATCAAAATGCTCCTTTCAAAATTGCAATTGATCGCAAACCTTGTGTTACGGCGCCCCTGGACTAATTTCCTCGAACGGATCGACTGACAATTCCATTTTACCGACAGGGAAGTTTCTTAGGCGAGTTTTTGTGCGCTAAGTAATAATTGCATGCAGTTGTCAATCGGTCGCTTCCGCCGTTAGTTCGTTGTTTTCAGCTGCGTGCATTTCCACTAAACTCATGAATGTAATGTTGCGTTTCCCCTCCTCAAATAATGGACGCGTCTTTATGTTAAGATTTAATGTCATACGTTAGATTTACATTTCACGTGGAGTAGAATTGATATGCTACGTTTTTATGAAATTTTAGGATGAAAGTAATTACTATTTATCATTTTACTTCTATATTATTTTTCATCTTCTTGTTCTTTTTCCCTTATTCCTTCGATTTCTTACTTTTTTCTTTCTCTTTCTGTTCCAAAGAATTAAAGGAGAAAGTAAACATTTTCTATTTAAACTCTGGACCCAAACGTCTATTCTTAAGCTATTGAAGGAGATTAGAAAAACCTTGATCTATACATGCAAGGTTCTAATAAAAGGAGAGTTTGTTTTTTCAAAGAAGGGAAGAAAGAAAAATACACATATAAAATCTGCACCCTGCTCCGACGAAACGAAATGGAAAAGAAAAAGAAGAAGAAAAAAAAAAAAAAGGTGAGAGGAGGGTCATGGGCTCCGATCCTGCGCCCGTACCGCAGTGCGGGATTGCATCTGTCCGTTGAAGTATTGCTATCAACTTGAACTAAATTAGCCTTCTTCAAGTGTTAATAATACTTACTGATAAATTTGCAAATCGTTAGTGTGTTGTTTAAAAATTAAAATTGAAACAAATATTTGACATGAATTTAAATCAATAATACTAGTATCTGAGGACATATCATTTATCAAGAAAAGTTCTACAAAACTGTTTTTTAAATGTTAAATTCGGGTACTAAAATTTATGACAAATTGTTTAAGACTAGCGTTGTCAAGCGAACTCAAGATGGCGGTCCAAACAACCGAAAACTCCACAGACCGTTGTTGTTGAAACCAGACTGAGCTAGTTTGATTAATTGCGGAGACATGTAAGTCCTTACTTACTTTTGTAAATGCCGGGTTATCCATTGTATAATTTAAATTATCATGATTTCATAATATCCTTGTCCAGAATCCAGTCTTTAGTCATTGACTGCAAATTATAATTTGCAGTCGACACTGGCTGCCTGGAATAGCTGAAAACTGCAGAGCAGCGAGACAATGAACGTCGTGCTGCCCGGAAGTTCAGGCGTCGAAGTCCGTGCAGTAGCCTATTGGCTATGTGTGTGTGGAGCGTGCTTTTTACGTTTTGTGGACGGGTTAAGTTTTCAAATATCTGGATGGGATGAGTTGTCGAGGCCCAGCTGCCTCGAAACCCCATAGAATGATGTGACATGATATAATTAACTTGTTTGCTCAGTCATGAATCTGTCAAAAAAGTGGGACTTCCCAGCTAACAATTGACGTTCTCTGAACGTTTTAAGAACGTTCCAAGTTCGTTCTATGGACGTTTTGTCAAAACGTTTAGAAAACGTCTCTTTTGGGAAGGTTTTGGACGTTAATAAAACGTTCCAAATGGACGTTTAAAAACGTTTTCTAAACGTTTAAAAACCCAAAAGAACCTTTCGAAAACTTTTAAGGACCTGTAGAAAACCTTTGGAACCTTATAAAAGTCCAAAAACCTTTTACAACGTTCTGTGGACGTTCTACGGACGTCCAGAAAACCTTTAAAAAACCTTTAGAACGTTCCATGGACGTTCTGCGGACGTCCAGAAAAACTTTAAAACGTTCCAAAAAACGTTCTGCGGACGTCCAGAAAACCTTTGGAACGTTCAGAAAACGTTTTAAGAATGTCTATAGGAACGTTTGGAGAACCTATTAAAAACTTATGTAAACAATGTAATAAATAAAAATATGTTATATTTGCACCTCAAGCTCTTGGCCAAATTGTGGAATGGCACTTAAGAGTGAAGTGTCTCCAATCAAAATCATGCTTAAAGGGCAGACTTGAGTGGATTCATTTGGATTTAACTCTATTGCTCCAGGGTCATTCCATGCCAATTCACCCAATGAAAGTGCAATTTTGCACCCTTCCGTCTCAGAATTTGCTCAAATTTGGTACACATAAAGTTTAACATTACCTTCCCATGAAACAAAAAAAAATTAGCGTAAACGGTCCGTCGGTTTCCGAGCTATGGCCTGCCCTTTTTGATTCGTTTGGCAAAAATGGGTGTGACCTTCCATTTCAACGCACAATGCGCCTGAACTGGTTGACCAATTTTGTGAAAATGGTACCATTCAAAAGGAATTCAAAGAGAATTCAAAAATGGTATCAAAAATATATTGGAGCAATTTAAAGTGCTATGACCTTTGACCTTACCTTTAACCTTGATTTTGACCCCCAGACGAATAATATTTTTACTTGATTTTTATGTATGTTAATTGTCAGTATAATATTAACATAACATGTAAATATCTAGGATGATATTTTATTTCTTCACTTTAAAAACTCTTTTTAATGTAATTTACAAAGTTACTGTTACCCCCACATACTGATATTTGTGTTGGTAATGTGTGTACAAGACTCCATTTACATGAATACTTTCAAACTGAAGTAACATTACAATCAAATGCCATAATGTATTCCATATCTGTTGCTGATGCTTCAAAGATCTCAAGGATGTATCCAGTTTGGGACAGTAGAGCTGACTACATGTAGGAGGCATTTTGTTTCTGCCAAAACCGCAGATTTCTGATGATTGTATATATACCTATTGCACCCAATCAAAAGGGCTAAACAAATGTCTCTATTCATAAGCAAATGGAGTCTACGTACATGTATACATAATCATTGTGTTTAATGTTTCCTTTATTACCTGAAATGTTTAGTTTCCTGTTTAATTGAATGTAATTTAACTTCAGTTTGGAAGTATTCAAGTAAGCCTATAATGGAGACTTGTACACACATTACCAACACAAATATCAGTATGTGGGGTAACAGTAACTTTGTTAAATTACATTAAAAAGAGTTTTTAAAGGTGAAGAAATAAAATATCATCCTAGATATTTACATGTTATGTTAATATTATACTGACAATTAACATACATAAAAATCAAGTAAAAATATTATTCGTCTGGGGGTCAAAATCAAGGTTAAAGGAAAGGTCAAAGGTCATAGCACTTTAAATTGCTCCAATAATATTTTTGATACCATTTTTGAATTCCTCTTTGAATTTCCTTTTGAATGGTACCAGTTTCACAAAAATTGGTCAACCAGTTCAGGCGCATTGTGCCGTTGAAATGGAAGGTCACACCCATTTTTGCCAAAACGAATCAAAAAGGGCAGGCCATAGCTCGGAAACCGACGGACCGTTTACGCTAAATTTTTTTGTTTCATGGGAAGGTAATGTTAAACTTTATGTGTACCAAATTTGAGCAAATTCTGAGACGTAGGGTGTAACCCATTGGGTGAATTGGCATGGAATGACCCTCCAGTTAAATTTATAGTTTATTGAAAGTATCGTTTGTAATGGTTAGTTATTACTTCTTTTGTTATGTTAGTACATTCCAATACTGAATTAGTGTTTTTTAATCTTTATGTGTGTTTCAGAACAATATTACAATAAAACGAAACACCAAAGCATGAATTAATTACTGCTAAATAGAAAAAAAAATCATTAAAAACGTTTATTTCCATATGTCCAACGTATTATATGCAAATTACCACTCATTTGCATAAAGTCCTATTTGGCCGTTTTAAAAACGTTCATAAACGTTCAATAAAATATGTTCAGTTATAAGGTTCCAAATAAAACGTTTTGTGAACGTTTTGATTAAAACGTTCCATTTTGTAACGTCCAAAGAACGTTTAAAAAGGTTCTTTTGGAACATTGTTTTTTCACAAATTGAAAGTCAACTTGGACTGTTATTATAAACGTTTTCTAAACGTTCATTTCAGACGAGGACCTACGGGACCTGAATAAAACGTTTTTAAAACGTTTTGTGTTTGATGCTGGGTTTTTGCCTTTTTGGGAGTTGAAAAAAATCGGTTAGACTAGAAAAAGTCTAGGCCCTAACTGGCCTAGATCTATGCCAGTTATATGGTAAGACTAAGAGTGCCCAAGTCTGCGCAGTGCCTATGTCTGCGCGAATGTGATAGAACAAAACCCCCGACTAATAGTAATATCAACCTTCAGTCTGAACCTCAACAATCCATTTTGATACAAAAAACTTTGAAAATAGAAACTAATTTTAATTGATTAATAATAACGGTTTTCAGCAAGTTTTATTTGCTACCCTAAAAATTTCAACAATTCTCAAAAAATGAAAAGTCAAAAACTTACGTGCGCTTGATTTGCGTGCAATTGAGTTAGTGCGCAGACATGGGCACTATCCAATTTTGTTACACAAAATGACAAGCCCGTCTAAAAATTGTTGAAAAACACTGTTCTTGTCAATGATTTCTTGAAATTTGTTGCTTTGTTGATCATTATAATATAGAATGGAATAACATTGATGAATCTGAAAATAATATTTTACATTGTGTTGAATTTGGGGTCAAGTTTTAGGTGTACAGACTTAAGCACTTCCTTCATACAATTCATGGGGGCCGTACCACCAAACTGTCATAAGTGTCATGTGTCCCTATGGGTTGTGCAAGAACTTAGACTTATGACGGTTTTGTGGTAGGCCTACGGCCCCCCGGAATCCCATTATTTGGGACAGATTTTGTTATATGATCTAGACTTAAATTAAGAAGATTCTAACCAAGATACAAAAAGAAGAAGAAGAAGAAACAAAAGCCTTTTTCTTATCTCTTTGGTTTGATTTCGATTTTTGAATGAATTGAAGTTTTAACCGAGATTCAGAAATTTAAAATTAGAAATCTAGCCTAGAT
>CALNVZ010000174.1:15947289-16019375 GCA_940671915.1 Paracentrotus lividus
GTTGTATCGTCTAGCTCTTCTTCACGATAGCGCCTCGAGTGGGCTCAAAGAACCGGGTTCATTCTCAAAGTGCACCGTCTTTGCTGTAGGTTTGGGTTGATAGGAGTGATAGGGGTACCGGGCTCTGGGCGAGGTCAATTGTGTTCCTGGAGAGCAGAGCTAGTCAATCCAAGAGCACAGTCTGCAAGGCTGCACGGAGCACTACTTGAGTCCTGGCGATTAGGCGTCCGACACGATGATGAGCTCCTCCCCGATTAAGGGCTTACATCACGGAGTGTGGCCTTGGGCTCAGGAGGATGGAGAATCGGCGCTCTGATTGCTACATCATCGATAGGGATGAGTATAATGTTATTGAGCCATCGTGCTGCTTAGTTTAATAACTTGCATTTTTAGTATTGAAGATCCTGCCATAAAAAATGGGAAGACAAAAAATTTAAAGTAAAACCCTACTTTAAGAAAAAAATCACAAAACGCCAAAATTGTTTCATGCAACCTCTTTGCCATCTAACTGCATTGTACAAATGTAGTTCACAGCTCACAATCATATCACGCTCTGGCTTGCACTGATATTGATAGGTTTAGGTCATCCATGTTACGTTATTGAAGGAAACGGCCTATGTATGCGCACCCTAAGTTTTACACTCAATTTGATGTGTAAGTAAATTTATTTTACAATGTCATTCCATCTTCATATTCTTATGATCAATGAAGACAAGAAGTGCCCGAGTCTGTGACTAACTCCTTGGTCATGCATTTTTTCTTTTGACCTTTTTTAACACGTTCTAAAATTTCAGTGAAGACATAATTAGGTGGGGGGTTGGTCTGTATTGGTTGATGTATATATGAGATACTCTCATCATCATCAATATTTGCTTCTCCAACAATATTTTCTGACATTTTGCTTGCTACAAAACTTTCAAAGACATTGTTTAAAATCTTTCAAACGACTGTTCAAAGTTGAGTGTCGGACATCAAGACCCGTTCCAGACATACACAACTGGGTATACTTGCTGATAATTTAAAAAAGTTAGTTGGAATAAGTCTTAAAATGGGGGTAGTACTAGATCTAACTTAGTCAACAAATGTGTTTCGACAAATTCACTTAACAGTAACCCCCTCCCCCCCCCCCCGAATCTTTAAGTTAAAATCAGATTAGATTTTGGTAAAAAATAGCTTCAACTTTGAAATTTTGTTTATGAATAGAAATTAAGGGCTTGTATGTACTTTTGGCTTTAAAACCAAATTATATTCAATATTGAAAGGATATCAATTAAAAGATCTGTTCATAATCATTTCCACAAACTCCTCTTTGTCTTTGTACAGTACAAACATTTTTACAATTGATAGTTTGAAATGTTAAAATCAAATCAACTGTCAAAATCTTTAAAATTGTATATGTTTTTAAAAGAGCATACAGTATGATGTAATTATAAATTAGTTTATTAATGAAGGTTCTCCAATATGTTAATCAAATTAGGGATATCAAGAGAGATCTGGCCAAGACTACAGCAGAAAAGGGTGCAGAAAGCACAGCCCTACCCAAGGACCCCCCTCCCCCTACTCCTGGGGATGTTGAGGGTACAAAGGGTAGTATGCTGAGACCCTCTGATAGCCGCCAGCTAGACACAGCAGGAGTGAAATCAGTCGCACCTCTATCGCCTCTCATGCAGCTTGCCAAGAAAGAGTTCACCCCTGACCCCTCAGAGGGGTCGCTGAACAGCGAGGACCCCACCCCAAGGATCGCTTCACCTACTGGATCACAAGCTGATTCTCGTACAGTGCTTACTTACCTGCAGACCAATCAATATGACAACACTGGTAATGGTTTCGCATGTTTTTATTTGACCTGACTTTTTAGTAAGCAATAAAATAAAGTAACCAGGGGGACATGTGGTATATATTATTTGATTTCATAACACTACACTCCCTAAAGTTCAGTGAGTAGAATTGATTTCCAGCTATTGAAATAGTCTTAATCATGCATTAGACTTTTATGCCACTTAAGAATTTTCACATCTGATGATACTATCAGGACTATTTTTTTATTTGCCCACTAATAAAATATATGTTTGAGTGTATTCAGCAAGGAGGGCCTATGTCTTAGAGTCCTTTCCAAGGGATAATGCGAATAGTGCATCAAGTTGGGGCTTTTTATGCACTACCAAACCAATCATAGAAATTGGTATGTGATTGAGGTATGACTCTGTTGTAATTTTGTTTGTAATTTGTTTTATACTTCTCTTAGCTCCTGCCGTAGATAGCTTGAGCTACCACATCAGGAACATGCGACGTGGTCTAGGTCTAGTCATAGACCTACCTCGTCATGGACCAGGGGTCAAGGAGGTCATTCCAACTCTTGAGATGAAGCTTCAAGAGCCAGAGAAGGTAATTATTTTAGACAAAAGTATATTTATTACTGCCATGGAAATTATATATATTTTTTCTTTTAATGGGTTTATACAAGATGGCATTATATCATGGCATTATAAAGAGTAAAGAATATAATTGTGAAATGCATAGAAATGATGAAAGCATAAACATTGTTTGAATGACACTTATTCACACTCACAATCTCTTTTAACATGTTTTTGAAATATTTTTTTTTTTAATTATTTTTTTTTTATATTTAATATTATATTTAATATTTTAATTTTTTATTCATTACATATATGACAAATAGGAGTAATTTACAGGAAACTTTAAATATCAATGTGGAAGCAGAAAATGATTTTTTTTTTATTGCAATGTTACCCTAGCAAATAACATTGTTGACCTTTCCTTGTAAGCCTTGAGAAAAAGTGGCATTCATGTAACATATTGCTAGTGCTACAGTGTTCATTTACTTGATTGGAAATTATAGCTCTATGCCTAACCAGTCATAATTCTTTTAAAATTACATTTCCTTCAAAAAAAGCACATTGTTAGTGGGCTGATAAAACCTTGTATCTCAAATATTGGTGAAAATTTCATATTTTGGTTAATATCCAGGTAATCAATGAAGTGATGTCCTGTCCAAATCCAAGCTCTCTTCCCTGAATATAAAGCCACCAGTGTGTCAAAGGAAATGCAATCATATATGTTACAATGTGCTGTCGTCCATGTTTTTTGCTCTCATGCACATTTGACATATTTGAGATACAAGGTTTTATCAATTTCCATTTTGCATTATCTGTGCATTACACAATGATGTGGACGCATTGGGGGT
This sequence comes from Paracentrotus lividus, assembly GCA_940671915.1. Taxonomy (NCBI): domain Eukaryota; kingdom Metazoa; phylum Echinodermata; class Echinoidea; order Camarodonta; family Echinidae; genus Paracentrotus; species Paracentrotus lividus. Next base: position 15,950,495 of record CALNVZ010000174.1, read on the forward strand.
CGTGATTCATTTGAATACATATAATTTTTATGAGTATATTATTTAAACATAATGTTTTGTATTGACCTTATGATTCAAACCTCTATGCAATGATATCATCATGTCATATGATATTGTATAATACAGACACAGGATGGTGTGCGAGAATATTTAGAGGTACAGTATTTTATTAACACAACCTTGACTGTTATTGTGATTGGTTTTATTATCATATGAAGAGGAATCCAACTGCATCAAGTTGATTTAATTGAGAGAGAAATCTAAGCCACAGAAATTAAAAAGATATCAGATACCTCTTTAAAACAATTCTACTTGTGAGATTGGTTGGATATTTGTTAAAATATCCCAAGTATTCATTTCTAAAATGTATGTAGGTTAGTGTGAGACTTGGTTCTTTTTGTCTACTGTCTTTATGGTGTGCATGAACATAGCTTTGAATAGACTAGTGTGACATTCTTACCAAATAATCTCTCAATTTAAGAAGCAATTTTTGTAGATCAATCTTGTTAATCAAATTTGTAAAGTTTTTAATTACTCCTATTGTTTATTATTTGCTTTCAACAAATTAATATTTCAAAATTAAATCTTTCAAACTTTCCATGAGGCCTGATATAAGCAAACAGAATTAATTTTGCATATAATTTTATCTTAACAATAAACTTTAAAGTTGTAGATAAAATGAGAAAGCAATTTGAATATTATGCAACTAGTTTAAAACAACACATTAGATTGGGTGGTTTGCCTATATTCTCTCTGTTGTCTGTCATAATTTGAAGTGATTCTTTTTCTATGTTCTGTGGTAAAATTAATTTCCTCTAGAAATTGATTCTTTTAATAACTGTTCTATTTTTTTTTCCAAACATTAGTTCTGAGTGATTCTTTACTTTTATGGTTATCTCTCTCTACAATAGAAAATCTTAATCTCATATAAAAAATCTTTTCTCAATACCAATGCAAAGTATGAACTCCCAAAGTATAATAATATAATTTCAGCTATTTTGTTGGGTTACAGTGCATTTTCTTTGCCTCAATAAAAGGGTGATTTCATATTAAAAAATCACCCTATAGGCTATAATAATTGGGTTGAAAAATCGTTTTATTTCATAAAATTTTTTGTTCTTATTTTGAAGTTATGTGAATAGTTGAATACATGTAGATTTCATTCTGCATTTCCTATTTTCTTGGTAAAATGGATCTGAATCTGGGTCAGATCCGAGTCAGTTTTGAGTGTGTGGGGCCAAAGCAGTATAGCTTTATCTTGAATGTACATGTATCTACAATGTATCTCTTATCTGAAACTTGTATTTTGTTTTGTTGTAGTGTATAGAAATATAATTTGGCCATGTAGAGTAGTACTTAAATTGTGTGGTACAAGGTGTTAGCTACCTGAATTACCTTTCTATTAGCAACAACTTAGATAATGTTTCATTTAGTTGTATTTTTTATTTTTAATATATTTATATTTTCTCTATCTATATCTATTGTCATATATCATTACACAGATTCGGTCATCAAAACAATCAGAACAAAGAACATAAATATTGTCAAAAAGATAAAAACTTGAGAAAAATATTACTTCAAATAGAGATTTATTTTTTGCAGTGCATGCGATCCATTCAAACAGTTATAAATTGTGTACAGACCTTTAAAAGCAATTGTTGTATGGTGTAGCTGCTAAATTGTAATATTTTGGAATAGATTTGTGTAAATATTTTTGAGAGGAAATGGAATTTGAACTTTAAAAATTTAATGATGTATTTTTTTATTCATTTTAATTTTAAATAATTAATAAATTTGGATATGTGATACGTCATTCACATTTTGATTTTAAGCTTAGCTGTAGAACAACCTAATGATTAATTGGAAATTATGAATATGCAATTGGTAAAAAATAGTTTTATTTCTATCAATTACTATTGATATGAGATAGGATTTGATTAATCATCTTTCCTACTTTCCAATTTTACAGGAGGTTCCGAAGAACAAGTCACAGTTTGTGTATGCGCTACCGCGGAATCGCAATGAACCAAGAGGGCGCTATAACCCCTATGACCTACAAGTTGTTTCACCCAACGAGGCCCGAACATCTAAGCTCCACTTCACAGCAAGTGCAACGTTTGTGACATTGGTTAGTTGTAAACTGAGAAGAAAATGAACGTTAATGACTTTAGACCATAACTTGCTTCCATTGAAGGAAACAAAACCCCAAGACATATTAAACCATTGCTATTCTGAGATTTTGTTTTTCTTGCCCATTTATCTACAAGATCCCCCATCTAAATTTATGAGAGAGACATAAAAGGAGACTTTCATAGCATAAGGTAACGTGATGTTTGAGGCGAAGTTATTTACAAAGTAAAGATATTGGAATTTAAGGAAGCCTCCTCGGCCGGTTGAGTGTGATGATGAAGTACGTTATTCACATGCTATTATCCTTTGTTGCACAATTGTCAGAATGCACCCTCCATGTAAAAGTTGTTGTTCTTCAGGAATAGTGGATCCTGTAGATTAATGGGCAAGAAAACAATAAATATCTCAGAGTAGCCAAGGTTATTTATTGGGATTTGGTTTCCTTTAATTGATTTCATTGTTTGATCTTGAATGCAATTATGGGCATCATAATATAAAAACAACAACAACAATTAGAAGCATACTCTAGATTAGATCCAGAAAATATGTATGTCTTTTTGTTTTAACTCTCTGTTATGATGATATTATGTACCCAATAGATGGATTAATGTTTATTTAACTTGCAACAATTTGCCACAATCCTACTCTAGTTGAATGATTAAAAAATTATGTGTAAAAATATCCTGATCTTTTTGCTTGTTTGTAATCGTAAAATCATCTTATTACTTTTTAGCATATTGAAGAGGGAAATGAAGAGTATGATGAAATCTCACCCACAATGCAATGGCAGTACGAGAGGAGACTATTTTCTGCAATCTATACTCAGTCTGTGTTTGTCAAATTTAGGTAAGTGCTTAATTGATTTGTGTTAAAATTTATTTTAGTTGTTTCCTATAAGGCATCATCAGTTAAAGCTGACCAAAGCACTTATTACCCTGGTTATTGGATTTATTCATGAATCTGAATTACAACAATGCTGGCACAGCATAGTCATCTAGTGGATAAGACAGTATGAAATGTAATATTTTGCCAATAAGTCATGTGTCACATGTTGATGGGATCTTGTTGTTCTTTCCATAAGCTAACACTCTATTTCTAAACCTTAGAATTAGGGCTAGGTTTTGGATTATGATAAGGTTTGAGGTTAGGATTAGGATTAGGGACAGGGTGTCAGAGTATAGAAACCCGGGATCTTATCTTTAATTAACCCAATTATATTTGTATGTGTTACAAGAGTAGCAAAGACACAACATAAAGATCACTTGCTGAACTGTTGTTAATTACATTTCTCCTTGTTTAGGGTGCTGTCTCACTTCACGGAGATGTCTCTGCGACAGAATAGAAATTTCGTCTCCGCGACGGATAAATAGTATTAGAGACGTCTCTGAGACGTCTTCGCGACAATTTATGAAAAAAAATCTGTCTCTGAAATTCAGGAGACGTCTCAGAGACGTCTCTAATACTATTTATCCGTCGCGGAGACAAAATTTATATTCTGTCGCTGAGACGTTTCCGCAAAGTGAGATAGCACCCTTACAGATATTTGCCAAGAAATGTACTCCTTAAATATGTCTTGTAGATTTCCCACCTCCTGTAATCGACAAGCTTCACTAATTGCTTGTGTTAATTTCATAGCTGCTTGTGTAAATTTCACAGGAGTATTTCCTGTGTAACTTACAACCTGTCAATCAAATGTACCTTACTACTTGACATGCTACATCTGTTGTGATAATGAAGAGGACAAAGTTGATTAAATATGTGACCAGCTTCTATGAACAAATTGTTAGGTGACCCATTTTCAGTTTATGTGACCAATTTCCATTCTCAACTGTTGTAGTAATTAAGAGGACAAAGTTTCTCACAAAATCTATTGGTATTTTCAACAACGAAGAACAGATATTTCATTCATATTAGTTTTTTCATATTTATATTAAAATTGAGTTTTTAGAAGTTGTATTGGCTTAACCCATATATCTGTATATAAATATCCTTTTTCACTGATGATTCATCATTGTCTTTTGAATTATATTGCTATTAATTATATAATACACATCAGAAGAAAGAGCAAAAAATCACTGAGAAATATATATTTCTCAATTGGCAACCCATGACATTTGCATTATCAATCAAATGAATGAAAAAAAAAAGCAATTAAAGTTGGAATCAAAGAGGATCACACATGCTAATTCAATCCTTCAATTCTAATGTATACTCATTTAACACCTGGGTAGGGAGAAGCAATAGATAGATGAAATACCTTGTCTAAGAATATGCATAAAAGTGCTTGTTGGAGATCAAACTTGTGTTACCTTAGAACACCAGCCTATCGTACCGGTAGCTAATGCATGATTGCCATCAAACAGCAATCAAAGTTTTTGTGTTTAAATTTATCATACCAGTAATGTATGAAATGTTAAAATATGAATAATTTAACATTTAAATGTATCTAACTTTCTGTCGATATTTTCTCCTTCAGGATCTGGAAAGCATTCAACATGTGGAAGATAAATGTGCGGGCAGCTAAAAATGCACAAGCAAAGTGAGTACCTGCCTGTGTCTTATTTCATGCAAATCTTAATCTGCTTCTCATTTCTCAGTTTATGAGTGAAGAGAAATTTAAAGCATAAATATTTGGTGCCAACTCATTGATATTTCTAGTATGTAGTAAATCATTATTTTTAGTATTCAAAGGCTGAAAAAGAGGATTAATCCTATGATTGCATGAACTGTAGATGGTATCTAAACTTTATCCTTTTCAGTGTTAGACAGCCTGCTGCAGAATGAGTAGCCAGGGCACTAGGAAGAATGCCATTTATCTTGTTTTAATTTTTCTTAGCTTAGCCTTTCTTAGAACCATCATAAAGAAACAACTATTCATCGTCAATGAGATCCTCCAGCATTGCTTACTCTATGTCCGTGCCCAGTGTAAGACCGCCTGCTGCAGTATTAGCGGCCATCACACTAGGGAGAAAATCATCTGTTTGATTCTAATGTTTTTTTGCATCTAACCTTTCATTCCTAGAACCATCATGAAGAAGCAGCTCTTTACTGTCAATGAGATCCTCCAGCGTTGCTTGCTCTACGTCCGTGCCCAGTGTGAGACAGCCTGCTGCAGCATGAGCGGCCAGGGCACCGGGGAGAAGGCCATCTGTCTGGTGGCCCTGGACAACCACAAGACATTGACTTTGGCAGAGTTTTGTAAGAACCAGGCTAACCAATGTGAGACGGCCCATCTGCAGCTCTCCAGGATGAGAGAGAAGTTTGTCAAGCTTGCCTGGGAGTGCTGCGTGGTAAGAAAGCATACCATTTTCCATTTAAATATTAAGGCAATGTATCGTACGCATCAACTTGTAGGTAGAAAGGATTGAATCATCAACAGTTATGTGTATTGAAACTTCTAGTCAACAGTTCCTCTATAATTTTATGTTAGGTTGACTTTTTGTACTCTAGAATTTTATGTTAGTTTGACTTTCTGTATTGATCAAAGGTCCTCCGTCCAATATGCTCACATGCATCCATGAGACTAGTTTGCAAGAAGCTTGCCAGTCTTCAGGTAGCAAACTTGTCTGGGGAACTGAGGGGAAATCAAACAAAAGCCTTTTTTTTTTCCAAGATTTTTTTTCAGCTGAAAGCAAGTCAAAGTCAAAATTTGTCTTTGCTATGTGGCAGAGACATAAGCGCACATTCCATGCAACTGGAAAAAGTCTAAAGATAACTCAAACATATGTTTGACATTTTTAGACTTGACTCCCAGGAGACTCTAGAGATGTCTCCGCTACTCCAGAGACTTGAGACGCAAACTAGTCTCAAAGTAGATCCATAGCCACTGAGATAGACCCTTCAATTTGTCATCTAAACAAGATTTCAAAGCAGGAAAATATGGGCACCTCTAAAGTTGAAAATCAAATATAATTGTGTATTTGAATGGCGTATTTACATGCACTTTATAGGTCCAATTTGTTTAAGCTATTTTATATCATAAAACATAATTTTTTTTGTTGTTGTTTTTTATTTTTAGAAAGTTGCTGAAATGGAAGGGATCAGTCATAAATTTCACCCTGGTATGGGCCCTCTTACCAAGAAGGTTCAACTCAAGAGAGATAAGAAAGACAAACCCAAGAAGGATGAAAAGAGTAAGTGAAATAACATTTGCCATATCTCCTGAAAGAGATGCATTTGATTGGTAGAGTTGAGTGAAAGTAGATTTCTTCATTTTCCACTTATTGCATGAAAATTGAATTCTTCTTTAAAAAAAAATTAAAATGAGTAAATGTGTACATGCACTGCTAGTGTAGTTGCTTGGGAGTGTCTAATTGCTACTTTGTCATTGGTCTTCATCCAACTTGCCTTGTATTGATATGGCCGAATAATTGTTTGTCCGTTTTTTTACGTGCTCTAAATACTAATGACCATTTACCTAAAAAAAATATTATTTGAACAAGTGAATTTAAGACAAAGGGTTATATTTAAACTAAACACCTACATGTATAAATAGTTTAAAACATACTATTATATCATAAATGATGCACTCATGAAATTATTGATTTCTAAAGTAAGACCATATCATACAGGAATAGCTATTTGCTATATTAGTTGTAGTAGGTTAAAATATTTCAAGAGGGCATACACCAGTAAAAAAAAGAAGAAAAAAAGAGCAATCCTTGTGATTAAAACCTTGCCTTTAAATAAAAAATCTACTTGAACCCTGTTTTCATTTATACCTTAAAAAAAACACCACACTTACACCCTTTCTTCATTCTGTAGGCAATGGTCCCACCTATACCCAGATAGCCCAGTGGCGTGCTATCCTGCTCCGTCTTGCCAAGTTCCTACATGCCACTGACTATGTGATCCTAGACCTCCTGCACCGTCTGGTCAAGACTGCTGTCCGTCTCCTCAGGGAGTTCCTTCAGACGTCCATCAGCACGGGGGAGGAGCTGAGCTTGAAGGAGGAAGGGTCGGAAAATGGAAGTGACGGAGAAAGGGATAGGCCTAAGAAAAAAACAGGAGGTGAGGATATAGGAAAGTGATTTTGTATTCCCTTTTACTTTCTATACCCTCCCTTTCATCAATGGGCTAAAAAGGTGTACAGATTCAACTGGTTTGTTATGATTACCCCATCCCTTCATGTGCCTTCAAGGGCTGCATTTGCATATTTATGGCAGACCATGAGGCTTTTCCAAATTTCGTGAGGAGTTGAGATTTGTATAAAAGCAAAATGCATGTAAAAGATCGTTTGCTTTGTTTTCATAATTACTGTACTGCAAAAGTTTCAAGTAAATAAAAAGGCTTTGGCTCCAATTTACTAAATTTTGTGTAGAGAAAGTTTTGTGCTTGACAGAATTACTCCCCAGAATCCATTGCTAGATTTTATTCAAGCTTGTAAGGAATCATCCTAATGCAATGATGATTTAAAATTGTTAAATGTATGGAGGGCATGGATTAATGTCCCTAAATTAGAACATAGCAGGTTCCAAATTCCATCCCGGTCCACAATCTCTCAATAGCTTAGATGTTTTTGTAACAAGAGGCTGTTTTGGTTTTCTAGAACACTAATATTGCTTGCCAGATGTGGATCATTTTTTATCAATGTCCTTTGTATGTACCACATACTTGAATTGTTCATTCCTTTCTTGCCTTTTTCATTTAAATAATCTGCTCATTCACCAGGATTCTCAAGAAGAATTGCTACTCTAGACTTTGATAGCCGTCCCAGCACCCCCGAATCTACTAGACCTAACACGGAGGAGGGTCATGGCAAGAAGGTTAAAGGTCAAAGTACCAAACCGCCTGCAGATGTACCTAAGTATGACTTTAATAAGGTGGAAGACAAAGCGATGCCCGTCAACATAGACCAGGTAAAGAATTCAAACATCAAGAAAATTCTGAATGGTTTTGTTCTCTTCTTTAGGAACTTTATTTCAAGTCATGTATATATAAAGGTATGTTCTAAAGAAGGAAACTACAGTATTATACAGGGTCCATTTGGACAGCTTTGGAGGATGTTTTACAAATTCAAGTTTAAGTTAAGTAGACTTAAATAGCACTTAATTCTGAGCGCATTCTGTATTTATCACGCAATCTCATTAATAGGTTTCTCAATAGCGCACCCCCCTTGAGCGTGATCTGACTAATGAAGGTATCCATGATATACCACACGCGACTAGGAATTTAAGTGTGAATAAGTCTACTTTAATAAATCTTTGTGAAATATCCCCCTGATGAGCACAAGACGTGACCATCTGTTTCCCTGCCCTTTATATCTGAGAATCATCTGTAAATGTGAAAATCTTGCATCTGGATGCTAACATACCTTTGCTATAAATTGTTGTTTATGAATAGATTCTGGATGATCTGAAGAGACAAGAAATAGTTGAGATGCCTCCTGATCCAGTCTTCCAGATTCAGCTTGTGCTCAATGTACCACCCCTGGACAAAACAGAGTCCAAACCATCGTGAGTTACACAGGCTTTCATATATTGGTGATTAAACAAGTAGTTGTTGGAATATTATAACCATATTATCTATGCATTTTTGTGGAGGAATATGTTATTTCTAGTAAAAAGGAAAAGCATAAAAAATAAAAATATAAAGTAAAATTTAGTTGCAGATAACATGGTGAATAAAGCATTTGATTAAATAGATACACAATTAAACAACATAGGATTATATACTTTTTACTTTTTTTTATTTTTTATTTATGATGAATAAAAAATATATAAAAAGTACTTTTATAAAATATGTCAAAAGGCTATTCCAAATTTTGTTACCATGCACCATGATATTCCTGTACCCACCAGTTCATATAATATACAACTCTTTGCTAAGTAGTATAACTAATACTGTAATGTAATGCCAGAAATTTTCTCTAGCATTTTGCTTTGAGGTTGAGATTTTTAAAAGTTCCAGAATGCACAAAATAATTAACAATGTGCAAATTTTTATGAAATTATATTGTGATCATACATTATACATCACCAAATCAAGTTCCTTAATGATCTTACACAATGTTTCACACAACGTAATAAGAAAATATTTTGATCGTGATTGATAATTTTGTCTTCTTCATTACGGATTGAGTAAAAGATTGCTTCAAAAGAGTGTAACTTATTTCAATTAAGGGAGTATTTATACAAAGAGCATGAGAAGGTTATATTAATTTAAGTCATTTACTTGTAGGAACAGGAAACCTGGTGGTAGGAGAGGTAAATCTCGAGGAAAGCAGAAGAAAGTTGTAACCTTTCATGAATCTTCTGACAGCAATGATGAGGAGGATAGTAGTAATAGCGATGGAGATTCAGGTAAGAAGAAAATTAATTAAAATACGTTTTTTAAACAAATGTGGCTAAAGGTTTATTATATTTACTTGTTTCATTTACAATATTTTAACAGGAAACCTAATCAACAAAACCTGCAATCCCTTGTGATGAGGTAAAACATCAGAGTAAAATTTAAAAACAAAAACAAACAAATAGAGTTCATCTAAAGCATGTATTATTAATTAAGGTTGATGACAATTTTAATCATGGGTTTTTATGTAATAATTTACATTATTGTGAATCTTTAGAATGCAAAAATTGAATTCATTTTACTATAAAGCCCATATGTACTTATCTTTGTTGGGGATTTTCAGTCGATGTCACCCTCCAATAGTTTTCAGTTATTTTTATGCCTCCACCACCGAAGGTGGTGCCGGAGGCATTATGTTTTCGGGTTGTCCGTCCGTCCGTCCGTACGTCCGTCCCGTTTTCGTTCTCGCGCGATACTTAAGAACCGTTTTGACGGATCACTTTCAAACTTGGATCATGTATGCATATGGTAGGACAATGATCTGATTAGACTTTGGGGTCATTAGGTCAAAGGTCACAGGTCACAGAGGTCATTGTATGCATGAAAATGGCTCGTTCTCGCCATAACTTAAAAACCGTTTGACGGGTCAACTTCAAACTTGGGTAATGTGTGCCTATGGGAGGGGCAATGAACTGATTAGATTTTAGGGTCATGAGGTCAAAGGTCAAAGGTCACAGATGTCATTGATACATGAAAATGGTTCGTTCTCGCAATAACTTAAGAACTGTGTGACGGGTCAACTTCAAACTTGAGTAATGTGTGCATATGGGAGGGGCAATGAACTGATTAGATTTTGGGGTCAAAGGTCAAAGGTCACAGGTCATTGTGTACATGAAAATGGCTCTCTTTCTTGCGAACTTAAGAACCGTTTGAGGGAATCAACTTCAAACTTGGATCATATTTACATATGGGAGGGACAATAAACTTATCAGATTTTGGGGTCATGAGGTCAAAGGTCACAGAGGACATTGTGTACGTGAAAAATGGCTTGTTCTTGCGATAACTTAAGAACAGTTTGATGGATGAACATCAAACTTGGGTCATGTGTGCATATGGTAGGGACAATGAATTATTATATTTTGAGGTATATAGTCAAAGGTCAAGGGTCACGAAGTCATTGTATACATGAAAATGGCACGTTCTTGCTGTAACTTCTTGAACCGTTTTATGGATCAACTTCAAACTTGGTTATGTGGGAGGAAAGATGAACTGATTAGATTTTTGGGGTCAGGACATCAAAGGTCACTGGTTATTTATGTAATGACTCGTTTTGTGCAATTTCTGAAGGACTTTGACAGATCAACTTAAACATGTTTACCTTTTTATTACATCAGTAGCCATCCTCCTGAGTTGGAAATAATTCTGATGATACAACTTTATAGATTTGGGGTCAATATCTCAAAGATGTCATGGTATAAATGGATGTAAAATACTCAACATGTGCATTGCCTTTTTTTTTCCGATGTGGCAATACGGAGGCATGCCTTCCGACCGTGCGGGTCGAAGATTCATCTAGTTCTTATATGTGATTTTATTTGGCACTGCCAGAACTCAAATGATGATATGATAACAATTCACCTTAAATTAAGTTTTAAAATTTTCTCTCCAAGTTATTGTGTGAGTACACATATTTGACTTTAATGTCCTGCATGTATGTTTATATTATTATTTTTTTTTTTTGCAAATTGTTTTTTCTTGTAGGACATGAGAGTGAAAGAGGATCATCCGATGATTCCAAGGATGAAGACGATGCCAATAAACCATCCAAGAAATATGCTATCCTGTTGAGTAATTTATTATACAGCACTTATAATTCACATTGATCTAGTAAGTCATTATTACACATCTATTAGAATGCACCATTGATCTAGTAAACTATTCAGTGGCTTCATGTTGGGTTACTATCCCCACTCCAGCCAAAGTTGCCCTGATAGAGCAATTTTAAGCAATCAAGAAAATTCTGTAGATTAAGTCATTATTATCTAATTTGCAGATTAGATAATAATTCTGTAGATTAAGTCATCATTATTTAATTTGCATACTGTTTCCACCCGCACCATCGGCGCGCTGATTGGTGAACGCCCGACCAATCACGTAGCGGCTTAACGCCCGCCTATTGTTCCGCGTTGGTGCGCTGCGATCCGCGGGATTCGTATAAAATAGACTACGTTTTCAGTTAATTTTCGTCACTTGATAAAGAGTTGCTGCGGCACTCTAAAGCTCATGAACTTGTAAGCTAGTGATCACTTTTTGCGAGAGTGATCACGAATTTCCTTGTTGACCATAGTAGATTGCGAGAGAAATGAATACCCTCTAGCGATTAAGTCATTATTATACAGCATTTTATAGATGCACATTGACTATAAACATTCAGAGGCACCATGTTGGATTATTACCTCTTCTCTTGATAAAGCTGTCTTGATAGAGCACTTTAAGTATTTAAGAGATATGCCAAGCCTGTGTTGTGCAAAGGAAATTTGACAATAGCCATTATTATTTTTTTGTATTGGCTATTTGCCTAATTAAAAAGTGTATTAACTAATGACACTTTTTACTTGTTTTTAACTTCAATATACCTAAGAAATACATACAATGAATTCTATTCTGTTTATGCAATTGCTTCCATAGCAACCCGGGAAATACTGACGCAGCACCTAGTAAGGTAACCATCAGCCTCCAGCCATCTAGAGAAAATTTCATGTCGAAGGTCAAAGGCATTATTGCTGGTTTTGAACACACTGTGGGTAAGTAGCTTTAGGATTTCTATGTTTGGATTAGTCTTGATTCAATTATATTTATATTGAAATTAGAAGCTTGGTAATCCAGCTCAACCTGAATGACATACCAGGCTAAAAAATTACCAATAAGTCGAGATAATTTGTTTTTGTTTATACATGTACATATATTCTAAATCTAGTGATTTCAAGCTTACCGATGATATCAAGTAGTTTCCTAAAGTATAACAAAGTCAAATTTTCACATTACAGTAAGAGCTATCAATCATATCTATAAAAAAAAAACCTTGCATCTCCTGCCAAAATCAAATCTTAAATATTCATGATAGTTGCAGTTACTTGTATTAAATGAATATATTTTAGTCATGCCTGAGTAAACATCACTTTTAAACATAAACAATTAATTTTTTTACCATTATGGTTCCGATTAGAAACATAAATTTTGAAACTAGGAGCTCTTCTTTTGAAATGTAAACGTATAAAGAGATCTTTGTTTGAAATCCATCCTCACATCTATTCATCTCTCTGTGACCCTAGGTCAAGTGAAAGCATTACATCGTCATGCATGAGTAAACATTACTTTTAAACATAAACAATTTTTTGGGGGCCATTATGGTTCCGATTAGATACATAGATTTTGGAACTTGGAGCTCTTCCTTTGTAATGTAAACGTATAAAGAGATCTTTGTTTGAGATCCATTGTCACATATTTCCATCTCTCTGTGACTCTAGGTCAAGTGAAAGCATTACATCGTGACCCGTATCTTCAGGTGTTCTGGAGTCCTCCTCGCTATGACCTGAAACTATCCACTATGGGTATGGAAGACAATGAAGTAGGGGGTCGCCCATGGCCTGATCTGGAGCTGCTCTTTGGTGAAGATGGAGAGTACGGGAGCTCCGTCACCGAGGTTCTCCAGGCTGTCTCGGTCAATGTCAACTCCGTCCAGGAGTATGCCAAGGTAATAATGTTGCCCTCCTGAAGGAAATATTTATCCCCCCCCCCCCGCCCCCCCACCCTCCCCCCGCCCCCCCCCCCCCCCCGCCCCGTTCTAAAGAAAAAAACACAAAACAAGAAAATGAAATAACTCAAATTTTTGTATTGTAAAAGGTATTGAGATCTCCTAATTAATTATCTGCTTTTTCACAAATTAGTAGATACAGTTTTTTTGTATAGGCCTTATTTCTAGCTCTTGATACGTCACTAGCGATGCATTGCTTAACGTGGTCTAGCTCTTATCATTATCACTGAAAAGAAGTTACATCTCTGTGAATTTTTTACATAAACATGTAAAAGTGTGTATTTTTCAGTGTAGTACTCGAACAAGGGTCAAGAAATCCATCAGTAACATCTTCGTTTTCTTTCTTTTTTTTATATAGAACTTTGAGCCATACACTGGCATGGTTGATCAGGCAAGGCGAGTGGACGTTGAAGGCTCCCTTCAAAAACGAGAATGGACCACAGAAGAATTCAACCATGTTCTCTCTGCTCATTCAGAGATGGTAAGCTCTTACCATAGTTTCTCTCTTGCTGCTCACACATTTGCTATGGCAACATTTATTATGAGCTTTATTTCATCCCATGTTAGTAGGGTTAAGAATATGATAGCTATTTATGTTAGGGTTAGGTAAATTATTGAAGCTAGACATTAGATTAATTATAAGGAATACACTTTAGAGCATTTATTTTATTGAACAACATTATTTTTGTGATATTATTTTATGCTTTTTGAAGGATGAATTTTTATTTTTTCCTCAAAAGTTTACCATTTTGAGTTTACCTAATTTAATATCAAATATGTGCAGAATTATTATAAACCTAGATTGCCTTTTAATGATCATTCCTTTCTGCCACTTGTTGGTGCTAGATTTGCAGAATCTCATCTAAGTTCATGTAACAAATCCCCGATATGTTTGATATGCCAGGTCCTTAGCTCCCAAAACTATTTCTGCTGAATTTTATCTCTTTTGATATTTCCTCATTGTAGAAGAATTTCCCCTACAATCTGATTTTCAAACCCAAATTAAAAGTTATGAATGGAATTAATCGTAAATTGACCCTCTTGCATTCAGGTGTATGCAATGAACAACATGGAGAAGGAACGCAGGAATGGGATGATTCACGTCAAGGTTCAGAACTTTCAGGCATCGTGTCTGCCGTACCCCACCAATGTCATGGTAGCTGTCGTTAAGAGACTTCCACAAATAGCCAACAGACGCAATGAGAATCTACTCAAGGTTATAAAGGTAAGACCAACTTATTGTAAATTGATAGTCATAACTGACATTTAACTTAAATGATGCATGGGATGTTACTCAAAGAAAGGTCATGAAAAAGAAACAAAAAATGAAAGAAAAGAAAAAAAAAATAAGTAAAGAATCGAATGGATAGAGTGGGGCTCTTGGATAAAGTTTGTCTGAAGTTGCCCATCGAGACCAACTCGATGGGCAATTCAAAATTAATTTTCAATGAGAGTATGTCATGGGAGATATAATTTACAGCATTTTTTTTGCTATTATAAATCGAAACAGCATGTTTGTTTTTGTTAAGGAATAATATAATATAAATGTAGATATGAATTTAGAATGTTAAAAGAGCTTGGGTGAAATAAATTTCTATGGAAAGGGATGAAGCCACAAGATGTCATTGTTTTACTTCTGTGTTCTATAAAATACAATTTTCTTGTAAGGGTCAGGCTCCCGAACACTTGTGCTATTATCTGACTCCTTTTACCAGCCAATGTTATTATTGCCATATGAAATATATTATAGTGTATTTCATGTTGTTGGTAAATAAATATCAAATCAAATCACTCAAATATTCTAGAGTGCCTCTAAGAAGCTGGATCACATGCCTCAGTCAGTGGAGGAGTTTGTAGAGCATCTCTCCTTCCTTTCTCGTATGGGATCCGAGCTCCCTGCCCTGGAGAAGGAATACTTTGTAGTGACGAGACTCTTCACCATCGCCAAGGACTTTGATGTCCCCATTGAACCTGAAGAACTAGCCTTGTACCAAACACTCATGCCAAGCTTTCAACATCTCAAGGTAGGGCTTAGATAGTAGAGGAGAGGTAGGGTAGGAGGGGAAAGGATAGAGAGGGAGAAAAACGGAGGGGGGGGGGGGAGGGTGTGAGAGGCTTGTGATGTCCTTATTGAGTTTTGGGAGGTAACCCTGTACCATACACTTGTGCCAAGCTTTCATCATCTAAAGGTAGGGCTTGGAGAGGAGAGGGAGGGTAGGAGGAGGAGGGAATAGAGGGAGAGGGAGCGGGGAAGAAACGGTTTGAGAGGGTTGTGATGACCCTAATGAGTTTTTGAAAAGAGGAGATAGAGAGTGTGTTATCAATAGAATTTACACATACCGGTAGTTCTTTTGAAATTTGAAGAATTGTTACTTTTTTAAAGAAGTAATGATGGAAAGAGTAAATGAGGTATTAAGAAAGACAGAAGACATTATTTCTTCTTCTTTCAACTTTCCAGTCCACCATCATCTACTGTGAGGCCAAGAAGGATGAGAATATCAGTAAATTCAGTGATGATCTTAACATTCACATCCAGAGTCTTCTGGTGAGTCCATTTCATTCATATTCTGATCTCTATATTGCTGTTCACTCAGTGCTTCATTTTCTTTGGCTACAAGTGCTAAATAGTCAATCTCTAAAAGTAATAAGATGAATAAATTCATCCTTGGACAAAACACTCTCCCTAACCCTAAATCTAGTATAAAACCATATCGCAACACTAACCCTAATCGTACACTGAGATTAACACTAATCTTACATGAGACAAAACTCTTACTTTCTATTTTACTCAAATTTCCCCACAAATTTGTTCTTCAACAATGATTTTGATGTTTTGAATCCCAGACCTACATGTAACAACCCTCTGTTTGAGTTTTGTCAAGGAAGGGCAAACAGACAATTTTAAGGGGCCTAATGATGATAACAATCTGTTTTATCCTACAGTCTGAGGCTTATGACATCCGGAACCGTGTTCAGGCCCCAACTTTGCTTAGTGCTGATACCTTAGCAGTGGTAGCTATGGAGAATCTCAAGCTACTCAGTGATGAGCTAAATGCTGTCTCTGGCAAGGCAAGGAGCTACGCCAGCTACCAGGACAGATTCGGTAGCTCCATCTCCTCACAGAACAAGATTAAAGGCTTCTCAGAGTAAGTATGACTTTTTTTTACCCATCGTTTCAAAGATCCTAAGTGCATTATCTTTCTGTTATTATGATTATTCTTATGTCACATTTAGAATAGGATACTTTTTATTGGCATGATATATGTTTTATTGTGATAATGATATAGTCTTTGAATAATTTCTACTTTTGATGTTTATAAATTTGTCACAATTTGGCTGCTACGATGATGATTAATAAAACCAATTCAATTCAACTAGTCTGGTTTAAAGACTAGTTGTCATTGATAGATGGTAGTGTTTGATAAGCCCATAAGTTATGCTTATTACCAGGAGCGCTTCAGTAGCTCCATATTGTCCCAGTACAAGATAAAAGACATCTCAGAGTAAGTATTGCATCCTATTCTAGATTGAAGACTAGTTGACATTGATAGATTGTAGTCTTTGGTAAGGCCATAAGTTATGCTTATTATCAGGAGTGCTTCAGTAGCTCCATATTGTCTCTGAAAATTAAGATAAAAGGCATTTCAGAGTAAGTACTACTTTCCATTCTAGTCTAAAGAATAGTTGTTTTCATTAATAAAATAATACCGATGTTCTTGTTGTGGAATCGGGTTGAATATATCTTTGAGGCAGAAGATGGTCAAGAAAAGGAGTCTTAACAGCTAAGATTTCTTACAAATATGAAGGCATTCAAAAATAAATGTTGAAGGGATTAATATAGTTTAGATCTTCCATGTATATCAAATGCTTTTCACAGATGTGAAGGAATTCAAATTTTCTACTTGTTTCTAACAGGCACTGTGAATTGTGTTATTCATCCTATTTTGTCCTCACAGAGAGATAATGATGTCAGATTATAGTGATCGTAGTGCCAGTGCTCAGCAGATCCTGTCAGAGCTCTCTGAGATCGAGCGGGAGCTGCAGTTGAGGAAACTCCTGTGGGAATCGTCTGACGAATGGGGTAACCTGGTAGAAGACTGGACTGAGACTCAGTTTGATATACTCAATGTAGACGTCATGCAGAAGAATGTCAGCAAGTTCACACAGACCGTCTTCATGCTTGAGAAAGGTGAGAATATTCAGAGAGATAGATAAGAGTCACTTTCACCCTTATACGACAGGAATTATTTAGGGTTTTATTTGATTAACAACTTACCAACCCTTGTTATTGTCAATCTTCCTTTTTTAATAATTCCTTATCCTAACTACTTGATCTTTCAGGGTTGCCACCAAACGAAGTGCTTCCAAGGCTCAAGGAGCGTGTCTTGAGCTTCAAGCAAGGCATGCCTGTCCTCACGGCCTTGAGAAATGCAGCACTTAGACCTAGGCATTGGCAAGAGATCCAGAACCTGATAGGTCGGGCCATTATCAGGGACAAGAATTTCACTCTTGGAAAATTCCTGGAGCTACAGGTAGAACAAATAAACTTTATATTAAGAATTAGAAAATACTCAGTATCATGTAAAGACTTCCCAGTGTACTGCAAAATTGATCTGTAAGTGCAACTTATCATGCAAATAGGTTTAGCAGACTTTAATTGTATCTTTTGCTGCTTACAGAAATTAAACCACAACTCACAATGACAGACCCTCAAACTAATACCCCTGACAATAATCTCTAAACAGAATTTATTCCAATTACATGTACCTTACGGGCAACTTCCTTTGGGGAATTTGTGTCATCGCTTAGTTTTATTTGAAGTAGGGGAAGGAAGAGGTTATTGTATTATTGGGGGAAATGTTCAGGGTTGCTGTTGTCAACAACTGGTAGTCTAGTGAGAAGAAATTTTGTAATGAAAATATTTAGGTTTAGGTTTAGAAAAACCTTACGATTACCAATTATAATGTACATGTATTAGACAGCAATACATTTAATGCTTGTTCAGGGTTTGTGTTACTTTTCTTTAATTTGAGTTTAAATAATACGGTATATCATCTTTACTTACAGCTATTCCAATACAAAGATCAGATCAATGATATCTCCACAACAGCCAGCAATGAAGCTACACTAGAGGTTATGCTCAATAAGGTAATACATGTATATCATGCCTTTAATTTGTGGTCAATTTCATGTTTTAGTTTTTATTCAAAAAGCTGTTTGTGGTCTATATGTTGATATTCACAGGTTTTATTTCTTATTTTGATTGAGAATTAAAATCATTAAGCAATTTGATTGTAACTTTCTGACTTTACCAATGAGACATATTACAGAATTCATGTAAGGGTCTAGTTCTACACTAAAGATTAGAAAATAATTACCCTCGGCTTGCTCTCATGGAATACAGGAAAATATTTATGTGATGGTGCCATATTCCATGGAAGAAGCAGGGGGTATTAAACAGAGATGCCAACCGTTCCTTTTTTGGCGTATTTGTTACATATTTTTGCTACAAATACGCCAATATGTGTTTTGTATGTTTTGTTATGTTTTTTTTTATTTCTTGGAGTATGTGCCATAGTTATGTATTATGCACGATCTGCTTAGGACAACCTAAATAATTTTTCCTTCTGAGAATACTTGTTGTTGAAATAGGTTGGCATCTCTGGGTTAACCAATAGTATCTTTTGTAGGCGGTCAGATCTGCAGTGGAGTTTTTGCAAAATATAAAATGTTGTATAATTTTATCACTTCTCCTTTTACATCCTGCTAGGTCATTGACCTGTGGCGAGTGACAGACTTCCGTCTGGTGCCTCATAGTGGAAGAGACTTCAGCATCATTGCAGGAGCGGATGACATCATGACACAGCTAGAGGAGAGTCAGGTTACCATAGGAACCATTAGAGGATCTCGATACGTCACCCCTATCAAGGTAATACCCTATTTCATCTTGTTTTCTTCTTCATATGTCTAGGTGTGATTGGGAGAATAGAATAGTCGCATTCAAATAAAGGGTTGGTTGGTTGGTTGGTTAACTGGGTTTTTGACAGATGTGTATCAATCAGATATGATTATATACTTCTGGGACTGACCTTTAACACCACCATCTGAATGACCTTACTGGAATTTGAACCTGGGTTTGATCCATGTCAGTTTGTAGGTGGATGCGGAGAGTTGACATGGAGCAACTCCTGATCCTGTGAAGGTTAGAATAATGACATGGTTCTCATTGGAACAATTAGAAGCTCTAAGTACATGTGTAGGTTACATCCATGAAGATTTGACCATTTTTGCTATAATCATGTTTTTATGCCTGCAGGAAATGTCGTCGGCCACATGCCAAAAGGGCCTTAACGTTTGTAGTATTTGTACAATATGAATGGCCTTTAAAGACGTTAAGGCCCTTTTGGCATAAGGCCGACGATGTGGACATGATTGTATATTTAGGCCACTATAAACAAGACATACCATCTTTACAGACAAGTGGTTGATGTGTATATATTCAAATTGAAACATTTTTGCAGTACTTGCAAAATTCAATACCTTCTCTGCAGTCAGACATATTGTTTTCATTTGATTGACTTTTTCAGGCCCTTGTTGATGAGTGGGACAGGAAGTTGAACGTGTTTGCTCGTACCTTAGATGAATGGATGATGTGTCAAAGGAACTGGCTATATCTTGAGCAGATCTTTACAACACCTGACATACAGAGGTATAACTTGGATTTGTTATCAGTCTAAAACCAAATTTTTAGCTGTGGTGCCAAAATTGCAAGTCAAGAGAAAATGGACGCTAGAGCTGTTTTGCGTCGGAAGACTAGGACTAGGTGTAGCGTCATTATGGGTAACTTGAGGTAGCATTGATAACTTCAACTCTGAAAATAGAAATGTGCATGGTGGATTTGGATACTGTAATGAGCTTTACGGTTCACAGTGTCGTTAGTCCTGAAAAGGATTGTTGAGAGAGAGGACAATGAAATGGGGAGTTGAGGAGAGTAAAATTGGAGACCGGGATTGGAGATAAGAGTAGATAATAGAGTTATTGTTTTCTTGATGGAGTCCTAAAAAGAACTGTAAACCAGATGGGAAAGCTAGAGGCGAGGAAGGCTGTAATAGTAGAGAGGGCTCGAAGCTCCAGGCAGCTTGACTGTCTTGACTCCATCTCCTCTTTGACTCTCACAGCAGTCTTTGTTAGGACTATATTAAACCACATGATGAAAAGTAAACCTCATTACCGCAAACTCAACTCTATCTATAACCTTAACAAAAGTCTCTGTTTGTCAGTTCTAAATAATACCAGCATCTAAAATTGATACTGTAATATTTATCATGCGGCTTATTAGTTATACCATCCCCAAAAATTTCCAACGATGCTTTTTTCCATTTTCTATATCATCAACATATCAGAATTAATTTGAGACAGTTACTCTTGAATTGAAATTTCTTTGTACATGTACACAAATGTTTACAAATAATTCTCCTTTTTTTTCCCGTCCTTGTTCCAGGCAACTTCCCACGGAAGCCAAGTTATTTGCCAGTGTGGACAAGTCCTGGAAGGATATCATGCGTCGTACAGAGGATCGACCTAATGCTCTAAGGTGTGCCACATTACCTGGTGTGCTGGAGATTCTGCAGACCAGCAACTCTAATCTAGAAAAGATTCATAAATGTCTGGAGGTAATGTTTTGTGCTTTTATTATTATTTTGAAAAAAAAATCTTTGAAACATTCTGTTTTATTCTTGAATACAGTGCATTATTAACTTATTTAAGAAAAATTCTTGGACCATTTGATCACTAAAATGATGATAAAAAAGGAAAGAAGAAAAGAATCATTTTAATTCGACTAAAATTCCCATATGAAATTCTTTATTTAATGTCATTTAAATAGTATATTTTTTTCTTTTATTAAACGTTTGTATTACATTTTACTCCAGGTAATGGTGAATGAGGTCTGTTTATGACATAAATTTGAGTTTGAATGAATAATAATAATAGGAGCTTCTTATATAGCACCTAATATGAAACAACAATGAAGCAGACTGATTATCATGCTTTATACCTTGTCTGTGTAGGATTATCTGGAGACAAAGAGACTGGTGTTCCCACGGTTCTACTTTCTCAGTAACGATGATCTACTGGACATACTAGCACAGAGCAAGAACCCTGATGCAGTACAGGTATAGTATACCAGACTATTTATGGTCAACAAACTGTCTTTCATGTCTGCTTGCAAGAGATGTGACTTCTTTCCTAAATTTCATTTTGTGAAAACATTTTGTTGTTGCTGGACAACACCTCCAAGAAAACTATCCCCAGGACAATAAATATTATCCCCTATAACTTCACCAAGACAACTATTAGCAACTATTAGTACCCTATAACCCGAACCTTGGGGTAACTGTCATGGCAGTAGTTATTCGGTGTGGGGGGGGGGGGGGGGAGCTGTGTTAAATTTACTGACGGTTGTCCTCCAGCTACTGCAAATGAACATTTAAGTCAGGAAATAGTAAGCTTCCATGAATAACAGTAACAGGTTGTGTCCATCACCTCTACGTTTATTACCACTGCCAGACCTTATGTAATGCCTTGTATATTCCAACCTTTGCTCCAACTGGTAAAGTCATTAAATCTCACTCTCCCTGACCCCCTTATTGCAATTTCAAGTTGCAATAAAGAAGACAATTCATCAAAGTCGTAGAAAATGCATTTTTACTTTATACTGGTATTCAAAGTTTTGACAAGTATATACTTGGAGAAAAAACATCAAGATTTTAAAGCTTGTTATATCAAGATAAAGACTTTTATCCATTTTTATTTGGTGACGTTTGCAGCCTCATCTAGTGAAGTGTTTTGGTAATATCAAGAGTTTAGAATTCCAGAGAGAGCCTAAACTACCACCGACCGTCAGAGCTATGATATCAGCTGAAGGAGAGGCCATCTACTTGCCCAAGTAAGTATCCAACAAGCACCTGCTTTACCAAATAAAGTGGATTTATGAATCAAAATCCAAACTTACTTGTGAGAAAATTTTCCTACATTTTGATGAGGTACCTGTATCATTGTCAGATTATGATTCATAATTGAAGATGCTAGTACTAGAAGTTCCTATGTTACATCAAATCAGTTTTGAGAAACAGAGCTAGGGTAAAAAGGTAACATATGAACATCTAGTACTAGCATCTTCACTTATTTTACATATTCCGAAAGAGTAACTCCTCCCGCATCTTTTGGTACCATTTTTGTGTGGTATGTCTTTACGCTTGGATGAACACGACACATCGTTACATAAATGTAACAGAGGGCCAAAATGTAACATACGAACTTCTAGTACTAGCATCTTCAATTGTACTTTATTTGAACTCATACCAAATGAATTATGATCTTCATGACTTAATACTCTTACCCAGTTGGAGACCAAACCCGCATATATGTGGGTTTATTTCACTCATCATTGCATGAATAAGTGTAAAACCTTGTATGCAACAGCAACAACATTTTTGTTTTACATTTTTAAAAACTGCATAACCATACTGTGGCATTGGAAAGCTTTGAGGAGACAAAAGATTGGAGGGGACAGCCATTATTACAAACAATCACTTGCCCCTCCAACCTTTTGTCACTTGAACCATAGATTAAAAGAAAAACCTTAATAAATAATGTAATTATATCAATGTCATAATTTGTTATAACATCCATTAAAAGACCTAAATTTTAGCAGGAAAATGTTCCCCAATATGGCCTAATATAGAGAAAGTGACAAACATTTCTTCATGTGGTGACCAGATACATAAGTATCTGCCTCTATTATGAACTAATGTATTTCTGTGCAAATGCCGCTTGGAAAAAAGCAGATCATTTGCATTCTCAATTTGAGGATCTTTTTATTTAAAACAAATTTTCATCCAAAATAAAGCAGTTAACATAGCATACAATAAAATACAATAAATGTTACAGGTATGTGTCTAGATATATATATATATATATATATATATATATATATATATGTATTTAAAAAAAATAGATAACTTCCAGAAAAACTTAAGAAGCTTATTCATATTTAATTTTCACACCAAACTGGTCCATAGCTTCGCAATATATCTGTACAGCACTTAGAGACATAGTGTAACTATGTATTGGGCGCGTTATAAATCCAGAATATTATTACTACTATTATTATTTGTTTAAAAATTGTTCAGTATCGATATAAAAATTATGATTATTTCTTCCTTGCAGGAACGTGCGTGCGAGGAACCCTGTAGAACAGTGGCTAGGCAGTGTGGAGTCTGCTATGTTTGACTCTGTTAGACGGTAAACAAAAAAAATAATTTATAAACTTTATGGGCCGTATTCACAAAGGTGTACTAAGTTAAGCCACAGCTTAAATCTGTGGTTTAACTTTTGTCAACCAAATTTGACAAAACTGTCTACGTTGTTATGTTCTTTACACATTTACTTGTTTCTGGAATCATGCTTTAATGGTTACGAAAAATTTTATACTTATCATTTCCAGGCAGTTTTTAATAGTGTCAGTACCAAAAATTGCATACTTGCCAACTGTCCCTATTTAGTAGGGACAGTCCCTATTTTTGGGGAAAAGAAGGAGCAATTATCACCATTTGCAACCCTTTGTCCCTATTTTTTGAAAAATCTGTGCACAGTAATCTATAGGAAATACAGAAATGTCCCTATTTTTAAAATTTGTATTCCCACTTTGTCCCTATATTAGGATTCACAATGTTGGCAGGTATGATTAATTGTTATAAATCAAACATCTACTGTTCAAGATTATGTCACATTTTGCTGCCCATAGGTAAACCACAGATGTAAGCTATGGCTTAAGTCTCCCTTTGTGAATATGGGTCAATACATGTAGGTGATACTGTAGATTAAAATTAAATGTTTAAATATTAAAATCAATGCCTGGTCGATTCCATTAGGTATATGTACATACTTGAACTTCCTTGAAAAAAAGATTTTAGATATTCAAGTTTTCAGCTTAACTGTAGGTTCAATTTCATTGTTCATGTCTTGTCTTTGACATCTAATCTCCTGTGTATTCTATATACTGGAATCATAGCTCCATGTATATTGTGTTGTTCATGTATTTTTTCAAATACTTTAAAAATTTATGTTTGAAAATATTATCAACAGGGTAAATACTATCTAAGGGGTAAATATTAAGCTACTCTTAACTATGTTTATGTTGGAAATATTTACTCATTGAAATTTTACATTTACATTTTAGATATCAAGAGTGGTTGACAAGAAAATCAAAGTATTGAATGTTTGGGAGGTTGAAAGTTTGATATTTTAATACCACATGACATATTGGAATAGTGTTGTTTAGTTTATAAATGTATTGAAAGATTAATTTCATTCGCAATATATATTGTAATCTGCTGCTTTCTAAATGTTTTAATTCATCTTTCTAAGTGCTAAACTTATCTGATCTATATTTTCCATTAACAAAGCATATCAACTCTCTCTATATCCCTATCTATTAACCATATATTGACCAAACTTGTAACATCTCTCCATTTCTCTCTGTCTATTTACTCTCTGTTTCTGTCATCTCTTCTCAGATTCATTAAGTTTGTGATGGCTGATAGACAATTCCAGCTCTTATGGGGAATCACTGAACAGTTCAGTAAACTTAGCCGACAGTGTTATTCATTAGTCCCATGTATTCATTTTTCTTGAAGTTACCCCATATATTCATTGAGTTGATTTTATACATGTTTTCCTAAACAAAGCAAGAAATTCTGTATTGCACAAATGATTCAACCATTGCAATTTTTAAGTATAACACAAATGAATTACTTCTATCATTTTTTTTTCCATATATCCTAAGTAGTCATTTCCTTGAAGTTACCCTATATAATGATTGAGTTTATTTTATACAAATATAAGAAAACATGTTTTACACAAACAGCACAACTTTAGCAATTTTTAGCATAACACAAATGAATCTGTTCTCTTTCTTTTGTCTTGTTATCTGCCTTTCTGCATATTTTCTCTCTTTGGATGATGATCAAGTAATCAACATTTCTTTCCTTTGTATAAAAAATTGCATGCAATTTGGTTAAACAAATATCCGGTCATCTTTGTTTCAGACAATAAAATTTGGAGCATTTTTTTTTTTATTTTTTAATTTGCTCTTCCTTTTCAATTCTCTCCTTTTTCAACTTCATGTCTGTTTCTTGTTTCTTGTTATTTGCATGTCTTTGTATTTCATGTGTTCAAAGTTTAAATGTTACATTACACTTAATACTGAATCATTTTTTTACTCTTCTTATCTTTTCATACTGTATTGTGCATGTTTGTAATGTTTAGAAGTTTTTGTTGTTTACTTCCTTTTCCATGTATCATTAATCTTTTATGTTATATTTGCCTTTTCTTTGGCTCATTGATCTTATACTGACAGCTGATGGAGAAAATTGTTGTTGGGTCACTTCATTTTAAAGCCAGTAAATAAGAACTGTTATTTTAATTAATCATTAATTATAATTTTTAAAACATTGTTTAATCACTTAAAACTGTAGTATTGTAGCAATTGCAATTACTCAATAAAACAGCATGCATTACTGCATCAATTTTAAAAGTGAATCAAACAATCATTACCTCTGATGGAGATGTATATTCTGTATATTTCATTTGTTTTCCCCAATTATATTTTTGTTTATTCCATCCATTCACAGCTCACATGCAAACGGAATGCAAGAGTACACGTTAGGCAACAATTACCTCAATTTTACTTGTTTATATTGTTGATACACTACATCACCAAGTTATTCATGCTCACGCGTACACACATGTTCATAAAAATATATAGTACATGTAAATAGAAATTTGTATTTGAAACTTAATAGAACAAAATATATATTTTTCTTTGCACTGTTTGTACATATTCCAAATGATGAAATCCAAATTTTTAGAGGGAATTGTTTTTGTTGTTTAATAGCATTTTACACAACACAAAGTAACAATGGTATGTCATCAGCTTTGCATGAAAGATAGAATTAGGTCCTGTCTGTTGTAGAGTTATGAGTACATTGTATTTACACAACACATAGTAACATTGGTATGTCAGCAGCTTTGCATGAAAGATAGAACTAAGCCCTGTTTAGTGAAGTGATGCAATAAATATCATTCAGAATTTTGTACATCAGAGATAGGAGATTAATTCAAGTCAATTGCTATCCTTGGTTGGGGACTTTGGTGTGAAAATTCTTGAGAGCAATCATTACAAATGGTTTTGTAACTTTGCTTGATACTATCACCACCTTCATTATCTCATTTTCATCTTGCTGAAATGTGTTGCAATGATGCCCTAGCATGTATCTGTTAAAAAAAAAAGTCAGATAGCTTTATAGTTATATCATGTAGTCAAAATAATCATATAACATCATATAACATCTTTAAAAAAAAGAAGAAAAAAAAGAAGCTTCATCACTTTTATTAAACCCCTTCGTATTCTGGTGCTCACTTTTATCAATGGAAATAATTCAGTGCAGTCATCTTGAGAATCCAAGTAATTATATGCAAATTAAACCCTCAAGTAAAAGGAATTTGTTGAGTATTATTGTTTGTTGAAAGTTACATGTATAAGGGCATGAAACACAAGTTTATATGTCTGGTGCTCAGTAGACAATATATTGAATAATCAAGTATTTTCAAGAACTCATTTCCTTAAGTATATTTCATATGTTTCTTGAAATATAGTGAACAATTGTCAGCCATTAAACTTTATATATATTATGAAGCTATGGATTTTCGCCAAAGGGGGGAAAGGATTTTAATCCTGTTGTTGTCGGCCATTTTGTTTCAGAAACCTGAAGGAGAGTGTAGGAAAGTGGGGTAAAGATCTGGAGGACTGGGTCATGTCACACCCTGGCCAGATTGTCCTGACTGTGGTAAGTGCATCAAAATCCTGCAAAAAATTGATTTTTTTTTTTTTTTTTTTTTTTTTTTTTTTTTTTTTTTTTTTTTTTTTTGTTGTTGTTGTTTTTTTGGTTGTCCCGGTTGACTTTATATTAACTAAGCAGCCAAAAAGCATTTAGACAAAATGAAAAAATACCAGTACCAGTGGTCAATGAATTTAGACATTGAAATGAAAGACGAGCCTTGGAAATAGGCCATGTCACATAGCAGACTTAACCCAAATGATCTCGTCTCTGAGACGTGAGGAAATTGTTAAACAAATGCAAAATTTGTATGATCAACAAAAGTGGCAATTTGGTGATAAGCGTCGAACCCAACCAGGGAGGGACAGGGTTTCCTTTGAGGAAAGGGGGAAAATTCTATAAAACTAAGTTATTCCCCGTGCAAAGTCAACTGGTAGCACTAACTCATCCCCTCAAAGCCTTACAGTATATTTACATATGCAAGAGCAGAAAAAAAGAGAGAAAAGGTAAAAATGAATATATCAGTATTTACAAGAGTTATCTGTCTCCATTGCTCAATGTAACCAAGTCAGAATGAGGCTCTCTTAATCTCTAAAACCAGCATTGTGCCTAGTCTCTTAATGGTTATTTTGTGTAAAAAAAAAATCAGCTAAGACAGTTATTCTTACTTGTTATATGCATATCCTCACCTCACTTTTTGTGTTGTTCTGTGTAAACCCACACACAAACAGGTGACCGCCAGTCTGGAGGCTGCCAAGGCATCCAATGCCCTGATGGACTCCATGGATAGATTGATGACAATTTATCATTTGTTACAATGCATCTACAAGCCATATATAGTAATAGTTAATCATCACTTGACCTTTATTTTGTCTCATCTAAACACACTCACAGGTGCAGATCATGTACAATCGTGAGGTGACCGCCAGTCTGGAGGCTGCCAAGGCATCCAAGGCCCTGATGGACTCCAGGGATAGACTGATTGACCGTCTGAACATCCTGGCCGGTATGGTGACCAAGCCATTGACCCATCATAAGAGGAACAGTGTGGAAGCCCTCATGGTCATCATGGTCCATTCTAGAGACATTGTCAACACCCTCATTGATAACAAGATCAGGAAGAGTGATGACTTTGAATGGACAAAGTGAGTTCTTAATTAATGGATGATGATTGTTTTGGATTTGTATGGTTGAAACTGGTAACTTCTTGCTGGTTTTGTATGTCTTCCAATGCACATATGCTCTGACATATTGAAATTTTGTTTTAGTGTCAGAATCAAAATGATTACACTCATCACCTGCAATCTTTAGAGAGAGAGAGAGAGATAGTGTGTCCACTTTGTAGTTCAAGGTTTATCCGTCCAGCAAAGTAAAGTAAAGCTTTGGTCATCGTCCTGGGTTCCCATTCTTTTCATTTATTATGGACTGAGAAATCTGTGATTAATATGAAAGTCTCGTATCTTTTGTTTAATTCACTCCTTAATGTTTAAAATGTCCATATAGTTGTTTATAGGATCAAAATGTTGTGTACAATGTTTTTAGTGTTAAAATATATCCAGTAAATTCTATACTGATGCTACACATTTGAACATTGTGAGCTGTTATTATAGCAAAGTATTGATGTACTGTTCATGAACATAATGGCTTTTGGGCAATTATCCCTCAGGCAACTTCGTTACCAGTGGGAGGAGCAGAGCAACTCCTGCATCGTCCACCAAGCGAGTGCGTCCTTCCAGTATGGCTACGAGTACCTTGGCTGTTCCCTTCGTCTGGTCATCACCCCTCTGACTGACCGTTGCTATCTGACTCTGACCGGTGCCATGCACATGCACCTTGGTGGATCACCCGCTGGACCTGCTGGAACAGGGAAGACAGAGACGGTCAAGGATCTGGCTAAGGCTGTGGGCAAGCTGTGTTTGGTCTTCAACTGCTCTGAAGGGTTGGACTATAAGGTGATTAGATGATACTTCAATTGTGCACATCTTGAAAAATCTGTCCGTCAATTTCAAAAATCTTTTTATGAGCATGACATTACTTTTCTATATAAATAGAAAGCTTTCAACATTGTCCCCAAGAATAATTACAACAACAATTATGGCCAGTTTAACCGACTCATGTCAGTCAGATTTGACACTCCTGGTGCACCATATTATTACCCCAGGTGCGGATCCAAGAAAATCGAATTGAATGCATTTCGGGGGCCCAATTGTCTGGGGACAAAAGCGGCTCTATTATGTTTACTCATGGGCCCGGTAAGTTCATTGTGTGACTCCGGTCTGCATCCGCTACTGTACCCAGCTTTAGCATGGCTACCATTATGGCACTCTATAACAAATAACGAATTTTAAATGAAATTCAATTTGACCTTTTCATTGCCGTTGAATACATATTTATATCTCATTCATTCTAGTCATTTCATGTTACTTTGATGATGATTTTATTTCTACCATGGTAATCTCTATCCTCTCTCAACTTTTTTTTCACAATGACAGTTTATTTTGATCTTGAAGTCCAGCTAAGTTTTGACCTTATCAATGACATACATGTATTCTCAGCAACTCGTTTTTATTGATTTTTGGCATTTTGTTCTATTTTGACCTTCTAATTGACATATGATGGGCAAGTTCTTCTCAGGTCTATCTGAGTCTGGTAGTTGGTGTTGCTTTGATGAATTCAACAGAATTGATGTTGAAGTACTCTCTGCAATCATTTGATCATAAACTCCATAACATTCATTATTGACTTTACTGTTTCAACCTCGTCTTTGATATTGACATTATTTGACCTTCTTATTGCCTTTGACAGATGATGGGCAAGTTCTTCTCAGGTCTATCTCAGTCTGGCAGCTGGTGTTGTTTTGATGAATTCAACAGAATCGATGTTGAAGTGCTTTCTGTGATTGCTCAGCAACTCCATAGCATCAAGACAGCAAAGGATGCTAATGCTCTCAGGTTAGAACATGGTTAGGATTTTAATCATATAACATAGTGAAATAGGCTTGTAATTAGACAGTAGTGCATCATCTGACATGAACTATGTTTCCTATTCATTTGACAGAGTCCAAACATGCAATTATTGTCTAGCGAAAAACAATAATGTTTGACTTGATTGCACGTTCAACATATATGTATGAGTCATCAATACAACTATTGCCCAAGTCAATTGATATTAAGCAAATCTCAATGACTGCTTATGCATTACTTTCTAAAAAAGGGGTATAATTTCTGGAAATTTACACCCAAAATTGTCTAACATCCCTAACATAGCATTTCTTTGTCTCTCCACAGGAACTGTGAAAAATTTCTTTTCTTGTATAACCTTTTTATTCTAGATTTATGTTTGAAGGACGGGATATCAGACTCAATTTGACCTGTGGAGTGTTTATCACCATGAACCCAACGTAAGTATATCTCTTTCTTACATTTGCTCTACAGATGATGTTGTAACTGCATTCTGAAATGATTTATCTCTATATGTTAATCGGTGACGCCAGTAAAATATAATAATAAATTCGATTGATATCTAGTTATATAGTGCACCCATTACATGAACATACTCTACTGAACTGCAAAAAAAAAATATATATAACAGAGCTCCAACGATGCAACTCCATACTAAACACACAAATAAGATAATTGATTAAAAGCTTCTGAAAATAAGTCAGACTTCAATAAAACTTTAAAGACATTATCATATGAATCTTTTCTTATTCTTATTCTGTGGTGATTACAGGGCAATATCATGTCATTTATCTACCTAACTAATCAGAAATTATTGGAAATCAACACAAAAATAAGGTGATCTTTTTGCCATAGACTTACAATTGATATCTTAAGATTTGTTGTATCATTTATTTTACAGGACTCAGATCACATTTAGAGCCGTATTACTGACTTTTCTCAATACTTATCATTTAGTTATGCTGGTCGTGTAGAGCTTCCAGACAATCTCAAATCTCTCTTTCGTCCCGTCTCGATGATGGTGCCAGACTATGCCCTCATTGCCGAGATCATGTTATTCTCTGAAGGGTTCACGTCGGCTAGATCACTTTCCAATAAGATTGTCAACCTCTATCAGCTGGCTAGTAAACAACTCTCTCAGCAGGTAAAGGATTATGTTTGTAACTTTGCGAAAATGCACGATCAGTTACATTTGTGAATAGATTATCATAGTCTGTTCTGTGATTGATTTTATGTGCATGTATTTTTGTGAGAGAACATTGCATGCTATAGGGCAAGTCCAAGCTATTTTGCGCGGTAACAAACGGGACATTCAGAGCCAAAAATAGGGCTTATTTGAACAATCTTAAATGAAATCTCAATCCTTCGGTATATTCCTGAAGGTACTAACAATGTTCAACAAAAAAATAAAAAATAGTTGTAATAACTCAATTCATAATTAATTTATGATCATTTATTCGTCGGTACCAAACGGGACCGCAAAAAAATGGTGTTTTCAAATTTTGACTTTGTTCACATATAACTCTGAATTTAAAAAGTAGATCTAAATTTGCAGAGTCATATCCTCTTAAACATGTAATAAACATTATAAGGACATATTTTAACGTTAATACAACTTCGAGTTTTCTGGCAAAGGTCAAGTTTAAAAAACTATGTCAGGTAACGAACGGGACAGTAACACACGGGACAATTATTCCCTGTAATATTATTTATTAAACAATTGGTGTAGCCAAGGCGTAGCAACATCTTTTGTTAAGAGATCTCTCTGATAAATCAAAAGAAACATAATACAAGACACAAATGTAAGAAAAACTTATTTTGTTTCATTTCTAAAGGTGGGAGGGTGGGTAATAAAAATGTATGATTTTACATCAGCTCAGTAACTTTTGTGAGACTATTTCTGAGACCTGAGTATTCTAAGTCTAAAAATATGGAAAGCTATGTGCTAGGTTCGTGATATTTTCACCAGAGTTAGCCAAGAAAATATAAAAACAGAAAATACTTACTTTTTGGTTGTACTCCTATGACAAACCTCTTTTTTAAATGGTTGAAAATAGCATTTTTAATGCATTTTATATATTTTTTCATGAATATTAATGAACCTTGTGATGTCATATGACCTTGAAATGACTTTTTGACCTCATTTGCATTAAGTTCATTTCATAACCTGTATGGTGATATATGACACATTATGTATACCTTTACAAACCCACTGACACACTTGACACAAAAATGGTCAAAAAGTCAAAAAATCACCATCTCGGGAACAAATAGCGTGGACTTGCCCTATACTGATTTTTTTCTTATCATTGCGTATAATCTTAGAAGCTCTTTTTCCCTTGGAGAGGAGCTGGGGGAACCCTTATGTGCATTTATCATCAGAAAGTGATATGCCAAATGCTGAAAGAGATAAAATCACTAATAATTTACAAGAACACATCAACATTCTCTTGAAATATATGTATGGTAGAGTATTAAATAAAAAGTCATTTCATTTGATCCCAGCATCTGTCTCTCAGTTTTCATATTGATAGTATGTAAGCAGTAAATCATTCTCTTGGAAATGCAGCATTTTTGACAAACTTGCTTGCTTTTAATATTTCTGTCCTAGGATCATTATGATTTTGGTATGAGAGCTATTAAGTCTGTTCTTGTCATGGCTGGGCAGAGGAAAAGAAAGGCTCAAATGGAGTAAGTATACTACTTCAATTTTTAAAGTACTTTTTTTTTTTTAGATGTGTACCTTTAAAAAAATGATAATTTTTGTATACAATAATTGCCTCCTTCATTACTTGGCAAACTTACAATCTCCTATATGATAATAGTAATAATGGTCTATTTATTTAAGAAAATATCCAAATTGGAGGCACATGGCTGAATTACAAAATGTATTCCTCATATGTGCTGAGTACAATTTGACCTTGACCGAAGCACAATAAAAGCTATGAATTATGTATGATTGATGTCATACTAATAACCAGATACATTTTTTCCCCCTTCAGATCTTTAGAATCCAAGCCATTGAGTGAATTAGAAGAAGCCTTCATTCTTATCCATGCTCTAAGAGATGCTAACATGCCAAAGTTCTTAGCTGAGGATGTACCTCTCTTTGAGAACATCCTAGCTGATCTGTTCCCTGGCATAGACCCACCCCAACCAGACTATGGGGTATTAGAGGTAATTATAGCCATTTATAGAGTTTATTTTAATGGATATAAGAGTAAATTCTAAAAAAGATGCCAACATGCCCAAGTTCTTAGCTGAGGATGTACCGCTCTTTGGGAACATCCTAGCTGGTCTGTTCCCTGGCATAGACCCACCCCAACCAGACTATGGGGTGTTAGAGGTAATTATAGTCATTTATAGAGTATTATTTTAATGGATATAAGAGTAAATTCTAAAAAAGATGCCAACATGCCCAAGTTCTTAGCTGAGGATGTACCTCTCTTGTGGAACATCCTAGCTGGTCTGTTCCCTGGCATAGACCCACCCCAACCAGACTATGGGGTGTTAGAGGTAATTATAGTCATTTATAGAGTTTATTTTAATGGATATAAGAGTAAATTCTAAAAAAGATGCCAACATGCCCAAGTTCTTAGCTGAGGATGTACCTTTCCTTTGAGAACATCCTAGCTGGTCTGTTCCCTGGCATAGACCCACCCCAACCAGACTATGGGGTGTTAGAGGTAATTATTACAGTTGGTTATAAGGTTCATGTAAGGGTTATAGAGTTCATTCTAAAAAGGATGCCAACATGCCCAAGTTTGTTCAAAGAAATTATATGTGGATGCTGGACACAATTGATGTGTGTTATTGTCTTGAATTTATGCCCATGTTTAACCTATCCACTCCAAAATTTATTCAAAAGCAAATTAAAGCCAAGGTTTATTGATGACAATTCATGCTTATAAATATCAACCTGCCACTTACTACACACCACCTACATTATAGTATGTGACCATCAATTATTATCTTATAATGGAATATTATACTAGCCCTAATACAAGCAATCTTCCTTGATACATGAAATCTTTTCTTCAGCATTGCATTGATTCAATTGCAATATGAGTATCAGAACAAATATGCACATGTTTCTAAGCTTCGACAAGCTCAAATTTTTTGAAACAATGTCCATTCACATCTTAGTAATTATTCTGTATTCGCCCTTCACTAAATTCTTTCTGTGGAAGTTGTTATAGAGTTGCGAATGACTTTACGAACTGGTACATGTTCTTGGGTGCTATGCTGATCACATGCTTAACCATTTAGCACACGAACCGATTGCTAGTTGTTTGTATAGTCATTCGTAACTTACAAACGTCTTGGTGAAACACAGCCCTGGTCACCTAACTACATGAATTTATACCATTGCAGAAAGCAATCTCGATGGCGATACGTGACCTGACCTTACAGCATTGGCCTAGCCAGATAGAGCATGTGAAGCAGCTTCACTCTCAGATCCTAGTCCGACATGGTGTCATGCTGGTAGGACCGTCAGGGGGAGGCAAGACGTCTGTCCGAAGCATCCTGCAGAGGGCGCTAGTCGTCCTACCCACAATCCATATGGAGGAGGGTAACGAGAAGGGCAAGACTATCATGGTAAGTTGATTTTAGAGTCTTGGAATTATCATTGTATTATTACTACAGCAAAAATGTATTTCTGTTTGAACAGTATCTATTATGAATGTCATCGAGTGATAGTAACATTAAAAATAAAAGTGTAAAGTGGAGTTGTTTGAAGATGTAGTCAGGGGTTCACAAGTTTTTTGAAAATGCATGCTGAGATCAGACTCATGTTTTTTTGTTTTTTTGGGGGGGGGGCTCAGGAGATGTTATAGGCATGTTTCAGTTTGCATGTCTCCTCAATTTTCGACTTTACACTCATCAACTTTTTTTTTCATATTATACTTTTAAGGATTTGTGAGTATTAATAAGACTCCTCTATAAATATAAATTTCTTCAGGGATCAGAGTTCAAACGTGGTTGTGCATGCTTATGGGATGCCTGTTAGTGTTGATGCATATTTTAATAGAAGCTGTAATTATAGACCAATTTGGTTTGGGTGATGTTTTGTCTCATGGCGGCCATAGCTAGTGGGCTTCCAGTATGCGTAACAAAAGAAAATGTATATATGCGCAGACATACGCGCACCTGGCTCATTGCATAGCCCCCGAGCTATAGCTGCCGTAAGTTACATTGCTCTGAAGTTGGATTTTTGTTTACAGAAGGGTGATAAAGAAGATGTAACCTTTTATCTCATTCTTTCATCCAGAAAACTTACGGCAAGAAGGGACGAGTGGACACTTTCACCCTCAACCCAAAGTGTGTGAAGATGGGTGAGCTGTACGGTCAGACTGACCCTAACACCCTGGAGTGGACGGATGGTCTCCTTGCTTCGGCAGTCCGGAAGTTCTCTCGGGAGAGTGCGACAGCACACACAGGAGAGGATGGGGAGGGTAGACCAGGAACCAATGTCAGTGGGACAATCAGGGACTTGGACTCTGTTTCGGGGGTAAGATTTATATCGAGTATTGTGTGTATCGTGCTGAGAGGGATTCTAGGTTAATGTGTGTCCCTGAGCCTGCTATATTAAAACTGCAATACTTGCATCTTAGACGTACTTGTTTACAATGTCCAAAGTGCCTGGAAGTGATAATGAATAGGTATGTTAATTCTGATAGGATGGAGTTTTCGTAATTAACTGATGTAGATGCTAGATGTAGATGCTTGTCCCTTATTGAGCAAGAGTGATGATGTAATTGGGAGGAGCAGTCTGGAAAATGTAAGGTCACGGTTGTGAAACCAAGTTGTCTTGCCGGTGCCTTTCGTAAGGCAGTTATCATTACCATGTCGCTTTGAATCTAAGCTCTTCTCTTTGGATTCCCACGCTACATGGAAAGCCTGGATATCAGGGAAAGATCAGGGAATTTGTTCTCCTAATATAGTGGGAACCCCTGTGTCTTCCTATTAATTATACAATTGTTTTCTTGAATAAAAATCAAACTTTTACCTTTCAGTTACAAGATGCCGGGGCCGTTATGGTTTCTTGAATAGTAGTTCTGCTAACAATCAAATAACCCATATTCATTTCAATATCCCATTTCAATTTTTGTCTTTGTTAAGATGACCACCCCACGGTCGGCATCAAGAGGCCCTTCCCCCGGAGGCACCTCTTACCCTCCCTCCACCACAGCCTCCCAGTCCATCATCATGGACTCCACCACCGGAGGGGACAGCGTCAGACCACTGACGGAGGACCGGAGCGAGAAGATGGGTCACGGTGCCGGGGAGCAGACCCCTAACGACTGGCAGTGGTTGGTGCTGGATGGACCGGTGGATACCC
The DNA here is from genome assembly GCA_940671915.1 of Paracentrotus lividus. Taxonomy (NCBI): domain Eukaryota; kingdom Metazoa; phylum Echinodermata; class Echinoidea; order Camarodonta; family Echinidae; genus Paracentrotus; species Paracentrotus lividus. Next base: position 15,986,933 of record CALNVZ010000174.1, read on the forward strand.
TGTGGGTGGAGAATCTCAACACAGCGCTGGATGATAGTAAGCTGCTGTGCCTGGCTAACGGGGAGAGGATTAGCTTGACACCTGGGATGAGGCTGCTGTTTGAAGTGGATAATCTCTCTCAGGCTAGTCCAGCCACCATTAGTAGGTGCGCCATGGTATATCTGGTAAGTTCTACTTTTTGTGGTTGTTATACTTTGAAAACTTTGACGTCATGTTATTTCACAAAAGAACTAAACAGGGAGCAAAGAGCAATTTACCTAAGATGAGCTTTAGCAGAGCTTTTCAGAAGAAAATATTGTAAGGTCACCCCCTTGAATGACAATCTCCTTTATTTATGGGGTTTTCTAAAAGATCTTCTGTGAGAAAAGAAGATATTTTTACAAAGACATTAACGACTGTTGTAAAGCCTCCATATGAATTTCAATAGATTTCCCTCCTTCATTTTTTAAAAAAGATTATGATTCTTTATATTGATTAAATGTTAATTGATTTTATCATTGCAGGACCCAGTTGATCTTGGTTGGCGGCCTACTGTGAAGACGTGGATCTCAAAGTTGTCCAAAGATGTAAGTGTTTAACAAAAAAACAAACAACAAAAAATTGTCATGTAAATCACAAATAATATTCATAAACTGGAAATTTCGCAGAAATAATGTATTTGCAATCGCAAGAAAAAAACTTGAGAACGGGTAACAAAACAAAGAGGTGCTGTTTCCGACATTATGATTATGTGACAATATATTCCAAAGCATGTTATTTCAAATATGAAAAGTTTTCCCATTAGACTTTTACAATCACCACTGACAATTAATTGTGCTTTATTTGTTGTACATTAATTCTAGATATTATGATATTTCAATATAATGAACAAACACTTGAAATGGAATGAAACATTTTGAAAGTTACAATTGAGGAACATGAACCAGATTGCAGATACAGTTATATTTTTTCACTGCTTCCCATATAATCTTACATATACCTCCCAATACATTCCTTGTGTAATAGATACCTGAGAGTGGGAAGCAGCACCTGCAGGCTCTATTTGATAAGAGCCTTGACAAAGGGTTAGAGTTTGTCCAGGAGTACAAAGGTCATCAGCATGTGCCGGCCTCCCCCACTAGTATGGTCAATACCTTGTGCAACCTGCTTGGAGCTTTCCTTGACTTTCTAGGCAAGAATGGAGGCTTCGGAAACCCTGGTAAATCTTATTGAAGAATGTTATTGCTTGCGGTGAATTGGTTTGTAGAGTGTTGGTCTCATGATACAAGTTGATGTGCTTGGTGCTCTTTGGTAAGGTACAAATCCTCATTACCAAAGCCATAGGACTTTTGGTCTTTTACTTTCAGAAGCAATTTACTTCTTTTAGGTACAGACCATATACTTTTGGGGATCTGTATTTAAGACATTAGCAAAGAAATAAATAAATAACAAAAAAAAAAATTATACTAAGAAAGAAACAGGTAGATTTTAATATGATTTTAGATTAATGTTTTTTTGTGTGTAAACCAATCCTGTAATCTTACCTAGTATGGCATTTTTAAATTAAAAAAAAATATATAGATTTGTACATGTATGTAGTAAAAACGAAAGTAAAACTGAATTTTCAGGATATATTAAGAAAATACCCTGAAAATTGATCCTGATAATCTGTTTTAAATTTTATACATGTAGTTTCAAGTCTTTGATTGAAATCTTTGTTGACTCCATGTCTCACTGATTCTAGATGATGAAAGACCATCTAGTGGAGAGAGTCTTCTGTCTAGCCATTCTGGTCGTTCATCTAGATCAGGTAACAAGAGATCCTCCAAGAAGACTAAGGACAAACCCAAGGTCCAGGCTAACAAAGGAAGGTCAGTATGGTCACAGATAATCATATCCAATACTTATTAATTTAGTAATTTATTGATGTGTTGTTCTTTTTGTAAAAACTAAAGTGTTGCCTTCCAAGTGGCCCTGTCCATTATGTTGAAAAAAAAGGGTGTCAATTCAAACATTTGGATAACATGAAATACAGAATTGAAGAATAGTGAGGTTCTTGAGTCAATTCTTCACTAAAGTATTGCTTCTTTTATGTTTGAACAATGGCAGCAGTAGTAACTTTAGAAGTGCCCAGACCAACTCCTCAATATGGTAGGCAACGTTGTTGACTTCTATTGAGTCTCCACATCGGTGGTCTCCTGGAAAAAGTGATATTATCTTGAGTAAGCTCTTTCAAAAACACTATTACTTTCTCTTCATAAATAATAGTACTAGAGAATGGTATCTTCAAAAATATCCTGACCAACTCCTAAACATATATGGCAAGGTCATTGTCTTGTGCCAAGTCTGATCCATGGATGATATGTCATGAAGACGTAACCTATCATGAGTTTGATCTTAATCAAACTTTTGTTTTCGTTTGATGGAACCCTAGCACCAAGGAGTGGTATCTTCAAAAGTATCCAGATCAACTCCTCAATATGCTTGGCAAGGTCTTTGTGTTCTGTTACGTCTGGTCCATTGGTGGTGTCCTGAAGCGAGAAGATGACAGTGATGACGATGGAGGTATCTCCATTGGAACAGCAGGAGGAGGAGGAGGCGGAGGGAAGAAGGCTGAGGTGGTGGAGCTGAACCTCTCCTATGAGTTTGATGGCTTCGTTCATGACATGTTTGATACAGAACCACCTCTTGGTAAGTCTTTTAAGAGTAGATGATATATGGTATCCTTGCCCTCTCATTTTCTGATTACAGCAAAGTGTTTACTAATTAATTACAATATTTGATTACAAGATTAAATATAGAATAACTGACAAGAGCAAATTTAATATATATTTCATATTGCATATTTTTCAATACATTAAGTTAACTGATCATAGGGAGGAAGAGTGACAATTAAGTGGTAGAGCAGTACTTGGTGTCTTATCTAGGAATGTGTTAGTACCCTTTGTTATACATTAAATTTTAGGAGTAAAGTTGTTGTTCCTGTGGTTGCTGATCTATCAACCTAAGGCACTGCAATCTTTAAATATATTTCTGGTGTCTCCAGTTATAAATGTTCGAATATCAAATTTGATGTTTATGCCATAACAGGAATAAGACTGCCCTCTGGTAGCCGAACCATCTTCCATTACTTTGTGAACCTTGAGAGCGGCAAGTTTGTACCGTGGGAGGAGCTTGTACCAAGCACAAAGTCCCTCATTGATAAGGGCGTGGTCCATGTCTCTCTTGGAGAACAGCTCGGAGTTACCAGCCAGATGAGCAAAGAGGCAAGCTTATTGTGATGGTGGTTATGGTGGTGTTGGTGATGATGATGGTGATGGTGATCGTGATGGTGATTGTGATGATAATGGTAACTGTGGTAATGATTGTGGTGGTGTTGGTGTTGGTGGTGGTGATGATGATGATGATGATGATGATGATGGTGATATTGATGGTGATGGTGATGGTGGTGATGATGATGATGGTGATGGTCATGTTGATGATGATGATGGTGATGATGGTGGTGGCTTTAATGATGGTGATGATGATGTTGGGGAATATAACGACACTTTCCTTTTGACCCCAGAGGGTATTTGAGAGATTTTTCCTCCACATATTTTCTCCTCATCTCCAGGTTTCTCTTGAAGATGGTGGACTAGTGCCAACCGTTGATACCATCAGATATTCCTTCCTAACTAGTCTACTTCTGCTCAACAAGAAACCTGTTCTACTCACAGGTAAGCCTTTATCATCCATGGCATTGCCTGAGGAAAAAAAAAAGAGAGAAAAAAAAAGGTAAAACAGCATTAACTTGATTTCAGTGATGCAGACAGAAGTCTCATGTATCTCGGTTACTTTTAATCCACATATTTATACTCTTTTCATGGCAGTTTTACCCATTTTATGGTGCATGCCTTTCATTATTAGAAAGGAAAAATACACTAGATATGATGTTAACACAAAGTCAAGTAAGAAATCCTTCATGTTAGGCTCAGCCATATATACTCATTTGTCAATACTTTAAAATCTTGCCAAAATTAATTTCTACAAGTTTAAACAGCATATTTGTCTTATCATATTGATAAATGCAATTCTTTATTTGAATTGGGAATCCATGATTTATCACACTGGGGATACTGGATTTGGAGTTCGTAAATCAGCCCTAATGTTGTAGCGTCTATGCCAGGAGAAAGGCACATCTATAGAACATTTTTCTATTATCATTTGATTCCATCTAGTATTGAAATCTATCATCTATATACTAATAACAATTCTCACACTTTGACCTATCGCACAGGTGATTCTGGAGTGGGTAAGTCAGCCCTGATTAGTCACATGTTGAAGCGTCTTTGCCAGGAGAAGGGTACCTCTACAGAGCATGGATCCATCCTAGGTGAGGTCCTTAACTACAGTGATAGAGGCACCAACATCCTCTCACACATCTCAGCTCTTACCTCCAGCGTTCTTGATGAAGATGGAATGAATGGAGGTGAGTCACTCTTTGATTGTCAAGATTACTTCTTAATTAACCAGAAATTTTTGCTGATATTTAGGTATTTGTGAAGAAAATGTGTCAGACCTGAGTAAATGAAAGAATTTTCAGAAGTAAATGGATTATAGATATTTTTTGAAGGTTTCACTGGTAGAATGATTAGCATTGGAAGGTTTCTTCAGGAGAAGACGGTGAGAGAGTAGGTCCTTTTCAAGACCTCTCATAACCTCAAAAAGAGATTAGATGGTGCACCATGAAATCTTCCACTTCTAGGTGGATAATGTTTTGAAATTTACCTCTGACCTTTGACCTCAGGTGGTATGATGGGTGGTGGAGGGATGGATCTGACCTTCATGACTGGTCAGGTCAAGAAACAAGCCACAGGATTGGTCAGTACCACCCTGCAGCTGAGTGCTCAGACCGCTCCAGCCAGAGTGACCACTCAGATACAGCACAAGCTACTCAAGAAGGGCAAGGACACTATGGTTGGACCCAGAGGAAAGAAGGTAAATTATATTAAAGATAATCTGGACATTCTTTTTCATACCGAAATATCAGGCATAGTGGATAAATACTACACACTAAAGGAATTTGCAGGAATTTGCGTAATTGCTGAGAGAAAGGTCAAAATTAGCATGATTCTGATCATTTGTCAGGCCACGTGGTAAGTCTATGCGTTACTGTATTCGTGGAAATATTCGCGGTACATCAATTTTCGCGGATTTCGTGCAAAGAGCAGCAGGCACGAATTTAAAAACCTGCGAATGTATAGGCATGATTTCCTATGCATGTATTGAATGGGTTCAATTGCCAGCTTACGAACATGCAACGTGAATTTAAGAACCTGTGAATATGTTTTGAGGCCGTTGAGCGCAAAAAATTAATCACGGGAATATATCATCGAATACAGTAATTAAGTGCACGCGATTTGCAAGAATCTATGTGATATCATTTGCTGAGTCTGTTAGCAAGTTGGTGGTGTACTCCTCGTCTTAATTTGATCAACTCATCTGATAATTTCTTAAGATTTAAATATAAAATCATTAATAGAGCATCATTATATTTTAAGTAAGTGTATATATATATATATATATATATATATATATATATATATATATGTAGGTGGAACAATATGAGGATATTATCTTTCAAATATTTCAATTTATTTTGGCTATAGCAACTCAGTTGATTTAGCTTTAACTATCGTCCACTCATCACAGAGACCATACAAACACATTTATAGTATTGACCTATTCTCTTTTCCCCCATTTCTCATGTGCATGTCATGTAGAAACAGTTTTGTCATATTCATATAGGAGATTACATATAAAATGAAGATAGTCTACAGTTAGAGTGATACACAACATGGCAAAGAGGAAATTCTAAGCCAATTTTATTCTCTTTCTTCCCATACAAGGTTGTAGTCTTTGTAGATGATCTGAACCTTCCCGCTCCTGAGCAGTATGGAGCCCAACCTTCTCTGGAACTTCTCAGGCTGCAATTGATTGATTGATTGATTAATTGAATGATTGTTTGAAGACGTATATGTATCCAGCCAACTCTATTCTCTTTCTTCCCATCCCAGGTTGTGGTGTTTGTAGATGATCTGAACCTGCCTGCCCCTGAGCAGTATGGAGCCCAACCTCCTCTAGAACTTCTCAGGCAGTTCATGGAGCTCAAAGGATTTTATGACACCACTAAACTATCATGGAAGGTAACAATTAAACACTATTAATGCAACACATTTATACTTCATCATCTATCTCGTAAAGTATATTACAAGATCCATTTTGAAACAAAGGGTAATACCCCTCAAAAAAGAAGAAAAAAAAAAGAAAAAAAATAGAGACACAAGAAAATTATAAATTAAGTTATACTACATTTTGGTTGCACAACGTACTTGCAAGTGTATATCAAATGACATCTCTGAAAAAGCAGTAGTTGTCATTTACAAGCAGAAGATGGAATATGATGAAGGATTTAATAGTAATTTTTTAGAGCTGAATCATAAAATAGTAATTTTACACTAACCTTCTTTCCTCTGGGTCCAACCACAGCGTCATTGGCCTTCTTGAGTAGTTAGTGCTGTTTTTTTTCCCCCAGAATATCTTGGATGTGACTCTAGTAGCTGCATGTGCACCTATCGGAGGAGGACGTAACTCTGTCAGTCCAAGACTTCTCAAACACTTCTGGTAAGTGACATGTTACTTCAATACATGTGTTCAGTGTGGTTTTTATATATAATGTAGTGAAAAAAGGAACAAGTTTTTACAGAATTTTAAATTTTTATATTATGTATGTTTGTGAATAGTATTGTTTATGATTCTCATGTTCTCATCCATGTATTATTTGTTAGATGAAACATCACAGTGTTTACTGCAAAAATGAATAATTGCATCTTCTTAAAAGAAATTTAATTTTTTGAAACCTTTTAACAAGATATGAATTGATGTGACATCAGCAACATTTTTCATTAAGAGGAAGTAGTGAACTTGAGATGAAATTATCAATGCCTACATTTTTAAACAAATGTTGTGTTATCATTTCTAATTGGCATTCAACCATCTTCAATCCCCTATACAGCATGCTTGCCTTGCCTCAGCCATCCACTCGTTCTCTCCAGCACATCTACCAAGTTCAGCTAGGGCGCTTTCTGGAGAATGGCGACTTCTTACCGGACGTCAAGGAGCTCCTCTATCCCTTGGTGTCGGCTTCCATTGCCATCTACTACAAGATGTGTGCCAACATCCTACCCACGCCAGCAAAGTCTCACTATACATTCAACCTCAGGGATTTATCAAAGGTACAGCCTTAGAATAGTATTGGACTTTTTGGACTTTATATTTAGTAGCTATGCGAAATATAGTAGCACATAAAAATGTGCTACTGAGTCCTTTTGACAAAGTCAATAGCACAGCTCTTGGGCCATGAAGCTATGATGAGGGTCTTTTAATAACTTTCATGTTTCATTAAAACTTTAAGAGGTATGACATCAAAGCCATTATATTTATATTTTCCAGTTGATCCTAGGCTTGTGGTTTGCGATTGTAACCAGTATGTTCATTTCTACTGAGGCAGCAACTCAGCTGCTGGCCTTTGAGGCCGTTAGAGTCTTCCACATCTTCAGAAAACATTATTTTATTCGATCTCAAACAGTGCATTTGACTTCATCGAAATTCTTGAACTTCACAAATTCTGTAGCAATTCATATGGCGTCATTGTTGTATTTACAGGTGATACTAGGTCTACTGTTAGCCAACGGCATTACAGTCACGTCCACAGAGTCTGCAGCCCATCTCCTGGCCCATGTGGAAAAGAGGGTCTTCCATGACTCCAGCAAACTTTTAAAATCTTGCTAATTGTATAACTTTAAATAAACCATTATTTTTCTTTTTTCAGGTTATACTAGGTCTGCTGTTAGCCAACGGGACTACAGTCACCTCCACAGAGTCTGCAGCACAGCTCCTGGCCCATGAGGCTATGAGGGTCTTCCATGATAGACTTGTGGATGACAATGATCGTATGAAGTTCTTTGAGTTCTTGGCAGATGACTTGCACAACTATTTCAAGGTGAGACCTGAAATCAGTTGACTGAAATATGTCCATTAAGCTTTTATTTTTTATTTTATTTATTTTTATTTTTTCATTTTTAAAGTATTATTTTTTTTAATGGATTGGTAGGTAATTTCTTATTGTATATTTCAGATTAATTTCGCTTTCAATGCAGGATTTATGAATCAAACCTTTCAATAAATATTGGATTATTCATGAGCAAAACTTTAAATACAAGTCAACCTAATATGAGTTGTTTTTTGGCAGGAAGATACATGAATAACCTGCTTAAGCATGAAAATTAGAGGAAACCTTCTTCCCTTATACAAAATCTTGATACTCTTTGGGACAAAATGAAATTCTAAGCGATAATTTTCTTTGTGTATTCCCCATCAATATCTATAAATCTGTCTAGTTTCATCTTCCATTTTTGTTTCCAGTGCAAAAATAATTGTCTATGTAGAATATTGTGATGCTTTTGTTTGCTAAGATGAACTTGTGAACCAAGATGTCTTGTAGGATTGAGCCTCAAACAAAGTCTAATTGATTACTATGCAGAACAATGTTCCAACATTCCTCTTAAAATGCATATATCCACTGTCTTTTACGCCAGGTGAAATGGTCTGCAGAGAAGCTTCGAGATGAGCCATTCTTGTTTGGGGATTTCTTAGATCTGAATGTGCCTTCAGCAGAACGTATCTATAGACCAATAAATGATTATGGAAAACTGTCCAGTATCTTGGAAGAATTCCTGGTCCGCATCAATTATTCTGGAGGACAGGTGGGCATCTTAATTGGATTTGATACAATTTTATATAAATTATATTGAGTGCAAAATGAGCAAGGGGATGTGATTGGTTCAGTGTTAGTGCAGTGGTGTCCTAACATTTGGGTATCAGATTCTACATGAAGCAATGGTGCCTTGTAGACGAATAGTGCCTGGCAAAAGGCACAATTGTTTCATTTAGAAATCAGTACCCAAATGCCATTTCCTAAGGTTCCTTGGGTTACCTACTAAAAGGGAATCTAGTGTAGTGGGAAAGATTAAGAAAATTATTTTGAGATTTCCTGATATTTTAATTCTATTTAGGAAGAATATCATAGTAAAAAGGTCCATTGTAAAGGATTGCTGATCAATTGCTGTTCAGGTCCAAAAATTTTGTGTTGACCCATACATGCATTTATGTGTAAGTGCATGTGACCCTAAGCAAAATTAGGATGATTTCTTATAATTTTGGCAATTCCAAAACTTCACAGCATACTATAATGGTTAGATAAACTATTATCAACCTTTCCAAAGCACTTTTAGACAGTCTCTTCCACATTTCAGTCTCATGACCAAAACAATAATTTCACTTTAATATCTAATATCATATTGACATTCTTAGCAGCTAGAATTGCAGATAAAAGATATAAATCATTCAATAAATCCTCCTTAATTTTATTCCCAGCTTGTGTTCTTCAGGGAAGCCCTTGAGCACATCGTCCGTGCGGCCAGGGTGTTTCGACAGCCTGGAGGCCACATGGTACTGGTAGGACTAGATGGTACAGGCAAATCCACCACCGTCCAGCTGGCCTGTCATGTGGCTGGATGTGAGCTCTTCAAGCTAATGTTGACCAGAGGGTATGGTCAATCAGACTTCAGAGATGACCTCAAGACAGTCTTCAAGAAGGCTGGTGTCAAGGGGATCAACGTGGTGTTTCTGCTCACAGACAGTGATATCGTTAGAGTAAGTGGTATATAATGAAAAATGGATATCATTTGTTTTGATTGACATCTATGCAACTATATTTTACTGATTTCATTCTCATGATATACTGAATTAAAGTAGAAAAATGAGGTTCTCCAAGTTCCTTTTTTATATTGTTGTATTCTTGTATTGGGTATGATCAGATCTTGTAAGTCTTGTATGTCACTTTAAAGTTTATTTTTAGTGCTCATATTTAAACTACTTAAATGCTCAGAGATAGAGAGAGCTTGACTCCCCATACAATTTTGTTTTTATTGGAGTAAGAAATAAAAGTTGATTTTGCTGAGCTAACTCAGTTTTCAAGGCCTTGATGCTTTGTAAATTGCAATTAGATTCTCTGAAAACAATCTTATTTTCTGTATTGTAGGAATGTTTCCTGGAGGACATCAACTGTGTTTTGAACTCCGGTGAGGTGCCTGATCTATTTGATAATAATGATATCATGTTTTACATTCTAGGAATCTTTCTTAGAAGATATCAACTGTGTACTGAACTCTGGTGAGGTGCCTGATCTCTTTGATAATAATGATATCATGTTTAATATTCTAGGAATCTTTCCTTGAGGATATCAACTGTGTACTGAACTCCGGTGAGGTGCCTGATCTATTTGATAATAATGATATCATGTTTTACATTCTAGGAATCTTTCCTAGAAGATATCAACTGTGTACTGAACTCTGGTGAGGTGCCTGATCTCTTTGATAATAATGACATCATGTTTAATATTCTAGGAATCTTTCCTTGAGGATATCAACTGTGTACTGAACTCTGGTGAGGTGCCTGATCTATTTGATAATAATGATATCATATTTTATATTCTAGGAATCTTTCCTAGAAGATATCAACTGTGTACTGAACTCTGGTGAGGTGCCTGATCTTTTTGATAATAATGATATCATGTTTTACATTCTAGGAATCTTTCCTTGAGGATATCAACTGTGTACTGAACTCTGGTGAGGTGCCTGATCTATTTGATAATGACGACATGGAAGCGATTATGATGGAGTTGAAGAGAGTCGCTCAGGATGCAGAGATGCCTGATAACAGAGAATCAGTCTATAGCTTCTTCATTCAGGTAAAAAAAAGAAGGGAGATTTGTATCTTACGAAATAATTGATAGTGTCAATATTTAATATAAATCCCCTTTTATTATATTAATAAGTAGCCTTAACCCTATTCTGACTGGGCTTTTCAAGAGGAGATTTTGACTGACCCCCCCCCTGATATCTCGGCCGCGGATGGTCCGATCGCCGCAAAATTTTGCACAAATGTCGCTGCACATGTAAAGGGTATCGCTGATACGTTTTTTTCGAAAAAATTTCATGTATTCAATTTATGCATACTCACGTGTGCAAATTAGATGTTTTTTTTATGGAAAACGTTAATATTTCATTAATAAACATTGTTATGAAGCTCAAATATTTCTAAAAGTTGCTGAGTAGCAAAGTCAACAATATTGAATTGACAAATTCAGAAATTTCAAATTAATTCTTTTGTATTCTCTTGTTTTGTGAATTTCTTATGTATTCTATTGTTTTTATTTCTTATGTATTTCTTTGTTTTTTGTAACTTTTTATGTTTGAGAAATTTTTGTTGATCAATATAAAGACAAATTTAATTAATCAAAAGGCTCAGAAGGCACAAATATCAATTTTATAAAGCAATTTAGGAAAAGCAGTATTTTGTACATAAACGCATGCAAAATGATGATTTTCGTTCAATTTTGGCCTGACATGCGATTACATAACGTTGCGTAACACGATAACGGGGTGGCCGATAGTTTCGAACATGATGTCAAAAGTTGCAGGACACTTGTAAGAAAAAAGTCATAGAAGCCGGTTCGCGATTTGCCGCGGTTGCGCGGCAGTCGCGGATTTCGTACAGGGGGAGGGGGTCAAATTGACCCCCCCCCCCCCCCCCCCCCGTCAGAATAGGGTTAAGGATACAATATAGGATAAGATATTATTGCTATAATTGGTGTTAAAAAATTTACTGGAGATAGAAGAATTACAGTACATGTATCTGCTTCTAAGCATTGGAATACATATGTACATTATCATTCTCTATTAGACAGTCCTCAGTTGAAAACTTCAAAAGGCACTTTAAAGTGCATCTCTTTTGTAAACTCTAGTTGTTAAAACATTAATCATTATGTACGCATCACATTCATATTATTTTTGTATTGTAAGCACTTTGAGCCTAATGGGAAAAGGAGTATAACTATGAAGTACTACAATATACATATATGTATTATATTGAGCCTTCTTATTTGTTATTATTGTACATGTAACTACCCTGATACAAACCACCTTTGCCTTAAAACTGATTTCTTGTTTCTTTTTAAAATCTCCTTGTATATTTTCTGTTAAGCAGTCTTTTGATAGGTATATGATTCAATGATACAATCATTATGTTCAATCTTCTATTTCAGAGGGTTAAAAGTAGACTGCACATTGTCATAGCTACCAGCCCAGCAGGTGAAGCCTTCCGTCAACGTTGCCGTAGTAACCCCTCTCTGGTGAACTGCTGTACGTTTGATTGGTATGATGAGTGGAGCAAGGAAGCCATGTTGAGAGTGGCTCATGTCTTCCTCATGAGGGCAGACTTCAAAGGAATCCTGGGAGATACAGACCCCAAGGTGAGTGTGAAACGGGTTTATGTCTACTTGGTCTAACAGCAGTTGGTCCAATTCACTGATTGTCTAATACCACATTGGCTTAACCCATTTGGTGTATTAACAATTTGGTCTAATTCATTCAACTTTTAAAGAAATTCTTTTATTTATTTATTTATTTTTGAATTTTCATTTTGCTTATTGACTGACATATTCATCACCTTGTTTTTCTTTTCTCCATCCTTGGCTTCAGACTTTGAAGGAGAACATAGCACAGGTGTGTGTAGGTGTTCATGGTGATGTAACAAAGGAATCAGTGAGGTATTTCAATGAGATGAGACGTCATTATTACACCACACCTAGTAGCTACCTGGATCTGATCAGACTCTACTCTAACATGCTAGGAGAACAGAAGGGCTACTTCATGAATAACAAGTAAGGATAAGATTGGAAGACCTATAATGGAATATATGAGTTATTTACTTCAATAATCACATGACCCTCTCTTACCTTGCTTTTGTTCCCGAGAACAATGCTATGACCGAACCAACAATAGACTACCAAAACATTTTTCCTACTTCCCTACCCCTCCATAATACCCTGCCTCACGCCTGCCTGACACGAGGTGGCGCTAGACCACTAAGGCATATATCTTCATTCTGATTTTCGAGTCGTGCTGATCGACCGTTCCTGAATTTTCGGGTGAGATCGTTCCTATTTACGATTTGAATTTATTATTATCAAATATTGCGCTTCCTAAAGCCTCCTTTACGCCTAGCGTTAAATTTGGGTGCTTTAGTTTACTGCCCCCCTCCTTTTGGCCTAGAATACGTCCTTTTCAGGACTTTTCTTCCGTTTCCAACCCAGTCCCGCCCGTTTTTTTTTTAACGTGGTTGTTTTTGGTCGGCCGGTTTGAGCGCCTGTTTTTTTTTGAAACTCAGTCCCGCTCTTCTCCGACTTTTCTCTCTGGGTTGTTCTCCTTTAGGAGGGTTTCCTTCTTCCTTTTCTTGAACATATTTGACTTTTTTAGTACGTTTTGTTATATATTATTGTACTTTTCCCGCGCCTCGTGGCCTTTTTGCGGGTGTCTTCCGGTCTTTGGACTTCCGGTCTTTGTTCGACGCCATCTTGTTTGTTGGCGTGTGTGTGTGTATGTTGCTCGAGCGCCTCTTTGTTAGTCGCTCTTCTGGTGCATACTCTTCCTTTTTGGTCGTTTCTACGGAGGTTCGTCCCCGTTTTCGTCAAAAAAAAAAAAAAAAAAAAATTCTTCGTTCTAGCCTTTCTAGACGGGGTTCTTTTTTTTTTTTGGAGTTCTCCGTGAGCCGCCTAATAGCCGTCTCGCTTGTCTCTTAGCTTTTCTAAGGAATTAGGTTTTACGCTTTCAAAGACATAATTTTTTTCTTTCTTTCAGAGGCTTCTAACCTTGCGACAGCAGGAGTGACTCCTTTGACGACTCAGACGACACAAGCTAGCGGCATTGGTCTCTTCGAAGTCGTTTCGCCGGATCGGAAGCATGCCCGGCGGAGAGTCGTCTCGACCGCCAGGTCTGGCGCTCTCCTGCCTAGTAGGGGGGGGGAGCACGCCAGTGACTCTTGTGTGTCCAGCGCTGGCTCCACCCCCTCTAAGTCCAGCTCTAAGAAAAGGTCTTGTAGTCGAAAAGCACCATAGCAAAACGTGCGTCCACGTTTTCCGGGTGCCAAAACCTTCGTCCTGTCTCCGCCAAGGGCGGGTTCGTCACCGACGTCTTGCCCCCCCGGCCCCCGAGTTAGCACCAAAATTCGGTTTCTCTCATGATAAAGTCGTGCGCCACGTCTCCTCAGCTGGCCCCGGGGGTGCCGAGTACTTGGGACCCGTGCGCCGCATTTTCTGCGTCTGGCGACCACCTCCACCTTGGGTAACCCCAGATGGCGCGCTTCGCTTCCCGTCCGGAGTGCCTCCACCCCCGTTCACGGATGGTGGCTCGCAGGGCTATTACGGCTATCCCTTATACGCCCAAACGCCCACCGGGAGTTCGTTCCGACGAACACCCGGGCTCTCGGACCCCCCCGAGTGTAGCACAGAAAATTGCGTTTCTGTCTCACTTAGGGATGAGAGTCGTGCGCCCACGTCTCGCTCAGGCATGCCCCGAGTGCCGATGCGGTTTGGGACCCGTGCGCCGCAGTTTTCTGCATTTGCGACCACCTCCACCTTTGGTAACCCCCAGGATGCGGCTCCGCTTCCCGTCCGGAGTGCCTCCACCCCCGTTTCACGGCTGGTGGCTCGCAGGGCTATTACGGCTATCCCTTGGATACCCCCAAACGCCCACCGGGAGTTCGTTCCAACGAACACCCGGGCTCTCGGACCCCCCGAGTGTAGCACAGAAAATTGCGGTTTCTGTCCACTTAGGATGAGAGTCGTGCGCTCACGTCTCGCTCAGGCATGCCCCGGGGATGCCGAGTACGGTTGGGACCCGTGCGCCGCAGTTTCTGCATCTGGCGGAACCAGACGGCTCCGCTTCCCACGTCCGGAGTATCTCCACCCCGTCAAACGCTATCGTTCACGGCTGGTGTCCACAGGGCTATTACGGCTATCCCTTGGGATACGCCCAAAGCGCCCACCGGGAGTTCGTTCCAACGAACACCTGGCTCTCTCGAATCCATCCCTATGACGGATCGTGTGTATTGCGTACTCATAAGAGTCCAGACACCTAAGTAGCTCGCTCTACACCACAAGTCTGTGACATCCCGCAGGGGATTTGAATCCGTGTAAACTTCGAACTTACTAGGTGTAGATGTGCCCAGAGATCGCATTCCGTGTCTGAAATCCTGACCTACGCTTCAGACCTTCATGCGAGAGAACTTCCTAGTCACAATGCTCCGTGGCGTAACAATCCTTCCTTTCTTGCTTGCGATGAGGTAGCCTATGTCTTACAAGGCGCTGCCAACGTTACCTCGAATTTTCTTGTTTTGGTCTCTTTTGTTTATCTCTCCTTCTCTCTTTCCTCTTTCTATTGTATTTTGTGTTGATCTGTATTTTTTTGTATTCTCCCTTCGTTTTTTTTTCAGTATGTATCAAGTCCTTCTTTCCCTTTCTAGATCCCTGAACATGAACATTTGTCCTGAGAACATAATACACCATCATCCCCGCCACTTACAGGTCCACCGCTCTGCCCTTCAATGGAGAGGTTTCGAACCCGATTAGTATAAGCAGTCCTCAAACAAACATCTCCTCCAACAAAAGCAGCAATCAGTAAGAAAAGCTCTACTCTTCTGAATGCCTACACCAACAGAGCCCCCGCGGAAGGGATCGAGTGACTGACTCACAACATCTACTTCGGAGCTTCTCGACACAACCCAGACCCCAAAGTCTGCCCCCGGCAGACCTCCCCGTCTCGACACCCATTGACCTCGGAGCAACACGTACAGATACCTGCAACGACATGGCCCAAGAGCATTCTGCTGAGCCGCTACACAGTGACCCAGCGTCTATGAGTGAATATCTCTCCCTATGCTGCCACACTGTGCTGCCGCAAATACGAAAAAGTTGTTTCCACAAAGAAAATGAAGCGAGCGAGCAGGGCAACAAGCACACATCCGTGAACCAAAGCTAACCAGTGCCTGCGAATCCAAAGCAACCTGCCAATGCTAAAACTTCGTTCATTCTAAGCTGGGGAATGATGTTGTCATTAGACACATGAAGAAGGACATGCCAAATATCCCACTCAAAGGATTATAGCAAAAAAGTCCTTATACGTCCGTTATAATTGAAATCAAAGATTTGGAATGCGCCAAAATTACAACGTTGCACTTCTAATCCATGAACAAAGTGGCGACAGTCTAAGTCGACTGATACAAGTATCCCAAAGAAACGAGGAACAGAGATACAGTATGCTACAAAAGACATCCAGCTTGGATGAAAGCATTACCGGAGTCTTTTTTTTTTTTGTGCCAAAGAAGGCAAAGATTTAAGTTTGTGTTAGAAATGTAAAGAACAAAACTTTTGTGTTCCCAGATATACATGTGTAAATAGTTAAAAAAAAAAAATGTATAATGACTTCATGTTACACCAAAAACTCCACATTCATAAGTGTATACAGCTATGTGAAAAAATAACACCCAGATTGTATATCCCGTGCTCGAGACGAGACAAGGACATAATTAGGTGTGAAATCTTTGCAAATAATTTGCTATGTGGTACCAATTTAAACCAAGTATTCCACAATTACCCAGATGCACCTC
Source organism: Paracentrotus lividus (assembly GCA_940671915.1). Classification (NCBI taxonomy): domain Eukaryota; kingdom Metazoa; phylum Echinodermata; class Echinoidea; order Camarodonta; family Echinidae; genus Paracentrotus; species Paracentrotus lividus. The sequence goes on from CALNVZ010000174.1 coordinate 16,003,517, forward strand.
TTATTCGTCAGAGCGGTATAATTATGACTTCGTTATTTCGCTCCCCTAATCCCTCGGCGACTTGTCTCTAACCCTATTACGTGACCAAAGGCGACTTACCTTTGTACCGTGCGTGAGGTGGCATTGAATGCCCTAGCCACTCAAAATTAGCGCACCTATCTGAATGTCTAGCTGTGAAGTGCCTGAATTCCGAGCTGCCCATCTATATCCGCCCCAGCTCGCACCAAGCATGCTTCAACATCTTAGTTATCTTTTTTGAAAGTATAGAGGTTTGTTGTTCCGCTTAATTGTAACAAACTCTCCTACAATGCAGAGAATTGACTTGCCAGCACCAAGTCATCCGCGCGCGATGAAAAATGCAAGAATAACGCGCTCCTCCGATTTCCTCTTTACTGAAAATACCAAAACTCTCCGCTCAACCAGATTGGTGATTAGTCCTTCGCTCCGTATTTATACAAATTGTTTCCACATCTAGGCTCTACCGTACTCCAGTCTTATTCCGAGCTTTAGATATTGACCTTATTTGGCCCAACTCTGTTTCCACAACGCAACACATACGACCCTTCTACTTGATACTTACCATGTCTCATACCACCGCCCGTACCCTCACTCAATTCGGAGTTTAACTTCTGGGTGGTTATATGTTGCGCGCTGCCCTAGCACCACATCTAATCCTCCTATATCCTTGAGAAACGTGTCGTTCGCGACTTCTGTACCTGAATACATCTAACACTCCAACTCTGCCCGTGAGAGCTTCGACATGTCTAAGTCACAACTAAAGGTTGCCTAAGTTTCAGAAAATTTCTTCGACGAAATCATTACTAAACCTGTCCTAGTACCTCGTGTGTAACGTCCAAATGTGGACTACTCTCTCACCACTAATTGATCGGAACATTATTGTTACTGCTCTTTCCCACGCGACGTATGTCAAGCAACCGTGATCAACTCGACGATGTTACCTGTTCCACCTAGACATCGACCAGCCCAGAGCACATTCATTCATGGTACATACATATCGATAGGAGGTTATAGTAGCGTGTCTCGTTCTCACCAAAGGCATTTTCATCTACCATATAGTCGCTTATCTAGAGTATGAAAGTGTGATCCTACGTCCTAATCGCTTATCTCTCTACAGTGCTTTATCCCTATCCAGAGAGTTGACTGAATGAACTGGGAACTAGTTTAATCTCCCAAGTACGTTCCTTCTTTCTTAGAGCAGTTGGTAATTGTGTCTCGATCTCATCATTGGCCTTGTCATATCGCACATGACACAAGTGGCGACAACAAAGTGCCTCTGAATGAGACGCCCGGCAGAATTCATGAATGAAACTAAGCACACCATGATTGTCAGAATACCTTGGTTAGTACTTTACAAATTGCTCTGCACTTTCGTGCGCTCGCATGATCTCTAGCGCAAACAGAGTTTGATATTTTAACACGACTAACCACCAGTATCACAGGACATTTGTGCACTCAGAATTCAAGACATTGTATCGTTGTACTGGAGCAGAAGAACATGTTAAACACATTTCACCATGAGATTTACACATTTTCACTGCAGTGGGTACTATGCTATTCGCCCTCTGAGACTCTTTAGCGATAGCCTGGCCCCTTCATACACACTGACCTGTCTCAACCCGCCCGACCACTTCATTAACATAGAATCCTAGTGATTGGTTTAATTCCTTTACCATGACACATCCTATCCTTATAGCCGAGGAATGAAACTTTAATTGCCAGTGTTACATACTAGCAATCTTTTTCAAGTTTCCACTGCCATTATTCCCTCGGGAGGCTTTAGCCTCTCTTGAACAACTTGTATATCCTGTCACCTAGAGTATTGAACTGGGACACAGTTAGGTTAACCCCAGCCTCTAATGCTATAAGGCTGTCCTTCAATATGGTTGTTCCCGTAACAACGTGCTTCAATACCAAGCTCGCGAAATACACTGCGTATTCACACGTAAATCCCCCCACTCCGGCCCCTACTGCTCGTCAATGGTCACCCGCCACCAGCGAACCCCAGCTCGGTCCTCTTACTCAACCTATGTAAATAGCGCGGATGCAAAGCCGAATGAAATTAACTGGTATCAAATCCCTCGCTCCACGGGTATCCTACTCCTCCCTGCCCTCTAGACGCCTGTCTCCTTTGCGGAAAATATGGATTTTGACACGAATCCGTTTTAGATCGACTGCGCCATTAACCTCGCCGAGTTGCAATATCCAACGATCTGATCAGTCCCCTTACTGGAATTGCAATCTCCACCCAAACCGGCCTGCCGGAGCTTTTTCGTCCTCCCGGCACTGTACTAGTACAGTAATGTTCAGCCGCTGGTATCAATTGCTCCTATTACCCAGTGAAACCTATATATTGATCCATAACTGTATAACTCGTCCCAATTAATCCCCAGTAAGCTGAACTGGTTTCAATATGGATTTGGAACACTGTTTCAACTCGAATTAACTGCTGTATTGAAAACCAGTTCACCCTTCGATGAATCAACTAGTCCAGAGTTATCTAGCTACCAGTAAGTTCAACCTGAATCACTCGTTCGTTTGACCAGTGATAACTGTATATTTAACTGTATAAACTGGTCCAGTAATTCCAGTAAGCTGAACGTTCAATAGTGGGATTTGGAACACGTTCAACTTGAATAACTGGTATTGAACCGAGTTCAACCGTACTGGTATCAACTTTGTTGAGGCTACCTACCCGTGACCAAGGAATCCCCAACTGAATCAACTGGTCCTGAAATACAGTTGTATCCAAACTGATATATTTTCCCAAGCATGTGATTAAACTGTCCTCAGGTATCAAACTGCCAGTAAGCTGAACTGTTTCGAAGCCAATATGGATTTGGCAACACTGGTTCTCACTGAAATTCACCGAACTGTAGTGGAAATACCAGTTCAACCTAACCTGAATCACTGTACAAGCCAACAGTACCAGTAAGTTCTACGGCCACTGGAGATCAACTGGCACTTTACCAGTTTTATAACCCGTACATTCTAACTGATCAACCTCTCAGCCTCCCCAGTTTGACAACTGCGCAGTTTCAACTGCTTTTAATAGGAGTCCCAGATGTGATCATTCCAATTCATTCCATTGAAACCAGTATCAACATCCATATTGAAACCAGTTCACTTAACTGGTTAACTGTACGTATCCTGAGTTATTTAACTGTCCTCAACTTTTTTTCGAACCTGGGGATTACCAGGATCATTTGCACCACCCCTCCCCCTCCTCCTCCCACTAGCTGTTAACCTATCACAATTATCACCAAAGATAGAACCTCCTCTGATTTATAAATCAAAGCCGTACTAAATAAATCATGTACAGTACCCACTGTTACTAGAAATTGACTTGATAGAAGGCGTTTAGGAAATTTAAGGACCCGAAATGTTTCAGGTTGACAGAACTTGAAAATAATAACTCATCCAATTCATTAGTTGTCATTAAGACAAAATGTCGCACTGTCTTATGATACAGCAATTTTAGCAAAACAATATAAGTTAAATAGCTGCCTCAAAAAGATTTGCTAGAAATTCGAAATTAGCAAACAAAATCATAATAACTTGAGAGGCAGGATTCTGCCTTCCCTAATCTCAATCCCCTGAGAACACACCAGGCCATGGCGTAAACACTGAAACAATGCATTTACAGTGTTGGCACTTTTAAAGCAGCTTATCGGAGTAAACCAAATTGCTTGTGAGAAAATCCCTGGAAAATTAATAACCACTAAGGAATATTGAATACAAAGCCATACAATAATATTTGATAGCCTTTAGCTTTTTGAGAGATTGTAAATTGAGGATTAATTGATTCCAAGTATGTAGCCAGCCCAAAATGCTTTTCTGCCTCTCAATAGATAACAAAATCAAAAATTCAAATCATAATATTGTGGCTATTGAAGGACTAAAGAACCCTTGAGGCTCCTTCCTGCCCTACCCCCCCCCCAGCAATTAATCTACCATCAAAGCGACCAATCATTTAACAAATCACAGTGACCAAATGAAATCTGATTTGTTTACTCGTCTTCTCTCCTCCTCTGTATTTTTTCTTTGCGTGTCAATCTGCCCTCCCCCCCTTCGTCCCCCAGATTTTTCTCCTACAACGATTACTACCCTCTGCATCATCTCTTTCATATTTGTTTGTAGTTATTATTCCCTTTCACCTCTTTTTCCGAATTGCTGCTTCCACAAATCTTCTTTCAGAGCACACACTATCCTACGAATGAGAACAAACAAACTGAAAGAATTATAGTTAAGGCTTAAGTTAATTCCACAGTGAGGAAAAATGTTGCCTAGTGACTTGTTAATTCATTGTACCCTACTGCCTGCAAGCCGTTAATCACTTAATGCACACAAAGACCAACCCATTAAGTAATAAACATTAATCGGCCCAGGCCCGCAACACGTTCACTCACCTTCGGAAGGACGATGACTTATTAGGAGAAAAAGTTGTGAGACCATGGGAATAAAACCTGTTCGAAGTAATTTAATCAAAAGAACTGCAACTTGAAAATTCTTTTGATGAGAGTTTCTTCTTTATTAATGGGCAGCCATTGTTTAAACACGTAGGGCCACCAAGATTACCTAATAATACAGAGACAGTCCTTAATTATCACCGAGATTTCCTGTGATCGCCTGCACCCCTTTCTGTGCCATTAAGCTTTTGTACCCATTACAGGCATAGAGATGACAATGTATCAACTTTAACAAAAAAAAATTTACCAACTTTTGTTCACATTATCAATTACAAGTAGCATTTTTCTGCTAGTAATTTGAGACCTACACACGAGAAACTACGTAATGCTTCCATGCCTAAAATTTAACACTTCGCGAAACCGCCCAAAGTTTGTAAATTATTTATTTGAACTTACATAATTTACCTTTATACATGTAGGAACAAACTTCTTATCATCTCTCTCCTCCGCTCTCCTAGCTCTTATTAATCACATTGACAACAATATCGCACTGCCATCCAAACTTTTCTTAAGTACAATGATCTTCTAAACCATCTTTAGGAGTATAACGTTAAATGTCCAAATTACACAACCGCGTGCACCCGTGAGACGCATGAGAATAATAATGATGTAATTAATGTAGTACGAATTCCAGATACTAACCAGTGATTGAATAAATCATCCGCCGCTCCTCTGCATGCGATGAAAACCGTAATTTTATTGTTACACTCTCTCCGTAAATGCGAAAGAAGAATTGAGTTGTTTATAGAACCAACGATTATCCAGCGCGATCATTGGTAATTTCTACTGCAGATTTTTCACCGCATTGTTGTCCAGCGTGTACCAAGTGAGTATGGAATAATAGAATATACAGAAACGGAAGCGAGAAGAGCGACAAAAATCAGGAGCTTAATTGGAGCGTTGATTTGAGTGCAATGTGAGGAGAGAAGGAGTAACCCATCTTGTACGAAGTACTTGTACTTACTACACGGGTGTCCCATGAAATTGTATAAAAGAAAACATATAATGAATTCTGTTCTAATCTAACATTAATTAGATATAGACAGTATATCCGAGAGAGGGCGACAAGAAATCAATTAATTGAAGATTCTGGAGTTGCAATATGAGAGAAGGTAACTCCTTCTAAGTACTTGTATACTACAGAGTCGTGCCCATCAAGAATTAAACAGGGAAATTATTATGTAAGTAACCATTCGATCATTGAATAGCATACAGTTTGAAGTTAAAAATGCATGATATTTCCTTGATATCTAGTTTCTTTTAAGAAAATCTGCTGAAAGATTACATTAGTATGTGGTTCTTCCCCTAGAAGATATTGCTGCATTAAAGTAGTTTGTGTTTGAACCAGCTATCTTGCATGGGTAAGGAAAACCCACCAACGGCCAAGAAACTCGAGCTTACAATTGTTGATTCCGATAGAACCATTTTCTCTTCAGTATGAGAGTTGATATTGTATTTAATAATTCCGCTTATCCCCATTCCATATCTCTAAAAGGCGCTCATCTAACACCATGCGCATGGAGAGAAATGCCCCAGGAAAATTCTGAAAAAATTAAATTATGCACGGACCTGTCTTGTGTACAGTTCGATTCCCTAGCAATCATCTTCATATATAATGAGCACTGATAGAAATATATGTTATGAAGAATGCGTTAATCCAGTTTTAATCCCTGCTGAAATTTTCATATATGCTATGTCGTGCTAAACTTTATGAGTGTTGCTCAAAAAAAAAAAGTTCCAAAAGCCTTGATCTGCAATAATTTTCACCCAACAGGAGTCCCTCGACCATACAACCCATGCCGACGCACTCCCACTGATACTTTGCCACTAGTAGAATAAATTCATGCAAGGACAGATATGAGACAAAGGAAAATGTACCCTTGCTCATCGGGATCGAACCGAGACCTCCTGATTACTAGACAGGCGCTACAACCAGCTGCAGCTAAAGAAAACCTATGCCTTACATTCTTCCCTAAACCTGTGAACTCGTCAATTGCTTTATAATCGTCAGGCACTATTGTAAACACGCGCATAAACCCGAAGGATAGAAATCAACTTGGCATCACACTGAATGATGCAGCTTTTTTAATATAAATTAAATCACGAAGATAACACAGCTGACCCCCGTTTTCTGGTAAGTTCCTTTGTTGTTTCATACCGATATATCATCCTGCCAATTGTGAATCAAACAGTTACATTCCATAAGTCAGTGTATCTAAATATCTGCATACCTAGTAACATTGCCTTTGCAGAATCCTTTTACAAAAATCTGAGATGAAACTATTCATGTACAACTTAACACCGACTCCACTCCAATGTTACTCTATTAGGATGAAAGGTACCTTGAAGAAAAAGTTTGAGCCCATTAGGCTCGCATTATTTTGATACGGTCAAAACCTAAGCTAGAAGAACCAGTAGGCAGCAATCAAGAGGAGAGAAAGAGCTTTGAGACGAGAAAGGGTCATAGAGTGAATATGACGTAACCCAAGCCTACCAACTTGTTATTGGACCAAGCAACATTAGCCGTAACCCGAGCCCAAATCACCCCAATGTTACCATACAAGTCAATTACGATTCTCTCTGGTATCGTAAGACAGCTAGCCTACGAGAATGCGAGTCCGATGTATGAAACCAAAGGCACGAAGAGTTGATTGGAAGCCAGAACCTCCCGCGAGTGTAAGGATCTTACGCTGAATTAGCCATGCCCAGTACGGAAGTGGAAAATATGCTTTGCGCCTATAAACCACAGAGATGGTACCTACTCCATGTTTCTTCTGCTCTGGCCTTTCTATACGCATGGAAAAGCGGAGGTTAGAGACCCAAATGAAGATGCCCTGCAGATGCAGGTGCATAACATCAATAAACACCTAAGTGAGTCATTAAGATGCCATGAAAAAGAATAACTGTGGATAGGATAATATGATCATGTAATGAAACAAGACGGAGGCTGAAGAAGATACAAGAGGACCCAGGCATCATGATCGAGGCGCATTCAAGAAGACAGAATAAAGAATTCTGGATAGTCAGAACAAAGTGAAGACCATACGAAACGAAGACAAACTTGAAATACGAGACCAAGAAAAGAAAAGGAAACAAGGAGGCAGTATAAGTTGTTGAAACTATACATGAATAATATCCCTAAAGTTTGTTTGTAAAGCATTAGAATGATTGATCCTCTATTTGAATCCCGTATGCTACTATTCACGAGGACCATGAAGAGAAGACCCAACAAAGACCAAACATTTTATCATGATAAAAAAATCGAGGCAAAAGTGAAAAGTGATCATAAGAGCACAACACAACATTGTACTTGCAGCATATCATTAGGAAACTATTTAATTTCCAGTTAATCATTACAAAGCAATCAACGAACACTGACTCAGGTACATTCTACACCACACAAGATGTTATTAGCACCTTTCGTGCAGACATGTATACCCCACCCATACACAAAGGAGACTGACACTAGTACATTGGATGAAGACACAAATAATACATGTTAATGAGAACCCAAATGGCCAAATCCAAGGAGTGTGACCGAGCAAGATATACATATCACCAAAGAGATGACAAAATAATTACCGACAATCCACATATACTCCCGTCCTCCACTTTAGAGCTATTCCCTTAATCATCGGTAGAATATCTCAATTATTCACTAAACCAAAAAATCCCACCCCTATCACGGTAAAATCCCAGGAGGGTATATGACCTGGAGCTCCGATATGTCTCCCACTTCATAAAGATCTGATACCCCTTCCAATTTACCACAGTAGTCAGCTCAGGCAAAAAACTCTCCATATATATCATCATTTCTGTCGCTACAATTTCACTTAATGCCGCATGAATAATACTTACTCTTGACCAATACATCATGCTGGCCGATCCGCCATTAAATAACATTATAACACCCCTTTCAGATAAAACAGAAAAAGCAAACCTCAAAACTATGTTCAGGAAATTATTAATCTATTTTGGACATTTGATCAACCAAGTATTATTAATTATATAAGCTTCATTTGTTGCCATTTCTCCTATACATGTCAGAACCAATAATTTAATGGGACCCTATCCCTGTCACCAGCTAATCTCTTTTCCTATAGTATATTGCACAGAAATACCCGGCTATCCTTCATACTTGTTACTCAACATTCATCAACCCATAAACTCCCATCCGAATATGACAATCAAATTTCAGGGTATATCTCATAAAAAACCACGCGATAGCTACAATATAGATGGGTTCTCCTATTAGCAGCGGACTAACATATATGATATTATTATTGCTTTAGAGTTCTAAGAACTCAATCTTAGTATTCCCTGAGGGATCACCACTCCCTGTAGAGACCCTGTATCTCTCCTTCCCTCCGTACAATAGTGACAAAAAACCGCACAGAGACATCACCATATTCTATTTCTCAGAAAATTATTGATGGGTGCATCTATCAAGATGTGCTGAGGAGTAACCACACCGTTAACACCCCTGTTTCATCTATTTTCAAACCAGTCTCAGTAGACCACAACGCACACACTCTAGGTGATTATGTGTTTCTCTGACTGCCGTGCCTGTGAACACTACTGTTATTAAGAAAACAATATAAAGAGAAGGCCCCATAGAGTGTACCCTAACCCCAATATTTACATTTTAGGCACAAACTACACATATAATCGAGCATCTGGCCAAAATTGATACCACCTGCAATCCACAATTTGAACCCCTTCACATCGAGAATACTATCTCTGATACAATTAAACACGATCATATAGGCAACTCAACGAACTCGATAAACTCAACGTTTTGATAGTAGGAACCTTTTCACAAAATGCCTCTATAAAACCAATTTCATTAACTTACTGAGAAAGAACTTGACCTATTGCCCTTGTCACACATCCATTCCTCATAGACCTCAGCCTGAGGTATATTCGCCTCTTATGTCCTCAACAGGCTCCGTAATCTATATCACATAGAGCCAACTGTTAATTTGGAGAGTTAAACAGGCCATCGACGTTCTATCATGCGCTAAGACCTCAATTTCGAGTATCAGTGCCAATTCTATATCTTACTATTAGCGACCTATTCACAAAGCGGTGGATACCGTATGTCTTACTGAAATAACTGTTTGGATCAAATTCAGAAATCCACTCCTATTCATCAGTGCTCCACAACGTATCTACGTTGTCACCGCTTCTTGCTAGACCCTGAGAATAGAAGGATAATCTAGTCTACTCTTCAGTATTTGTTTTGGTTCACCAGGTTGATAAAGAATCTGTTGTTCTTAAATGCAATATTCTTTTATGCTCGTGAAGCATTCAACAAGTGAGAGTTATTTTCTTGGTTTGTTATTACAATCTATTCCTTCCTCTATTTGTCTCCACCTAACTCATATACATGTATTTAAATTGCCTTTTAACAGTGTATTGATTCTTTCATTTATCCCTCCTCATCCCTCCCATTTTGCTTCGAAATATAATTTAGTCATACATGTACGAATTTTGCGTGCAGCCACCCGCCATGAACAGGTACCTCTCATCTTCCTGTCTTTCTCCTTCTTCATATTATCTCATTCTTGTATTTTCACTAATTATTTCCTCCCCATGTGTGCTCACTCCCCGTCTCACCCCTCCCCCTTTCTCGTTTTTTGTTCCCTTTCCAATGCTCTCACCCCTCTTTCCCATCCCTTTTTTTTCTTGCACTCCTTCTTTCATTATTCTAACTTCAATTCCCCTTCTCTCTCGTGTCGTACTACTGATATAAAGTGGATATTTCATGCGTGCCCTTATTAGCACAAATTCGCAAGCAAGGTTCATCGCGAGAAGAAAATCCCAGTCAGTGTCCCTAACATATTTCTCTCTCTTTTTCTCAATTTTAAAATATTGTACGTCTTCTTCATATCATGGAAAGCACCATGTTCCATGTCGACTAATTACCTTGATTTCTAAATTAATTATTGTTTATGCCGCATCTAATACACCCTACTCTCAGCTACTCCTCTCAACATCTCTCTACTACTCTGCCCTTCATATTCTTCACATTATTCTTCCTATTTTCCATGCTACCAGCACTTACAATCAAGAAATGATCAATATTTACTGTTGACACCCTAAAGACACTAGTATGGAGCCTAAAAAATATGAGACACTGTGGCAAACCTCTTCCATCATTACCCTTCTTACTTATACACGCCTACACAGTGATCACTAAGAATAGAATCTTGTTAACTAATACCCCCCCCCTCCTCCGGCCCCAACCCTTGCTTCTTATGACGAGTCGAATTGGTTGCGTCAGAATGAAGATAATGCCCTAGTGTTCTAGCGCCACCTCTGTCAGGCAGGCGTGAGGCAGGTTATGAGGGTAGAATAGGAAAAATGTTTTAGGTCTATGTTGTTCAGTCGATAGATTGTTCTCGGGAACAAAAGCAAGGTAAGAGAGGGTCATGTGATTATCTCGTAAATAATAAAATTAGTGCTAATTTTACTATTTATCTTGTGAAGTAAGAGGGATGAGAGATAGAACAAATGAAAAAAACAAACAAGAATGATTTATGGTGAGGTATTTCAGTGAGATGAAATGCCATTAAGTGCCTTCTGCGTAGCTGGCCCAAGATTATGGAACAGACTCCCTATTGAAATACGGGATGCCCCTTCTTGTGATGCTTTCATGTCTACACTAAAGCATTTCTTGTTAATAACCTTTGTAATTGTTCTATTGTAATTATTTGTATCATTACCTTTATCGTTATGCTTTATTTTGTTGTGTTATCTGTATTATTCTTAATTATGATTATCTTATGTATACCCTTTTGTAAAGCGCTTAGAAACTGATGTATTAAGCGCTATATAAATATAATTTATTATTATTATTATTATTATTATTATTATTACTACTATTATTATTATCATTACATTACACCTTCTAACTCCCAGGGTGCTGTTTTGTAAACAATTGCTATTATTAACTTTGCAGTCAATGGTAACTATCATGGTAACAATGGTAAACGGCCAATTAAAATTCAGTATATCAAGTTATCCATCAGACTCTACTCTAAAATCATGGGAAAACCAAATTTATGGACCAATATTATCAAATGATAAGCAATTTATTTTATTGTCTGTTGATAGGAACCGTCTTGGTGTTGGTCTGTCCAAGCTTGGTGAGGCTAACTCATTGGTTGATGCTATGCAGGATGAACTGGTTGCTCTTGGACCAAAGATTGAAGAAAAGGCCAAGGTATGTTGAGCAATAAATTTGGGTGAAGATATATACATATTTTTTTTAATTAAACACAATATGAAATCAATGAGAAGTCTCAAAGATGGTATTAACCAAAAAAAAATCCCAAATATATTATCATTTCACAGTTTAATGTCTGTGATCAGTTGCTATTTATAGGACACAGAGCTCTCCCTATGAATTTTATCAGCTACATGATCTCTTATGAATGGGTATTAACTTCTTGTTGATTATTCTGTTTTTAAAAGCTATCTAAACACCAATGGTATATGCTCCTAGTGTGATATATAGCTACATTATCTCATATGAATGAAAATTAATTTGTTGTTGTTACTTATACTTATACCATTGTTCACCAATTTTTGTTGTTAATAGGATTTGAGGTACTGTTGAAGCAGCTATCATATGATCACTATCACTACCATATGAATGGAAATTTATTTGTCGTTGTTATACTTATACTTTGCCTTTACTCTCTTGCTTACTCTGTTCATTACTATATTGTTTTTGTTGTTTATAGGATACTGAGCTACTGTTGGAGCAGCTATCAAAAGACCAGGAAGCTGTGGGTCAGGTTCAAGCCATTGTAGAACATGAGGAATCAATCATGAAGAGAGAAGCTCAGATCGTGGAGGATTATGCTAATGTAAGCTCATTATCAGAGAGTAGAAGCTACTTCCTCAATTCCAAATTGCTCATCAGGACTAAAAAAATAGGTGTAGGCCAATTATTGGCCTGGTTGGTTACCATAATATTTGCTTTGAATTTTGCTTTTATTTTCCTTTAGACTTATCAAAACAGCACACATAGAAATAATTACACAGTTTCAGGGCAACCAGGAAATCCTCTTTAACACCTGAAAGGATATTTAGTCTGGCTATCTGAAAAAGAGTAGCTGTGCTTCTCATAATGCCCTTTGATATGCTATAAGAGATAGACTCTTTTTTAAATTTGATTGTGTTCATTTGTTTTTAATGCATTACAGGAAATACATTGATACATTATAGGGGGAAAAAAAATCAGAGATTATTTCCCTGTTGTGCAGAGTACAGATGACTGCTCCTGGAAAATAATTTCTCACATAAAAATCTTACTAACCTATTCAAGGCAACAATTTCAAATATGCTTTGATTTTTTTTAAATCATCTGAAAATTGACCTGTATTGGCATTCTCTGTTTGTACAATGCAAGTTGTTAAGCCTGTTAAGTCCATCACTTTTCCCTCCAATTCATGCACCCAAAAAATGTAGTATTGGGTGCACTATAAATTACTATAATCACTTATTTACAGCAAGCCCAACAAGACCTCCAATCTGTCATCCCAGCTCTCCAAGAAGCCATCGATGCTCTGGATTCCCTGGATAAGTCAGACATCTCTGAGATCCGTGTCTACACTAAACCACCTGACCTGGTCAATCAGGTTTTCGCTGCTGTCTGTGTCCTATTCAGACAGAAGCCTGACTGGAGCACAGCGAAACACCTGCTTGCTGATCAGGGTTTCCTCAAGAAGTTGGTGAACTTCGACAAGAACAACGTTCCTGATAAGGTAAAGAATTTCTTATGTAACCCAAGGCTTTGAGGTACCTTCTGCCCGTATTATATGTGTATGGCTAGATTTTCTTTGAAAAAAACCACAAACAAAACAAAAACAAATACTTAATGTGTCGGCACATGATATTTGATTAATTAATTAATTAATCAGTTTTTTCTTTAAAATTTAAACAAGAGTACTTGGGTGTGACATTTAAACTTCTAGAATTCTACCAACGGCAGATATGCCTCATCTGGGATGTATTTCACCAAGTTGTTCATAAAGTTACAAATGACTGTATGAACGACTGGAACATGTTCTTGGGTGCTATACTAATCACATTCTTAATCCTTTAGCACAAGAACTGGTCACTACTCTTTCGTAAAGTTGTTCTTAAAGTTGTTTGTAGCTTACAAACAACTTGATGATGCAGCCTCAAGATTTTTTTATGCCTCCGCCACCGAAGGTGGTGCCGGAGGCATTATGTTTTCGGGTTGTCCGTCCCGTCTCGTCCGTTCCCGTTTTGTTCTCTTTTTGGCGATAACTTAAGGACCTTGAAAAAAGACGACACTTTCAAAAAAACTTGATTCAAAGGGGTATGCAATAAAGGTAGGACAATTGAACTGAATTAGATTTTAGGGTCAATGAGGTCTAAAAAGGTTCCCAAAGGTTCCACACGAGGTCCAATTTTATGCCATGAAAATGGCTTTCGTTCCTTGCCAACTTAAAAACCGTTTGAGACGGGTCCATACTCAAACTTGGGTTAATGGTGCTCTAGGGAGGGCAATGATACTGATCAAAGTTTTTAAGGGGTCATGAGGTCAAAGGTCAGGATAGGTCACAATAATTGTAATACATGAAATGGTTTTCGTTCTCGCAATAACTTAAGAACCTGTGTGACGGGTCAACTTCAAAACTTAGTAAAAATGTGTGCATATGGAGGCAAATGAACTGAATATTAGATGTTTGGGGTCAAAGGTCAAAGGTCACAAGCCGTATTGTGTAGCATTGAAAATGGCTTGTCCGCATACATAAATTAAAAACAAAGTTTGACGGAATCAATCAAACTTGATCATATTGCATATGGGACGGACAATAAACTGATTAAGAAAATTAGTAAAGTCCATGAAAGGGTTCCAAACGTTCAAATGAGGCCACAGACAGGACATTGTGTACGTAAAATGGCTTTGTTCTTTGCGATACTAATAAGAACATTGTTTGAATGGATGAAACATCAATAATTGGGTCCAATGTGTGTCAATATGGTAGGGACAGGAATTTTATTAATATTTTTGGAGGTCATGAAGTCCAAGGTCAAGGTCCAAGACGCATTGTATATAAACATAATGGCAACGTTCTAACTGCTTGTAACTTCTGAACCCGTTTTAGTATGATCAACTCAAAAACGTTGGTCGTGAGAGAGGAAAGATAACTTGATTAGATGTTTTGAGTCAGGACCATTCAAAGGTCACTGTTATTTTATGTAAAGACCCGTTTGTGCAATTCCCCCTGAAGGACCTTTTGACAGAATCAACTTAATTATACATTACTTATATACAATCAAGTACCATCCTGTCCTGAAAGTTGATATAAAAATCTCTGATGAATACAATTAAATAGAAAGTGGGGTCCAATATCTCAAAAGATGTCATGGTATAAATGGAATGTAAAATAACACTCCAACAAATGCCGCATGCCTTTTTTTCCCGATGTGGCAATACGGAGGCATGCCTTCCGACCGTGCGCGGTCGAAGATTCATCTAGTTTTTCTTTGAGATTGAATGAAAAGTTTGTATTAGATATATTATTCCTTTTACTTGAGAATCAAATGAAATACATTCAGAAAAATTTCCCCCTCTTTTATCCATCAGATTTCACGTCAGGTAAAGAAGTACACCTCACTCCCAGACTTCATCCCAGAGAAGGTTGGTCAAGTGTCATCAGCCTGCAAGTCTATCTGTCAGTGGGTCCTAGCATTGGAACATTATGTAGAAGTTACTAAGGTCAGTGATTTGTTCATTCTCACTCAAACCCCCACCCTCTTCCCTCTCCACTTTCTCCCCCTCTCTCTTGTTCTCTTCCCCTCACCCTCTCTATCACTCTGTGCTTACATAAGGTTTGGGCAAAAAGTACTAGACCAAGCACTTTTTTAGAAGGGTTTCAGTGTTTTGAATCTTTGGAATGAAATCAAAGACATGATGCAGGAACACAAGCCGGTCAACAAGAGAGAACTCTTTGGATTTTTGAATCAAGAATGGGCTGCAATGACTAACCCTAACCCTAATGACAAGAGAGAAGAAACCTTTATGAAAAAGAGCTGGGTCTAATAATTTTTCCCGAGCTTTGTGTTTAATGTTCTTTTTACTATGTTTTAAGTCTCATCCTGTTCAAATCATTTTATGATTTCCTCTCATGACTTTCTCTTTGTCACTATATAGTTTTTCTTTAATTTGTTTGTTTGTTTTTGTTTTTTTACCTTTCTTTTAGTCTCCCTGTCTGTGTATCTTGGTTTTTCCTCATCCTTATTTACTTCAATAATCACATGACCCTCTCTTACCTTGCTTTTGTTCCCGAGAACAATGCTATGACCGAACCAACAATAGACTACCA
>CALNVZ010000174.1:16030620-16042223 GCA_940671915.1 Paracentrotus lividus
TAGCATTGTTCTCGGGAACAAAAGCAAGGTAAGAGAGGGTCATGTGATTATCTCGTAAATAATAAAATTAGTGCTAATTTTACTATTCTTCTGTAAAAAAAATAAATAACAATGTCAGTATTATATCTAAGGAACTTTACTATGTTCTGTATCAAATGTGCAAAGGAAGGGGATATATTTCTCCTAGTTCTACCAGATTGAATAACAAATGGTATCATTTAAAAGCTTGCAATCTAAAATTTCAATACATGTATGGAATTAAGAAATGAGTCTTCTGATAAACAAATCACGTTTTTGATGAGTGACACATGAACATGTTTAGTTGTCTAGAGTGAACAGTAGATGATGCCCTTCTAAATTGTCATACATTGATTGCCTTTGATTGACAGATGGTGAAGCCAAAGCAGAAGAGAGTAGAGGAAGCAAAGGAAGCGCTTAACCTGGCTCAAGAAGGGCTCAGAGAAAAACAAGAAAGTTTAGCCAAGGTAAGAGCTACTAAAAAGCAACATTTCTTTTATCTATTAATTAAAAATCATGGTACTTTTATACTCATTAGCACTAACAAGACCTACCCAAGACCAACAACTTACTAAATGAAAGATTACATCATCCCAAATGACAAATTTTGAGTCTGTTATGCATAGAAAAAGGATACTTTCCTTCACTTATACTTATCAAAAATCATTGTACTTTTATACTCATTCACACTGATACCCAAGACCAACAACTCACCAAATGAGTACATGACAGAATGGCAAACTTATTGTAAGTTTGGAGCCTGTTTTGCTTTGTGACTGGGGTAATACAAAAGATATGGGGCTCTGTGGAAAGGTGTTCTAGAGCTTATCCGGATGGCTACCCTCAGGATTAGGGTAGAGTGGTAGTGGTCCTGGGAGTAAGGGAGAAGGGTGGGTAGTTGTCCGTAAGGTAGTTGTCCTGGAACCGTCCTGGAGTCTCTCAAGGTTTACTTCTTCAAACCTGGTTCAATGATAATATATTTGTTCCTAGACAATGAGCTACATGTGTATAAACTTCAAAATGGTTGTTTTATCTATCCTATCTTGATGGTATGACTGCAGTGTGTGACAAACAGAAAAGAGGAGAAAACCACTTTTTTGAAATGCAGATTATTCCATATGTATGTAATGACTTTTTTGTTGCCATTCTTAAATCTGTTTAGATTCAAGACCATTTGAGGGTCTTGCAGCAGCAGTACGATGACAGCGTCCATCAAAGAGAGTCATTGAGAGAGAGGAAAGTCCTAACCACACTCCGACTCAAGAGGGCGTCTGTTTTGATCGCTGCCCTGGCTGATGAAAAGGTATTAAAATATTCACCATTCATGAAGTTTTCAGTAAAACTGTATGGTGGCCTTGTTTATGGCTATTTTGCTAAAAGGATTCAGAGGAATATAGGAAAAAGTAATAGAAAGAAAAGAGATAAGCTGAATTAGATATAAATTAAATACCAGATATGACACCATATATAAAACTGATAAAATTCAGATTAGTTACTGTATGTTGAGTACAGTTTATAAATTAATTAATAACTAAACTAAAACTTGTTTGGAGGATTTTTAGATATTTTTTTGTGTGCATTGTATACAACTTGATACATGAAAGATGTAGTTTTACAGTTATGTAGAGAATGCTAGTTTTACTTTTATTTACTTGGTTATTGTGTGCTCAATGTAGTCTACAAAAAGGAAAAATAAAAGTGGAAAGAGTTTATTGATGGAAACCACACAATATATATTATAAATCTCAATATTTAAAGATCACTTATCACTCTTATTTTACAGGTTCGATGGGCGGAGTCGATGGACATTCTAGAGGGTAAACTCCAGGGTGTGGTTGGCGACACCCTGGTATCTGCCTCCAGCATCGCCTACCTGGGGGTCTTCACTGCCTCTTACAGGAGGGGTATGATCAACAAATGGGTTGACATGTGTCAGAGTAGGGGAATACCCCTGTCACATGACTTTACTCTCATTCACTCCATGGCTGAACCTAACATTGTGAGTTTTGTACAAGAAAATAATACTTTGGTCTTGCATTTATAATTCATAAATAGGATTCAACATGTCCTCATGAATTAAATGTATTTTAGTGATTGGTCTAAGTACCATCATTTGACAAATCATCAAATATGAAAAAAAAATATTCTGAAAATATGAACTTTGAAAATAACTCATACATTTGTTAGAGATAAGTTAGGATAATTTGTTTTGATTGATTGCTTTATTTGTTGACTTTGCAGGCAAACATGTTTGAGCAGGAGGACTATATCTCATCATGTCCTATTAGATGGACTTAGTATTGAGCATTAATGCCTAACCAATTGTTAAACTAGGAACATCCTTGCTATCATTTACAATGGGCCACCATGTCAGATATATATATATATATATTGATTCGTATTCACTTTCCTTTTTTGTAGGTTCGTAAATGGCACAATGAAGGGCTCCCTCAAGATAGTCACTCGACCGAGAATGCCATCTTTGTGAAGAGAGGTCATCGCTGGCCGCTCATGATTGACCCTCAGGGTCAGGCTGGAAAGTAAGTCATCAGGGGGGCATTTCATCAAAGGACTTGTCGGACGTTTTATCCGACAAATTTGCTGTCAGCCAATCAGATGCAAGCATTTCAGTAGCTTATAACAGTTTGTCGGATAAAACGTCTGACAAGTCCTTTGATGAAATGCCCCCCTGATATCCACCAAATTAATCTTATTGAAAGATTTATAGAATTGGGAATTTTGATTCCAGAGAAAGAGTGGTGAGACAATTTCAATGACTATGAATTAGAAGAAGATTAGCTCTGTCGCCTCAGCTAGAAGAAGGCAACTTAAAAAAAAAAAATTAAAAAATTAAAGTATCGTCAACAGAATATAACATTGATGCAGAATATTGTTTGCATTTTGATGGTTTAAGCTACATGTATGTTTACTTATATTTACAATGTACATGATAGCAATACAGGAATCTTAAATTTAATGTATTTTGTAAGGATGAAATTTAGAATTTAGAGGCCTAAATATATGGAAAGTACTGTCATAGTTAGAACTTTAAAGCTTTATCAGGTAATACTATTAAACATCACCCACTTGTGGTACTTTATCATTTGATGTTTGATGTGAACTTCAACCTGTACACTTTGACCTTATTAGATGGATCTGTGAGATGGAAGGGTCTGCGTTGATGAGAGTTCAGGCCAACGATCCAAACTTTATCCGTGATCTTGAACGTGCTGTCCGGATTGGAGAGCCGGTACTTCTGGAGGTAAATCATGTTAAATTATGTTTTCAAATGAATACATTGATATTGATTTCAAATCATGCACTTTGTGATTATCTGTTCTTAACCAGAAAATGTAATTTATTATTTCTATTACATACAAGCATCTTGTTATGCATTTATATGGTATTTTCAAAGGAGGGAAAGGTGGAAAAAGTTATTGTATGCTTTAAAATAATATCCGTGTTACTCAGGAAGATAAGTACTCCTATATTGTTGCATGTATATGATTATATTTTATTTTGTTTTGTTGTACAGGGGCCCCCATTTATAACAGTGTCTTGACCACTAATGGGGCCACCCTGTTAAAATAATACATAATAAATTAATAAATACACAAATAAAGAATAGTATGGTACAAATATCCACTGTTTGTAACATTAAACTTACCTCATTCTGATGCGTATTGTTTAAACCCAGAATGTAACTGAAGTCCTAGATCCCAGTCTGAAGCCGATATTACTCAAGGAATTTGTCAGACGTGGTGCTCAAGATGTCATCAAGCTAGGTGATACAGAGATAGAGTATAATCACAACTTTAGGTAAGACTCAATTATTCTCTCTTTTATTCTCCTTGAGCAAATCATAGAGGAAACTTTTAAAGGAGTAAATCAGTAATGGAAATAATAAGATGGGCCACAGGTAGCTATAACCTCAAGCTATTGTCATGTCCACCTCCAGAACAGTTTTCTTCTCAGCAAGATAGAATATCAGAAGATATTCATTTGTTACAATAAGTATCCTGAGTGTAAACGTACAAAGTACTCTTCAGCATACATCTATTTTATTTGATGGAACTTATATTTAAAATTATGCTTGTATTCTGTTTAAGTTTTAAATAAATATTTCATTATGAACCAGGTAGGTTTGTAGTTCCTACCGCTTTAAGGAGTAGAGAAAATAGAGGTTTATGGAACAATTTACCTCTAGAAAGCTATTAGAACATCTAATCCTCACATAGAAACAAACCCTTATAACTAATATCTGCCTATTTCAAGTAAAATAAGCTCTTTTAAACACAAAAATTTTATACCGCCAAGAGTTGTACAGAATATTAATTTTTGTATAAGTATTGTGAATGTGTGGCTTAAAATCTCCCCTTATCTTGCTTTCAGGTTATACATGACAACCAGTATGGCCAACCCTCACTTTCTACCAGCTGTATGTATCAGGGTTACACTGATCAACTTCACTGTCACATTTGAAGGCCTCCAGGATCAACTGCTGTCCACCGTGGTACAACAAGTAAGTGGTTTGTTCTGTATTGTAGTTTTTGTTACTCTTCTATTTTAATGGACGATAGAGAGCTGGTCAAAGACAATGTTTAATGGTAATAATCATATCAACAATATCAAAGTAGACTTGAATAAACACTTATTGTAAAGAATGGTTGAAAATATAAATAATTACAAAGTCTCATCTTGTTTTCCAACCTAATTTAATGATAGGGAAAAAATTGTGATGCTCCTTAGCGCAACAGGATGGCACTTCTAAACATGTTGGGAACAGAATAGGTGCTATTGATACTGGTGTCAAAGCATTCTTTTTTAATGAAAGTTTTGGAATTAACACTAGTTCTATAATTTTATTCCTTAACAATCATGCTTTTTATGTTCCTAGAGCCTTTGTTAAATGAAATTCTATTGTGTTCTATTGTGTTAAGGCACTTATCGAGATTGAGATTGAAATTGAAAGAATATCACTGACTGTAAATGTATTCACTAATGTCTTGTTGACAGGAACAACCTATGCTAGAAAAGCAGAGAGGAGAGTTATTGGAGAGCATTGCCAGAGATCTGACTTCTTTACGAGATCTTGAGGATAAATCTCTCAGTCTTCTCCAAAAATCTGAAGGTAAAAGATAAACTTTGTTAATATCGATCTACTCCCTTTATAACTAGTACACACAAGGACAACACACAACCAACATATATGGAAATTCCAAGACAGTGTAGCATGCAATCAGACCATCCTTTACAAAATTAAATGATTGTGTGTTGACAAGGTTTGTAAGAAACATCAAAGACATCAACATTGTGAAAAATCATATGCTCTAGCCCGGACTCTCCGTACTGAACCAGTCACAATAGCTGCAAAATATCATAAAGCAGAATTACAGAAGAAGTGTTTTGAGTAATTGCATTTGTTGGAATTGTATTTCTTCTTAGTTAAAATTAGCTTTGAAGTTGACCTTTGACAACCAATCCCTGTCTTTATTACACTGACACATTCAGGTCACATTTTGGATGATCAGGACTTGGTGGATACACTAGAGAAGAGTAAGAAGATGTCCGGAGAGATTCAGAAGAGAGTGGCTGAATCAGAGGTCACTCAGAAGAAGATTGAACAGGCTCGAAAGAAATACCTGCCTGTGAGTACTACGGGTATTCTTCCAGATCTTGATTGTTATGATATTGTATAAGGAAGGTTGTGTTCCTCAAAGTAAAGTTGTTCCCTTCAAAATAGGTTGTTCCTTTTGAAGTAAGCTTCTTACCCCCATGTCTAAAAAGTTATTACTTCCTTCAAAGTAAGACTAAAAAGTTTTTATTCTGAAAGTAAGTTTGGAAAAATCTGTTACCCCTTGAGGAAGGTTTAATATGGTTACTCTTTCAAGTCGAGATTAAAAACAATTGGTTAAGGTGAAAATAATGTTCCCCTCAAAGTATGTTAAAAAAAAAAAAAAAAAATGCTGAAATTTTCTCTTTAAGTATGGTCAAAATAGTTGATTCTATCAAAGGTAGGCCATTACTTTTATATTTACCTGTAGCAAGGCAAATTATATGTACATCCGCAAATCAATCAATTATTGTATCATGCTTTTATTAACCTAGGTTGCCACACGTGGAGCAGTTCTGTACTTTGTGCTTGCAGATCTAGCCGCCATCGACGTCATGTACCAGTTCTCCCTGCCCTGGTTCCAAATGCTCTTTGGCAAGTGCATCCGAGATTCCTCCAGGGAGGGTATAGCAAGCGTAAGCAGCAGTCAGAGAAATGGTTCAGGTGGTTCCTCCGGTAGGCCCCTCAGTGGCAGGTTACGCCCCTCCAGTGCAAGGAATAGTCCAGACCTTAGCAGGCAGTCTGTTAGTGGTAGGGACTCTCCATTGCAACCACAGGGGAGTTCCAGGCATGCACTGCAGGGGAGGGACTTGGTGCGGCACCTACAGAGTATGGTGCACAACCTAACAGAGACCATCTACAAGTAAGTCAAACTCGAGAAGTTAATACGTACTCAGGCTTTTATCCAAGATTTCCGAATTGAATACATTTTGTGGGCCCAATTGTCTGGGGACAATAGCGGCTCTTTTATGTTTGGGCATGGGCCGATGCTTTAAATTGTGTGATGTCAGGCTGTATCCGCTACTGTGTATCAACATGTATTGACTCAGTTATCCATGGCAAATGACTTGATTCTTACAAGTCCTCGGTATTCGCTCATGTTTTGACATCTTAATTATTCACATTTTTATTTGTGTAATGTATATAGTATTTTCCTTCTGTGAATTCATTTATATAGAATATGAATGTGCATGAATACCACTCTACGTACCTAGCAGTCACACCAATTAAAGAAATACTGGTTACTTTATATGATGTTCAACTCAAAGCAATTTTCTTTCGTTTTCAATTTTCATCGCAGGGTTGTTTCTGTGGCACTTTTCAACCACCACCAGCTTGTATTCTCCTTCATGCTGTGTAGTAGTATCATGCTTTCAAATGGTCGCATCCAAAGCAATGATCATGATGAGGTTGGGGGCAGTATGGGGCGGATCTCTGATGCTGAATGGCAGGTCTTTCTACAGGGTCAGGTGAGAATATAATGACCGTTTTCAAAAAGTAAAGTTGCATCCAGTTTTTTCAAAGTCTTGTGTGAGCTTTAAATTGCATTACAAATCTGAGGAAAATTAGATTAAACTCTGAAAATAAATCAGATAGCAAATTGTTTGTTTGAAGAGGAATATTTAAACAGCTTACATATTTACTGGAAATTTATGTTCGGAAAAATCACTGTTGTCATTTGCAAAAAGAGACTAGAAAATCTATCATAAAGAAAATATGTTTCTAATAAGGTCTACTCAAATTAATGTTGTAAAAAAAAACCCAGTAGTCCTTCAGCATCACTAAATCCTACCAACTCTCTCTCTCCTTCTCCACCCAGGTTTTGGCTGAGACAGCTGACCCGCTCATCCTGGAGAAACATGATGGCTTGACCCCCATGCAGCGCCTGGAGCTGGAGAGCAGAGGAGGGAGCGCCAAGAGCTCTCGTCCTGGCTCCTCCACCTCTTCCATCGGAAGCAGGACTGGTCTGACTGGACACGTCACCTCCAAGCCTCCCAAGTGGATTCCGGAGAAGGCCTGGAAGCAATGCCAATACCTATCCTCCACACTGGAACCCTTCCAGGGCATCTGTATGTACATACTTAACTGCCATGATCAGTGGAGGAGCTTCTCCAAGGTGGAGGACCCATACAAGCTCATGAAGGAACCTTTCTCATGGAAGCAGGCCCCTGCAGAAAAGGGTAATAGCTTGTTACCACTTGTATCGTCTTTCTGTTTTCACTCTTTAATGTCCTAAGTTGTTTAATTCTAGAGGTTTTCAATGGATGGATGAACAACAGACAGTTAGCTTTTTTTAAATGTGTTGCTGCAAAGAAATACAAATCAATCTTTTTCTTGACTTATTTTTTACATGACTTTAGTTGGGAGATCCTCAAACCCATACAGCTTCTGCTGATCTAGGTTCTAAAACCTGACAGCCTGGTGGCTTCTGTCTGATTGTTAACAATTAGTTGCAAAGTGCTGTTGCAATAACACTTTTTAATCTCTTCTTACCCTTTCTCTTATAAGGTCTCCAAATCCTTCATCCTCTACCAGTATCAGCTGGGAGATCCTCAAACCCATTGAGAGGCTGCTATTTATCAAGATCTTGAGACCTGATAGCCTAATGACTTTGGTCAGTGCCTTTCAGAGTAGTATCAGCGTTGCTTGAAATAACAAATATCAATCTCTTTTAGCCTTCTCTCATATATTCTCTAGATTCCTCACCATCTCCTGGAAATCCCTTTTCACGGGAGATTCTCAAACCTATAGAGTGGCTGCTCCTCATCAAAGTCCTGAGACCTAATAGCCTGGTGGCTTCTGACAGAGACTTTTAGAGAAGTATCAGTGTTGCTGCAAATAATAAAATATCAATCTCTTTTGCCTTCTCTCCTATATATTCTCCAGATCCTTCACCATCTAATGGGAATCCCTTTGCCTGGGAGATCCTCAAGCCCATCGAGAGGCTGCTGCTCATTAAGGTCCTGAGACCTGATAGCCTGGTGGCTTCTGTCAGAGCCTTCGTGGATGAACTCATGGGGATCAAGTTCTTGTCGAGTGGAGGCTTTGATCTCAAGGAGATATTCGAAGGGTCCACCGCTGCCAATCCACTCATCTTTATACTGTCACCAGGTAAGAGCCCTATATAGTTTGCTTTCAAATTTCTATCTACCTAGAGCTCTACACTAATTTTCCCAACAAGAGGTCTGGATAATACTATTTAACTTATTTAAATTGGAACCATGCAGTTTCACTTTTTAACCAAAATATGTGGTGAATATGTCAGGAGTAGGGTAAAAGATGTACATGGACAAATACGCTTCTCGAGACGGTGCATAGAGAGAATTATTAGATCATTAAACCGGTTGTACAATCAGATCACTCTTGATGATGATGAGTGAAAGAGAGATGATGTAATCTTGACCTGCAGATGATGTCTCATATGGTTTTGAGCCAACAGGGAGAAGTTTCACCGAGTTGTTCATAAAGTTACAAATGACTTTATGAATGACTGGAACATGTTCTTGGTTATTTACTTATCACAATCTCGATCATTTATCACAAGAACTGATCACCAGTCATTCGTAAAGTTGTACTTGGGCTTTGGATCGACATGTTGCAACACCCCAATCTTTCGTATTAAAGAGATGTTTATGTCCGTTTTTGATATTAAAGGATTCTATGTTACATTGCCCCCCTGCATCCAGGCGTTGACCCCACTGCCCAGCTGATGCGGTTTGCCCGTGATATGAGAGGAAGCACCCTCCACGTTGACCTGATCTCTCTAGGGCGTGGTCAGGGACCTAAGGCTGAGGAACTCATCTCAAAGGCACAGATCTTGAAGGGAAGATGGATCTTCCTGCAGAATTGTCATCTTGCTGCATCCTTCATGCCTAGACTACAGGATATTGTCGAAGGGTAAGATTATGGTGATGATTCAAAGGGACAGGTGCAGATTACCTAATCTTTTCCTTGAGATTTACTATGAATGGCACCAAACTACCTGCAATATCTTGTTACAATTTACACACCATCTAAGGAGTTGTTTGTGGTGTAGGGACTGATTAACTGTATCATTCTCTTTCATGGAACAAATTACAAATGGATTTTAGAACTTAATTTCATACATGTATACAGGGTGTATCCATAAAAACGGGACAGTTTTGAAAAGTCTGTCAAAATTTCGTTTCAAATTATGATATCTATATTTTGATGTTAATAGATGCTCTGAGTCTTATCTTTCAAATGCAATTTAAAATAAAAAATTTCGTTCATGCTTAGCGCACACGGAACGTTTTTGTCGGGGGCTCAAAAAAAAGCTTGCGCACAAAATGGAAGAAAATGAGAAATACGATCATCCAGACTTTCTTGCTAGTTAGCAGACTTACTTTTAACTCTTCATTAACTTGCCATTATTTTCGAATTATGCTTTCAAAATACATTACAAGCTATTATTTACTTGAAATGCTTTTTGTTTTGTTTCACATGTTAACATGTTATCTTTTAGCAATTGAAATTTCCTTCAAATTAAAAAAAATAAATAAAAATATTATCAACCCAAAAGGGGACTTGGTTGGTTGGTAGATTATTTGATTGATTGATTGCTTTGTTTCTTGGTTTGTTTGTTTGACTGATTGATTGTTTGATTGATGGATTGATTTATTTTTGATCGCTTGATTGAATGAAGGATTGATAGATTGACCATTTTGAATGATTGATCGTTTGATTAATTAATTCATTGTTTCTTTAAATGATTGATTGATTGATCAATTACTTTTTTATTGATTATTCATATGGTTGATTAAATCGTTGGAAGAATCATAGGAAATCACCTCATTAGACTAACATAATCATTCATCAGTGTAAAGTAACAATCAATCCGAATGGAGTACCTGATTGAAATAAATAATTCTTTTTTTCTTTTTGTTTTTTTTTTGAACCTCAGACAAAACTTTCCGTGTTTGTTAAAGCATGAACAAAACAAACAACAGAATCCAATCAATCAATCAATCAATCAATTAAACAACCAACGAATCCCCTTCTTGGTTGACAAAAAAAGAGAAGATAGGCTTATTAATGTTTGAAGGAATATTTGTCGCAAAAAGATAACAATGAAAAGGAAAACAAAACATTAACGTTAAATAAAGCTTTGTAAATGAATTTCAAATCATAATTCGAAAATAATGGCAAAGAAAAGAAAAAGTTTAGAAGAAGACTGCTGATTAGCAAGAAGTCTGATGATCATATTCTCCTTTTTCCATTTTGTGCGCAAGCCTTTTTTTTGAGCCCCCGACAAAAATTCTCTGTGTGTGCTCAAGCATGAACGAAACTTATTTAAAATTACATTTGAAAGATAAGACTTCAGACATCTATTAACATAAAAATATAGACATCATGATTTGAAGCAAAATTTGACAGCTTTTCAAAACTGTCCCGTTTTTATTTGATACGCACTGTATAGTTTCCTGTAGTTTTGTTTTGTGAGATAATAGTCTACATAGTTCAGGAAAACTTCAAGATTGTTATATTCATTATAGTGATAGATGATGAATAGCACCATAAGAAGAATACAGAGAGATAACTCTGCAGAGATATGAATGAAAAATTCGAACAACATTTAAATTTGGTGATCATACAATTGAGATACTTTTAAACTTTATGTATCAGTCTTTCATTTTTAGGCTGAGGAATGAAGCACCACCTTTAGCAGACATTCTACATTTAAATGAGCATCAATATAGTTTTTTTTCTTCTCTCTACAACTGTATTTTACTATTTCACAGATTCAGCAAACCTAATGTGGAGATTGATCCTCAATTCAGACTGTGGTTAAGCTCTAAACCTGATCCATCCTTCCCTGCATCCATCTTACAAACTGGCTTGAAGGTAAACTGAAGACAAGTCTTTAAAGTTATATATTGTCTTAACCTGTTGGAGACGAGCTGATTTGGTTATAACACACATTTTCCATAGAAATCAGCCCAAATGTATT
>CALNVZ010000174.1:16042248-16062938 GCA_940671915.1 Paracentrotus lividus
CCCGCTTATCTTTTCCCTCTCTCTCTCTCTCTCTCTCCCCCGCCCCCCCCCCTCTTCTCTCCATCTTCTGTTTCTCTCCTGTCTTAATAACCCATTGAGGACTGAGGCCGGAAATACATTGGCTTGAATTTCTATGGAAAATGTGCTGTTATAACCAAATCAGCTGTCTCCAACAGTTAAGACAATATATAACTATAAGACTGTCTTCAGTTTACTTCAAGCCCAGTTTGTAAAGATGGATTGCAGGGAAGAGATGAATCAGGTTTAGAGCTTAACCACAGTCTGAATTGAGATCAATGCTCCACATTAGGTTTGCTGAATCTGTGAAATAGTAAAACAATACAGTTGTAGAGAAGAAAAAAAACTATATTGATGCTCATTTAAATGTAAGAATGTCTGCTAAAAGGTGGTGCTTCATTCCTCAGTCCCTAAAATGAAGACTGATACAACATAAGTTTAAAGTATCTAATTGTATGATCACCAAAATTTAAAATGGTGTCAGAATTTTCAAATTCATACTCTGAGAGAATTTCCTCTGTATTCTTCTTATGGTGGCTAATTCATCATCTAATCACTATTAAATGAATAAAAACAATCTTGAAGTTTCCCTGACTATGTAGACTATTATCTCACAAACAAACTACAGGAAACTAACAGTGCGTATCAATAAAAACGGGGGACAGTTTTGAAAAGTCGTCAATTTGCTTCAAAATCAATGATGTCCTATATTTTTAGTGTTAAATAGAGATGCTGAATCCTTATCTTCAAATGTAATTTTTTAAAATACAGTTTCGTTCATGGCTGAGCACACACAGAACATTTTTTGTCGGGGGCTCAAAAAAAAGGCTTGCGCACAAAATGGAAAAAGGAGAATATTCATCAGACTTCTTGCTAATCAAGTCAGTCTTCTTCTAAACTTTTTCTTTTCTTTGGCACATTATTTTCGAATTATGATTGAAATTCATTTAACAAAGCTTTTTTATTTCGTTAATTGTTTGTTTTCCTTTTCAATTTTATCTTTTTGCGACAAATATTCCTTCAAACTTAAATAAGCCCTATCTTCTTCCTTTTTTTGTCAACCCAAGAAGGGGATTCGGTTGGTTGTTTATTGTTTGATGATCTGATTGATTGGATCTGTTTGTTTGTTTTTGTTCATGCTTTACACAAACACGGAAAATTTTTGTCTGAGGTTCAAAAAAAAACAAAAAGAAAAAAAGTATTATTAATTTTCAATCAGGTACACCATTCGGATTGATTTTACTGTTACCACTGATGAATGATTATGTTAGTCTAATGAGGTGATTTCCTATGATTCTTCCAAAAACGATTTATCAAGCTCCAATAATGAATATCAATAAAAAAAGTATTGATCAATCAATCAATCATTTAAAGAAACAATGAATTAATTAATCACGATCAATCATTCAAAATGGTCAAAATCTATCAATCCTTCATTCAATCAAGCCGATCAATTATAAATCAATCCATCAAATCAAACAATCAATCAGTCAAACAAACAAACCAAGAAAACAAAGCAATCATCAATCAATAATCTACCAACAACCATCCCCCTTTTGGTGAATAATATTTTTTTATTTATTTTTAATTTGAAGGAATATTCAATGCTAAAAGATAACATGTTAACATGTGAAACAAACAAAAAGCATTTCAAGTAAATAATAGCTTTGTAAATGTATTTGAAAGCTAATTCGAAATAATGGAAAGTTCACATGAAGAGAGGTTAAAAGTAAGTTCTGCTAACTAGCATAGCAAGTCTGATGATCGTATTTCTCATTTTCTTCCATTTTGTGCGCCAAGCCTTTTTTTGGGTCCCACCGACAAATAACGTTCCGGTTGTGCGCTCAAGCATGAACGAAATTTTTTATTTTAATTGCATTTGAAAGATAAGACTTCAGAGCATTATTAACATCAAAAATATAGCACTATCATCAATCTTGAAACTGAAATTTTGACAGACTTTTCAAAAACTGATCCGTTTTTATGGATACACCCTTATACATGTAATGAAATAAGTTCTAAAATCCATTTGTAATTTGTTCCATGAAGAGAAGAACAAGTAATCAGTCCCCTACACCAACAACAACTCCTAGATGGTGTGTAAAATTGTTAACAAATATTGCAGTAGTTTGGTGCCAATTCATAGTAAATCTCAAGGAAAAGAATTAGGTAATCTGCAGCCTGTCGCCTTTGAATCATCACCAATAATCTTACCTTTTCGACAATATCTGTAGTCTAGGCATGAAGGAGCAGCAAGATGACAATTCCTGCAGGAAGACCATTCTCCCTTCAAGATCTGTGCCTTTAGATGAGTTCCTCAGCCTTAGGTCCCTAGACCACGCCCTAGAGAGATCAGGTCAACGTGGAGGGTGCTACTCTCATAATCACGGGCAAACCGCATCAGCTGGGCATGTGGGTCAACAGCCTTGATGCAGGGGGAAATGTAACATAGAAATCCTTTAATATCAAAAACGACATAAACATCTCTTTATACGAAAGATTGGGTGTTGCAACTGTCGATCCAAAGCCCAAGTACACTTTACGAATGACTGTGATCAGTTCTTGTGATAAATGAATCGAGATTGTGATAAGTAAATAACAAGAACATGTTCCAGTCATTCATAAAGTCATTTGTAACTTAGGAAAGCACTCGGTGAACTTCTTCTCACTGTTGGCTTCAAAACCATATAGACATCAATCGGCAGGTCCAAGATTACATCATCTCTCTTTCACTCCATCATCATCAAGAGTGAATCTGATTGATACAAACCCGGTTTAATGATCTAATAATTCTCTCTATGCCGTCCTCGAGAAGCGATTTGTCCATGTACATCTTTTACCCTACTCCTGGAAATATTCACCACAATAATTTTTGGTTAAAAAAAAAAATGAAAAAAACCTTGGCCATTGGGGTTCCCCCCAATTTAAATTTAAGTAAATATATTATCCAGACCCTCTTGTGGAAATTAGTGTAGAGCTCTAGGTAATAGAAATTTGAAAGCAAACTATATAGGGCCTTACCCTGTGACAGTATAAGATGAGTGATTGGCAGCGGTGGAACCTTCGAATAATCTCCTTGAGATCAAAGCCCCACTTCGACAAGAACTTGATCCCCTGAGTCATCCACAAGGCTCTGACAAGAAGCCACCGCTATCAGGTTCAGGACCTTATGAGCACAAGCCTCTCGAGGCACTTGAAGGATCTCCCAGGCCAAAGGGATCCCATTAGAGGTGAAGGATCTGGAGAATAATAGGAGAGAAGGCAAAAGAGATGGATATTTTTATTATTGCAGCAAACACTGATACTTCTCTAAAAGTCTCTGTCAGAAGCCACAGGCTTTAGGTCCTCAGGACTTGATGAGAGCAGCCACTCTATAGGTTTGAGAATCTCTCCGTGAAAAGGGATTTCCAGAGGGTGAGGAATCTAGAGAAATATATGAGAGAAGGCTAAAGAGATTGAATATTGTTATTTCAGGCAACGCTGATACTACTCCTGAAAGCACTGACCAAAGTCATTAGTATCAAGAGTCTCAAGATACTTGATAAATAGGCAGCCCTCTCAATGGGTTTGAGGATCTCCAGATGATACTGTAGAGGATGAAAGGATTTGGAAGACCTTAATAAGAGAAAAGGGTAAGAAGAGATTAAAAAAGTG
Organism: Paracentrotus lividus; assembly: GCA_940671915.1. Classification (NCBI taxonomy): domain Eukaryota; kingdom Metazoa; phylum Echinodermata; class Echinoidea; order Camarodonta; family Echinidae; genus Paracentrotus; species Paracentrotus lividus. The sequence goes on from CALNVZ010000174.1 coordinate 16,045,921, forward strand.
TTATTTGCAAACAAGCACTTTGCAACTATTGTTAGCCCCACATCAGACAGAAGCCACCAAGCTGTCAGGTTTTAGAAACCTAGATCAGCAGAAAGCTGTATGGTTTGAGGAATCCCCAGACTAAAGTCATGTAAAAAATAAGTCAAGAAAAAGATTGAATTTGTAATTTCTTTGGGCAGCAACACATTTAAAAAGCTAACAGTGTCTGTTGTTCATCCATCCATTGAAACCTCTAGAATTAAACAACTTAGGACATTAAGAAGTGAAAACAGAAGACGATACAAATGGTAACAAGCTATTACGCCTTTTCTGCAGGGGCCTGCTCCATGAGAAAGTTACTTCATGAGCTTGTAATGGGTCTCCACCTTGAGAAAGCCCTCCACTGATCATGGCAAGTTAAGTATGTACATACAGATGCCTGGATAGGTTCCAGTGTGGAGGATACGGTTTGGCATTGCTTCCAGGCCTTCTCCGGAATCCACTTGGGAGGTGGAGGTGACGGTGTCCAGTCAGACCAAGTACTGCTTCCGATGGAAGAGGTGGAGGAGCCAGGACAGGAAGCTTTGGCCGCTTCCCTCCCTCTGCTCTCCAGCTCAAAGGCGCTGCATGGGGGTCAAGCAATCATGTTTCTCCAGTGATGAGCGGGTCAGCGTCTCACCAAAACCTGGGTGGAGAAGGAGAGGAGAGTTGGTAGGAATTTAGTGATGCTGAGGACTACTGGGTTTTTTTTTACAACATTAATTTGAGTAGACCTTATAGAAACATATTTTCTTTATGATAGATTTTTCTAGTCTCTTTTGCAAATGACAACAGTGATTTTCCGAACATAAAATTCCAGTAAAATATGTAAGCTGTTTAAAATATCCTCTTCAAAACAACAATTTGCTATCTGATTTATTTTCAAGAGTTTAATCTAATTTTCCCTCAGATTTGGTAATGCAATTTAAACTCACACAAAGACTTCTGAAAAAAACTGGATGCAACTTTAACTTTTGGAAAACGGTCATTATATTCTCACCTGACCCTGTAGAAAGAACCTGCCATTCAGCATCAAGAGCCGCCCCATACTGCCCCCAACTCATCATGATCATTGCTTGGGATGCGACATTTGAAAGCATGATCTACTACACAGCATGAAGGAGAATACAAGCTGTGGTGGTTGAAAAAGTGCCACAGAACAACCCTTGCGATGAAAATTGAAAAAACGAAAGAAAATTGAATCTTGAGTTGAACATCATAAAAGTAACCAGTATTTCTTTAATTGTGTGAACTTGCTAGTACGTAGAGTGGTATTCATGCACATTTCATAATTCTATAAAATGAATTCACAAGAAGGAAAATTACTATATACATTACACAAATAAAAATGTGATAATTAGATGTCAAAACATGAGCGAATACCGAGGACTTGTAAGAATCAAGTTCATTGCCATGGATTAACTGAGTCAATACATGTTGATACACGTAGCGGATACAGACTGACATCACACAATTTAAAGGGCATCGCCCATGCAAACATAAAAGAGCCGCTAATTCCCCAGACAATGGGCCCACAAATGTACTTCAATTCGGAAATCTTGGATAAAGCCTGGAAGTACGTATTACTTCTCGAGTTTGACTTACTTGTAGATGTCTCTGTTAGGTTTGTGCACCATACTCTGTAGGTGCCGCACCAAAGTCCCTCCCCTGCAGTGCATGCCTGGAACTCCGCCTGTGTTGGCACATGGAGAAAGTCCCTACCACTACAGAACTGCCTGCTAAGGTCTGGACTATTAACTTGCACTGGAGGGGCGTAAACCTCCACTGAAGGGGCTACCGAAAGGAACCACCTGACATTTCTGACTGTCTGCTTACGCTTGCATATACCTCCCTGGAGGAATCTCGGATGCACTTGACAAAAAGATCATTTGGAACCAGGGCAAGGGAGAAACTGGTAACTGACTCGATGGCGGCTAGATCTGCAAGGCACAAAGTACAGAAACTGCTCACGTGTGGCAACCTAAGGTTAATAAAGCATGAAACAAATAATGATTGATTTGCGGATGTACCATATAATTTGCCTTAGCTAACAGGTAAGATAAAAGTAATGGCCTACCTTTCGGATAGAATCAAACTTTTTGACCATACTTAAGAGAAAATCTTCAGCATTTTTTTTTTTTTTATTTTTTAAACATACTTTGAGGGGACATTATTTTCACCTTAACCAATTGTTTTTATCTCGACCTATGAAAGAGTAACCATATTAAACCTTCCTCAAGGGGTTAAGATTCTTTCCAAACTTACTTTCAGAATAAAAACTTTTTAGTCTTACTTTGAAAGGAAGTAATAACTTTATTTAGACATGGGGTAAGAGCTTACTTCAAAGGACAACCTATTTTGAAGGGACAACTTTACTTTGAGAACACAACCTTCCTTATACAAATCATAACAATCAGATCTGGAAGAATACCCGTAGTAACTTCAACAGGCAGGTATATTCTTCGAGCCGTTCAATCTCTTCTGAAGTGACCTCTGATTCAGCCAACTCCCTCTTCTGATCTTCTCCGGACATCTTCTTACTCTCTCTAGTGTGATCACCAAAGTCCTGATCATCCAAAATGTGACTGAATGTGTCAGTGTAAAAAAGACCAGGGATTGGTTGTCAAAGGTCAACTCACTAAATGCAATTACTCAAACATTCTGCCTTTTGATATTTTGCAGCTATTGTGACTGGTCAGTACGGAGAGTCCGGGCTAGAGAATATGATTTTTCAACAATGTGATGTCTTGATGTTCTACAAACCTTGGTTCACACACTTCAATCATTTAATTTGTAAAGGATGGTCTGATTGCATGCTACACAACTGTCTTGGAATTTCATATATGTGGTTTGTGTGTGTTCCTGGTTACTAGTTTATAAAGGGAGTAGATCGAATTAACAAAGTTTATCTTTTACCTTCAGATTTTTGGAGAAGACTGAGAGATTTAATCCTCAAATAGATAAAAGAAGTCAGATTCTCTGGGCAATGCTCTCCTAATAACTCTCTCTCTCTGCTTTTCTAGCATAGTTGTCCTGTCACAACATTAGTGAATACATTACAGTCAGTGATAATTCTTTCATTTCATCTCAATCTTCGATAAGTGTTAACACAATAGAACACAATAGAATTTCCATTTAACAAGGATGCTAGGAACATAAAAAGCATGATTGTTAAGGAATAAAATTATAGAACTAGTGTTATTTCCAAAACCTTCATTAAAGATTTGCTTTGACACCAAGTATCAATAGCACCTATTCGTTCCACATGTAGAAGTTGCCATCACTGTTGCGCTTAAGAGAGCTCACAATTTTTTCCCTATCATTAAAATTAGGTTGGAAAACAAGATGAGAACTTTGTATTTTATATTTCACCATTTTCTTTACAATAAGGTTATTCAAGTCTACTGTGATATTGGTTGATAATATTACCATTTAAACATTGTCTTTGACCAGCCTCTATTCGTCCATTAAAATAAAGAGTTAAAAAACACAATACAGAACAAACCACTTACTGTTGTACCACGGGTGGACAGCATTGATCCTGGAGGCCTCAAATGTGACAGTGAAGTGATCAGTGTAACCTATACATACAGCTGGATAAGAAGTGAGGGTTGGCCATTACTGATCTCCTTGGAGAAAAGAGAGAGAATCATACATACCGTATGGCCAACCTCACTTTCTACCAGCTGTATGTACATGGTTACACTGATCAATGCACGGCCTCCAGGATCAACTGCTGTCCACCGTGGTACAACAAGTAAGTGTTCTGTATTGTAGTTTTGTACTCTTCTATTTTAAAACGATAGAGAGCTGGTCAAAGACAATGTTTAATGGTAATATCATGATCAACAATATCAAGTTGAATAAACACTTATGTAAAGAATGGTTGAAAATATAAATATTACAAAGTATCATTGTTTTCCAACTAATTTAATGATAGGGAAAAATTGTGATGCTCCTTAGCGGCAACAGGATGGCACTTCTAAACATGTTGGGAACAGATAGGTGCTATTGATACTGGTGTCAAAGCATTCTTTTTTAATGAAAGTTTTGAATTAACACTAGTTCTATAATTTATTCTCTAAACAATCATGCTTTTTATCTAGAGCCTTTGGTTATAATGAATAATGTTCTATTGTGTTGCAATTTACGAGATTGAGATTGAAATTGAAAGAATATCACTGACTGTAAATGATTCACTAATGTCTTGTTGACAGGAAACAACCTATGCTAGAAAAGCAGAGAGGAGAGTTATTGGAGAGCATGCCAGAGATCTGACTTCTTTACGAGATCTTGAGATAAATCTCTCAGTCTTCTCCAAAAATCTGAGAGTAAAGATAAACTTTGTTAATATCGATCTACTCTTACTAGTACACACAAGACAACACACAACAAATAAATTCAGATGTAGCATGCAATCAGACCATCCTTTACAAATTAAATGATGTGTGTTGACAAGGTTTGTAAGAAACATCAAAGACATCAACATTGTGAAAAATCATATGCTCTAGCCCGGACTCTCCGTACTGGAACCAGTCACCAAATAGCTGCAAAATATCATAAAGCAGAATTCAGAAGAAGTTGTGAGTAATTGCATTTGTTGGAATGTATTTCTTCTTAGTTAAAATTAGCTTTGAGTTGACCTTTGACAACCAATCCCTGTCTTTATTACACTGACACATTCAGGTCACATTTGGTGATCAGGACTTGGTGGATACACTAGAGAAGGAGAAGAGAGATCAGAAGAGAGTGCTGAATCAGAGGTCCTCAGAAGAAATTGAACAGGCTCGAAAGAAATACCTGCCCGTGAGTACTACGGTATTCTTCCAGATCTTGATTGTATATATTGTATAAGGAAGGTTGTGTTCTCAAAGTAAGTTGTTCCCTTCAAAATAGGTTGTTCCTTTTGAAGTAAGCTCTTACCCCCATGTCTAAAAAGTTATTACTTCTTCAAAGTAGAACTAAAAGTTTTTATCTGAAAGTAAGTTGGAAAAATCTGTTACCCCTGAGGAAGGTTTAATATGGTTACTCTTTCAAGTCGAGATTAAAAACAATTGGTTAAGGTGAAAATAATGTTCCCCTCAATAGTATAAAAAAAAAAAAAAAAAATGCTGAATTTTCTCTTTAAGTATGGTCAAAATAGTTGATTCTATCAAGGTAGGCCATTTACTTTTATATTTACCTGTAGCAAGGCAAATTATTGTACATCCGCAAATCAATCAATTATTGTATCATGCTTTATTAACCTAGGTTGCCACACGTGGAGCAGTTCTGTACTTTGTGCTTGCAGATCTAGCCGCCATCGACGTCATGTCCAGTTTCCTGCCCTGGTTCCAAATGCTCTTGGCAGGTTGCATCCAGATTCCTCCAGGGAGGGTATAGCAAGCGTAAGCAGCAGTCAGAAGAAATGGTTCAGGTGGTTCCTCGGTAGCGCCCTCAGTGGCAGGTTACGCCCTCCATGCAAGGAATAGTCCAGACCTTATGCAGGCAGTCTGTTAGTGGTAGGGACTCTCCATTGCAACCACAGGGATTCCAGGCATGCACTGCAGGGGAGGGACTGGTGCGGCACCTACAGAGTATGGTGCACAACCTAACAGAGACCATCTACAAGTAAGTCAAACTGAGAAGTTAATACGTACTCAGGCTTTTATCCAAGATTTCCGAATTGATACATTTTGTGGGCCCAATTGTCTGGGGTCAATAGCGGCTCTTTTGTTTGGGCATGGCCCGACTTTAAATTGTGTGATGTCAGGCTGTATCCGCTACGTGTATCAACATGTATTGACTCAGTTATCCATGGCAAATGACTGATTCTTCAAGTCCTCGTATTCGCTCATGTTTTGACATCTTAATTATTCACATTTTATTTGTGTAATGTATATAGTATTTTCCTTCTGTGAATTCATTTATATAGAATATGAATGTGCATGAATACCACTCTACGTACCTAGCAGTCACACCAATTAAAGAATACTGGTTACCTTTATATGATTTCAACTCAAGCAATTTCTTTCGTTTCAATTTTCATCGCAGGGTTGTTTCTGTGGCACTTTTCAACCACCACCAGCTTGTATTCTCCTCATGCTGTGTAGTAGTATGCATGCTTTCAAATGGTCGCATCCAAAGCAATGATCATGATGAGGTTGGGGCAGTATGGGGGGATCTCTGATGCTGAATGGCAGGTCTTTCTAACAGGGTCAGGTGAGAAATATAATGACCGTTTCAAAAAGTAAAGTTGCATCCAGTTTTTTCAAAGTCTTGTGTGAGCTTTAAATTGCATTACAAATCTGAGGAAAATAGATTAAACTCTGAAAATAAATCAGATAGCAAATTGTTTGTTTGAAGAGAATATTTAACAGCTACATATTTACTGAAATTTATGTTCGGAAAAATCACTGTTGTCATTTGCAAAGACTAGAAAAATCTATCATAAAGAAAATATGTTTCTAATAAGGTCTACTCAAATTAATGTTGTAAAAAAAACCCAGTAGTCCTTTCACATCACTAAATCCTACCAACTCTCTCTCTCCTTCTCCACCCAGGTTTTGGCTGAGACAGCTGACCCGCTCATCCTGGAGAACATGATGGCTTGACCCCATGCAGCGCCTGAGCTGGAGAGCAGAGGAGGGAGCGCCAAGAGCTCTCGTCCTGGCTCCTCCACCTCTTCCATCGGAAGCAGGACTGGTCTGACTGGACACGTCACCTCCAGCCTCCCAAGTGGATTCCGGAGAAGCCTGGAAGCAATGCCAATACCTATCCTCCACAACTGGAACCCTTCCAGGGCATACTGTATGTACATATTAACTGCCATGATCAGTGGAGGAGCTTCTCCAAGTGTGGAGGACCCATACAAGCTCATGAAGGAACCTTTCTCATGAAGCAGGCCCCTGCAGAAAGGGTAATAGCTTGTTACCACTTGTATCGTCTTCTGTTTTCACTCTTTAATGTCCTAAGTTGTTTAATTCTAGAGGTTTTCAATGGATGATGAACAACAGACAGTTAGCTTTTTTAAATGTGTTGCTGCAAAGAAATACAAATCAATCTTTTTCTTGACTTATTTTTTAATGACTTTAGTGGGAGATCCTCAAAACCCATACAGCTTCTGCTGATCTAGGTTCTAAAACCTGACAGCCTGGTGCCTTCTGTCTGATTGTTAACAATTAGTTTGCAAAGTGCTGTTGCAATAACACTTTTTTAATTCTCTTCTTACCCTTTCTCTTATAAGGTCTCCAAATCCTTCATCCTCTACCAGTATAGCTGGAGATCCTCAAACCCATTGAGAAGGCTGCTATTTACAAGATCTTGAGACCTGATAGCCTAATGACTTTGGTCAGTGCCTTCAGAGAGTACAGCGTTGCTTGAAATAACAAATATCAATCTCTTTAGCCTTCTCTCATATATTCTCTAGATTCCTCACCATCTCCTGGAAATCCTTTTCGGGAGATTCTCAAACCTATAGAGTGGCTGCTCCTCATCAAAGTCCTGAGACCTAATAGCCTGGTGGCTTCTGACAGAGACTTTAGAGAAGTATCAGTGTTGCTGCAATAATAAAAATATCAATCTCTTTTGCCTTCTCTCCTATATATTCTCCAGATCCTTCCCATCTAATGGGAATCCTTTGCCTGGGAGATCCTCAAGCCCATCGAGAGGCTGCTGCTCATTAAGGTCCTGAGACCTGATAGCCTGGTGGCTTTCTGTCAGAGCCTTCGTGATGAACTCATGGGATCAAGTTCTTGTCGAGTGGAGGCTTGATCTAAAGGAGATATTCGAAGGGTCCACGCTGCCAATCCACTCATCTTTATACTGTCACCAGGTAAGAAGCCTATATAGTTTGCTTTCAAATTCTATCTACCTAGAGCTCTACACTAATTTTCCCAACAAGGGTCTGGATAATACTATTTAACTTATTTAAATGGAACCATGCAGTTTCACTTTTAACCAAAATATGTGGTGAATATGTCAGGAGTAGGGTAAAAGATGTACATGGACAATACGCTTCTCGAGACGGTGCATAGAGAGAATTATAGATCATTAAACCGTTGTACAATCAGATCACTCTTGATGATTGAGAGTGAAAGAGAGATGATGTAATCTTGACCTGCAGATGATGTCTCATATGGTTTTGAGCCAAACAGGGAGAAGTTTCACCGAGTTGTTCATAAAGTTACAAATGACTTTATGAATGACTGGAACATGTTCTTGTTATTTATCTTATCACAATCTCGATCATTTATCACAAGAACTGATCACCAGTCATTCGTAAGTTGTACTTGGTCTTTGGATCGACATGTTGCAACACCCCAATCTTTCGTATTAAAGGATGTTTATGTCCGTTTTTGATATTAAAGGATTCTATGTTACATTGCCCCCTGCATCCAGGCGTTGACCCACTGCCCAGCTGATGCGGTTTGCCCGTGATATGAGAGGAAGCACCCTCCACGTTGACCTGATCTCTCAGGGCGTGGTCAGGGACCTAAGGCTGAGAATCATCTCAAAGGCACAGATCTTGAAGGGAAGATGGATTCTTCCTGCAGAATTGTCATCTTGCTGCATCCTTCATGCCTAGACTACAGGATATTGTCGAAGGGTAAGATTATGGATGATTCAAAGGGACAGGTTGCAGATTACCTAATCTTTTCCTTGAGATTTACTAATGAATGGCACAAACTACCTGCAATATCTTGTTACAATTTACACACCATCTAAGGAGTTGTTTGTTGTGTAGGGACTGATTACATGTATCATTCTCTTTCATGGAACAAATTACAAATGGATTTTAGAACTTAATTTTCATACATGTATACAGGGTGTATCCATAAAACGGACAGTTTTGAAAAGTCTGTCAAAATTTCGTTTCAAAATTATGATATCTATATTTTGATTGTAATAGATGCCTCTGAAGTCTTATCTTTCAAATGCAATTTAAATAAAAAATTTCGTTCATGCTTGAGCGCACACGGAACGTTTTTGTCGGGGGCTCAAAAAAAAGGCTTGCGCACAAAATGAGAAAATGAAAATACGATCATCAACTCTTGCTGATTAGCAGAACTTACTTTTACAACCTTTCATTACTTGCCATTATTTTCGAATATGCTTTCAAAATACATTACAAAGCTATTTATTTACTTGAAAGCTTTTTGTTTTGTTTCACATGTTAACATGTTATCTTTTAGCAATTGAATATTCCTTCAAATTAAAAAAATAAATAAAAAATATTATCAACCCAAAAAGGGGACTTGGTTGGTTGGTAGATTATTTGATTGATTGATTGCTTTGTTTCTTGGTTTGTTTGTTGACTGATGATTGTTTGATTGAGGATTGATAATTAATTGATCGCTTGATTGAATGAAGGATTGATAGATTGACCATTTTGAATGATTGATCGTTTGATTAATTAATTCTTGTTCTTTAAATGATTGATTGATTGATCAATTACTTTTTTTATTGATTATTCATATGGTTGATTAAATCGTTGGAAAATCATAGGAAATCACCTCATTAGACTAACAATAATCATTCATCAGTGTAAAGTAACATCAATCCGAATGGAGTACCTGATTGAAAATAATAATACTTTTTTTCTTTTTGTTTTTTTTTTGAACCTCAACAAACTTCCGTGTTTGTTAAAGCATGAACAAAACAAACAAAAGATCCAATCAATCAATCAATCAATCAATTAAAAACCAACCGAATCCCCTTTCTTGGGTTGACAAAAAAAGAGAAGATAGGCTTATTTAAGTTTGAAGGAATATTTGTCGCAAAAAGATAACAATGAAAGGAAACAAAACAATTAACGTAAATAAAAAGTTGTAAAGAATTTCAAATCATAATTCGAAATAATGGCAAAGAAAAAGAAAAGTTTAGAAGAAGACTGCTGATAGCAAGAAGTCTGATGATCATATTTCTCCTTTTTTCCATTTTGTGCGCAAGCCTTTTTTTTGAGCCCCCGACAAAAATGTTCTGTGTGTGCTCAAGCATGAACGAAACTTATTTTAAAAATTACATTTGAAAGATAAGACTTCAGAGCATCTATTAACATAAAAATATAGACATCATGATTTGAAGCAAATTTTGACAGACTTTTTCAAAACTGTCCCGTTTTTATTGATACGCACTGTATAGTTTCCTGTAGTTTTGTTTTGTGAGATAATAGTCTACATAGTTCAGGAAACTTCAAGATTGTTTATTCATTATAGTGATAGATGATGAATAGCACCAATAAGAAGAATACAGAGAGAAATCTGCAGAGATAATGAATGAAAAATTCGAACACATTTAAATTTGGTAATCATACAATTTGAGATACTTAAACTTTATGTTGTATCAGTCTTTCATTTTTAGGCTGAGGAATGAAGCACCCCTTTAGCAGACATTCTACATTTAAATGAGCATCAATATAGTTTTTTTCTTCTACAACTGTATTGTTACTATTTCACAGATTCAGCAAACCTAATGTGGAGATTGATCCTCAAATTCAGATGTGGTTAAGCTCTAAACCTGATCCATCCTCCCTGCATCCATCTTACAAACTGGCTTGAAGGTAAACTGAAGACAAGTCTTTAAAGTTATTATGTCTAACTGTTGGAGACGAGCTGATTTGGTTATAAACCACATTTTCCCATAGAAATCAGCCCAAATGTATTCCGGCTCAGTCCTCAATGGGTTATTAAGACAGGAGGAGAAACAGAGATTGAGAGAGAGGGGGGGGGGGGGGAGAGAGAGAGAGAGAGAGAGAGAGGAAAAAGATAAGCGGGTTTAGCAGAAGTCAGCCATTTCGTTAATCATAGAAATGCCAGTATTTATTTAAGAACATGTTGTCCCAGCAACATTACAATGTATGCACCATCTCTACTCCCGGAGAATTCAGACAGTTAATCACAATTAGCAAAATCTTTCAACAGAAATGCATTTTAAGCTATAATGCCTGGAAATTGGTTGTTGTCTTTGTATTAACAAAAGTACTAATAATTATATATTATTTTGGCAAAAAAACAACAACAAAAAATACAAAGAAATACAATTCAGTATAAACAATGCAAGCTGGCGTTTTGACAGTTTTCCTGCCCTGCCGGTGCAATTTCAGAAGGTTCAAAAGGTTCAATGCAAATAAGAATATCAACCATTGGAACGCCAGGGACAGAAAGGTTAACTTATTACTGTGGCAGAAAAGCTCCTGTCCCAATTGCAATGGCTGATATAGAATATTAATAACTAAAAGATAATAAGTATACTAGTATTATAAAGAAATGCAACATTCGATATAAGTAGTTCAAAAACAATACATGATATAGATCAATTGCAAATATTAAATCATAACTTTTTATAATGTGGTTTTTGAGACATTAGGGGAGCATTTCATGAAACAAATATTCACTAATTCCTCACTGACAATTGTTATAAGGTACTGAAAGGCTTTACATCTGATTGGCTGAGAGCAATTTGTTGGATAAAAGTCTGACAAGTCCTTTCATGAAATGCCCCAGGTCGTACATGTAATGTATATTCTAGTTCCAAGTACATATATAACATCTTGGATGTATTATTCCTAGATGACAGTGGAGTCCCTCAGGGTCTGAAGGCCAACCTGCTGAGGTCGTTTTGTGGGGGGAGGTGCTGGGCCATCACTGAGGATATGTGGGAAGACACTGCTCCCGTGAGAACTGGAGGAGCTTGGTCTTGGGTCTCTGCTTTCAACGCCATCATCAACGAACGCAAGAAGTACGGTGCCTCGTGGATGGAACATCCCTCATGCGTTCAATGCCTCGGATCTGGAGGTCTGTTACTATGCATTGAATATGTGTTTTTATGTATTGATATTCATTATTTATATATTATTTTATTTATACGTTTAGAGGCTGTTCTTCTGAGGGGTCCAGTATGCTAAGATCTTACTGATCGTGTACAAAGATTGCAATATAGGTGACATATGAACTTGAAATGATGTCAAGAAGTAATAAGTTTTATCTGCTGTAACAAATAATAACACTTGCACTGAGAAAATCAGATTTGTATAGATACATTATCAGGATTCATCAGGGGATGTTTCATCAAGTTGTTCGTAAGGTAAACTCATGACTCTATGAAAGAATGATAGAGAATGAAATAAGTAGAGTACCCAAGAACATGTTTCAGTTGTTCGTTAAGTCATTTGTATCTTACTAACAACTTGGTGAATGCTCCCTGGGTAGAAATTTTATTAATGATTTGAGATTCTGATTTAAAAAAAAAATCGGGGTTAGTGATCCATTAGCCCTTAAACAAGAATCCAAATTCAACTCCACTTAGTCTCATTTGCATAATGCAGCAACCAGGATTCCTGTGGTGTCCACTCATAAACTAATAGTCATGTCATGCTCTATATTTTAATTTTTGTCTACAGTATTTCCCTTCTTGTGGTTGGAGAATAGCAAGTTAAAAAAAGTAACTCTTTGGTCTCTTTCACTTGTAAATTGCCACTTGGTGTCCTCCCACTTTGACTAATGCCTGTTCGGCCTCATCCCACATGGTCTAATTCCATTTCGTCAACAACCAGTTTGTCTAATTACTTTTGGTCTAATTTCCACTTGTTCTATTGGATTAGACAAAAATGCAATTAGACAGATTGGTTATTAGATGAATTGGCATGAATTAGACCAAGCGGTCAATAGACCAAGCGGGAATTAAGACAAATAGTTAGAGGTCAAATGGGTTTAGCCCATGTGGTATTAAACAATCGAATATAGGGCAAACTGCGGTAGACTATTAAAGTGGAAATAAATTGTGTGGCTAATGTGAATATGTATTTTTTCTCCATCGGTATCAGTACAGCTGTTGAAGATGTTGCTTTGTCTTCATGAGGAACACCCTGGGAAGCTCTTATGTACTTTGACAGGAGAGGTGGTGTAATGGTGGACGTGTCACTGACAACTGGGATAGAGAGATGTTCTGAGTATATCAATACATTCTACTGCAAAGAGGCTCTTCTACCGAAATACTGCTATTCACCAAGATAAGGTATGTCTGTATGTCGTTTATTGGTTTGTAGGGTGGGCTTGTCACTGACAACTGGGATAGGAGATGTTTTGCTGAAGTATACTCAATACATTCTGTAAAGAGGCCTTCTACCGAATACTGCTATCACCAGATAAGGTATGTCTGTATGCCCGTTTTTGGTTTGTAGGGTGGGCTTGTCACTGACAACTGGATACGAGATGCCTGATGAGTATTCTCAATACATTCTACGCAAAGAGGCTCTCTACGGAATAACTGCTATTCACCAGTAAGGTATGTCTATATGTCGGTTTATTGGTTTGTAGGGTGGGCTTTGCACGACAACTGGGATACGAGATGCTGATGAGTATTCTCAATACATTCTACTGCAAAGAGGCTCTTCTACCGAAATACTGCTATTCACCAGATAAGGTATGTCTGTATGTCGGTTTATTGGTTTGTAGGGTGGGCTTGTCACTGACAACTGGGATACGAGATGCCTGATGAGTATTCTCAATACATTCTACTGCAAAGAGGCTCTTCTACCCGGAATACTGCTATTCACCAGATAAGGTATGTCTGTATGTCAGTTATTGGTTGTAGGGTGGGCTTGTCACTGACAACTGGGATACGAGATGCCTGATGAGTATTCTCAAATACATTCTACTGTAAAGAGGCCTTCTACCAAATTGCTGCTATTCAACGGATAAGGTTTGTTTGTATATTTGTCGTTTGTTGTTTTATAGGGGGGCATGTCACTCATAACTGGGATATGAGATGCTTGTGGTGGATAGTCAATGCAATTAAGCTCTCTATTTGGAATACTCTTACTAAATCTAATAAGGTCTTGTCACTATTTTATGTTTTAAGTTGGTTTTTATTAATGCATGTTTTATCTATACTTACTCTGTTTGTTTGTCTGAGTGTATTAGTTGGCATTCACTGATAACTTGGACTTAATGCTTGTTGAGTTTGCAAAGAAAAGCTGTCTTGGTTACTATTTGTGTGGTCATGTTTTTGTATGTATGTCTGTCTGTTTATCTGTTTGTTTCTCTGTCTGTATTTGGGCATATTGAGCTGACAATATCGTTTATCATTCCTTCCATTCCGCATCACAGATCTACCATCCCTTACCCAAGGGGTTCTCCCACTTTTATCTGTCAGACGTACATCGAGGTCGCAGAAGGTCGGAAGACCTGAAGGTGTTGGTATGCACCCCAATGCAGAGAAGGCATACAGCGAGAGTGAGGCACAGAAAATGGTCAACACACTTCTGACTGTACAACCAAAGTAGCATGCAGATGATGGGGTACATGTAGAATATATGGATAGATGAATTCATGTTTGGCCATTAAAGAGAACTGATTGATAGCCTGCATGCGAGTTAAAACAAAGGATGAGGACATGGGGAGAGGAGAGAGAGAGGGGGGGGGAGAGGGGAAGAAAGAGAGAGAGACAGAGAGAGTAGAGACAGAGAGAGAGAGGGGGGGGGAGACAGAAGAGAGAGAGAGAGAGTTTAGCAGAAGTCAGCCATTTTCGTTAATCATAGAAATGCCAGTATTTATTTAAGAACATGTTGTCCCCCAGCAACATTACAATGTATGCACCATCTCTACTCCCGGAGAATTCAGACAGTTATCACAATTAGCAAAATCTTTCAACAGAAATGCTATTTTAAGCTATAATGCCTGGAAATTGGTTGTTGTCTTTGTATTAACAAAATGTTACTTAATAATTATTATTATTTATTTGGCAAAAAAACAACAACAAAAAAATACAAAGAAAATACAATTCAGTATAAACAATGCAAGCTGGCGTTTTGCAGTTTTCCTGCCCTGCCGGTGCAATTTCAGAAGGTTCAAAAGGTTCAATGCAAAATAAGAAATATCAACCATTGGAACGCCAGGGACAGAAAAGGTTAACTTAATTACTGTGGCAGAAAAGCCTCCTGTCCCAATTGCAATGGCTGATATAGAATATTAATAACTAAAAGATAATAAAGTACTAGTATTATAAAGAAATGCAACATTCGATATAAGTATTCAAAAACAATACATGATATAGATCAATTGCAAATATTAAATCATAACTTTTATAATGTGGTTTTGAGACATTAGGGGAGCATTTCATGAAACAAATATTCACTAATTCTCACTGACAATTGTTATAAGGTACTGAAAGGCTTTACATCTGATTGGCTGAGAGCAAATTTGTTGGATAAAAAGTCTGACAAGTCCTTTCATGAAATGCCCCCAGGTCGTACATGTACATGTATATTCTAGTTCCAAGTACATATAAACATCTTGGATGTATTTATTCCTAGATGACAGTGGAGTCCCCTCAGGGTCTGAAGGCCAACCTGCTGAGGTCGTTTGGTGGGGGAGGTGCTGGGGCCATCACTGAGGATATGTGGGAAGACACTGCTCCCGGTGAGAACTGGAGGAGCTTGGTCTTTGGTCTCTGCTTCTTCAACGCCATCATCAACGAACGCAAGAAGTACGGTGCCCTCGGATGGAACATCCCTCATGCGTTCAATGCCTCGGATCTGGAGGTCTGTTACTATGCATTGAATATGTGTTTTTATGTATTGATTCATTATTTATATATTTATTTATTTATACGTTTAGAGGCTGTTCTTCTGAGGGGTCCAGTATGCTAAGATCTTACTGATCGTGTACAAAGATTGCAATATAGGTGACATATGACTTGAAATGATGTCAAGAAGTAATAAGTTTTATCTGCTGTAACAAATAATAACACTTGCACTGAGAAAAACATGATTTGTATAGATACATGTATCAGGATTCATCAGGGGGATGTTTCATCAAGTTGTTCGTAAGGTAACTCATGACTCTATGAAAGAATGATAGAGAATGAAATAAGTAGAGTACCCAAGAACATGTTTCAGTTGTTCGTTAAGTCATTTGTATCTTTACTAACAACTTGGTGAAATGCCTCCCTGGTAGAAATTTTATTAATGATTTGAGATTCTGATTTAAAAAAAAAATCGGGGTTAGTGATCCATTTAGCCCATTAAACAAGAATCCAAATTCAACTCCACTTAGTCTCATTTGCATAATGCAGCAACCAGGATTCCTGTGGTGTCCACTCATAAACTAATAAGTCAGTGTCATGCTCTATATTTTAATTTTTGTCTACATGTATTCCCTTCTTGTGGTTGGAGAATAGCAAGTTTAAAACAAAGTAACTCTTTGGTCTCTTCTCACTTGTAAATTGCCACTTGGTGTCCTCCCACTTTGACTAATGCCTGTTCGGCCTCATCCCACATGGTCTAATTCCATTTCGTCAACAACCAGTTTGTCTAATTACCTTTTGGTCTAATTTCCACTTGTTCTATTGGAAATTAGACAAAAATGCAATTAGACAGATTGGTTATTAGATGAATTGGCATGAATTAGACCAAGCGGTCAATAGACCAAGCGGGAATTAGACCAAATAGTTAGTAGGTCAAATGGGTTTAGCCCATGTGGTATTAAACAATCAGAATATAGGGCAAACTGCTGGTAGACTATTAAAGTGGAAATAAATTGTGTGGCTAATGTGAATATGTATTTTTTCTCCATCAGGTATCAGTACAGCTGTTGAAGATGTTGCTTGTTCTTCATGAGGATACACCCTGGGAAGCTCTTATGTACTTGACAGGAGAGGTGGTGTATGGTGGACGTGTCACTGACAACTGGGATAGGAGATGTTTGCTGAGTATACTCAATACATTCTACTGCAAAGAGGCTCTTCTACCGGAATACTGCTATTCACCAGATAAGGTATGTCTGTATGTCGGTTTATTGGTTTGTAGGGTGGGCTTGTCACTGACAACTGGGATAGGAGATGTTTGCTGAGTATACTCAATACATTCTACTGTAAAGAGGCTCTTCTACCGGAATACTGCTATTCACCAGATAAGGTATGTCTGTATGCCCGTTTATTGGTTTGTAGGGTGGGCTTGTCACTGACAACTGGGATACGAGATGCCTGATGAGTATTCTCAATACATTCTACTGCAAAGAGGC
>CALNVZ010000174.1:16062963-16096293 GCA_940671915.1 Paracentrotus lividus
CCACAACCCAGCACACCAGCACACACCCCACCTCCACCACCACACCACACCACCACCCACCCACACACACGCCACACCCACCACACTCCACCACACCAGACACCCCACCAACACCACCCCACCACCACACACACACACTACCAGCACCCCACACACACCACCACACCAGCCACACACACCACACACACAACCCACACCACACACACACATCACCAAGCCAACCATCACACCACACACCGCATCACACCCACCACCCAACCACCCACCACATCCACACCCACACCCCAGCAACACGCACCCAGCAACCACACAGCAACCACAGCAGCACACCAATCACCCACCACCCACACCACACACGCACCCTCCACAACACCACATCACACAAGCCACACATCCACCACCCATCCCACACACCAGCCGCACACCCATCCACCCCCACCACACACCGCCTTCAGCACACCACCTCACAACCCACCACGCACCACACCCAGCCGACACTGCCACACACCCACCACACACAACGCCACACACACACACCTCCGCCACCCCCACCATCACACACCCCAACCACCACCCCTCACACACAACCACACAGCCACCCACCCACAACCACCACACTACACACCCACCAACACCCCAACACCACACACACACACCCCAACTCCACACCCCACACCAGCAAGCACCACAACCACACATCCACACACACAACCACCCAACACACCACCACACCACCCAGCCCACACCACAACCCACACCCCCACCACAACGACAGCCACACCACACACCCAGCACCACACACACACACACCTCACACCACACACCAGACACCACCACACCCACCACACACCACCCACCCACCACCCACCCCCCCACCACACCCCCCACCCACACACCCCCACGCCACCCTCCCCACACCCACACACCACAGCCCCCACCACCACCACCAACCACACACACACACCCCACCACCACCCCACTCTCACCCACCCACACACACACCACACCCACAGCACCAACCCACCCACACCACACACCATGAACCCACCACACCCAAGACACACTCCACCACACCACACACCACACCCACACACACACACCACGACACCCCATCACACCACGACACCCAACACACCACCAACACCACCCACCACACACACACAATCCACCACCACACCACCACACACACCACACCCCTCACACACACACACCCCCCACCACTCAGTCCCACCCACACCCCACTCACCAACATCCCACCCTACACACCCCACACACACCAGACAGCCATCACACCAACACAGTCTACACACACCAGCACATCCCCACACCACCCACCACCGCATCACCCCACCATCTCACCACTCCACACCACACCCACCACACCCACAACCCACCCCTCACACACACCATCACACAACACCACGCCACACCACCAGACGCACACCCACAGCACACCCCACCCCACCCCTCCGCACATCACCCACCACCACAGCCCCACCACCCACACACCAACCACCTCCTCCAACCCTCACACCCACACCACCACAACCACCACACACACACCCCACACCTCCCCACCACACACCATCCACACCACCAGTGAGTGCCACCACAACAGCACACACCCAAGCACCCACCACCCACTCACCACCCACCCACACCCACAGAACCCTCTCACCCAACCACCCACACACCACACACACAGCAGCGCCACCGCCACTCACCCACCAACACCACACCCCACACACCCACAGCCCCCCCCTAACACCCCTCCCCACAACCACCCCCCCCCAAGCACACCCACACACACCCCCACACCAGCAGCAGCCAGCACACCTACATCACCACACACCACAGCTCACAGCTCCAGCACCAACCATCAACAACAACCACCACACCCCACACAGCACCCCCACAACCAGCCACACACCCACCCACAACACCCCCACCGCCCACCCTCACACACCCACCACACACCACACACCACACCCCACACACCACACACACACACCCACACACCCAACCAACACACACCCCAGCACACCCCACCACCACACATCACACAGCACACACACACACCACACACACACAGCCCACACCACCCACCTCCCCAGCACAGCAACCATCAGCCCGCACCCACCACACACAACCCCCCCAGACCTTATTAGATTAGTAAGAGTATTCCAATAAGAGAGAGCTTAATTGCATTTGACTATCCACCACAAGCATCTCATATCCCAGTTATGAGTGACATGCCCCCTATAAAACAAACAAACAGACAAATATACAAACAAACCTTATCCGTTGAATAGCAGCAATTTGGTAGAAGAGCCTCTTTACAGTAGAATAGTTTGAGAATACCATCAGGCATCTCGTATCCCAGTTGTCAGTGACAAGCCCACCCTACAAACCAATAAACTGACATACAGACATACCTTATCTGGTGAATAGCAGTATTCCGGTAGAAGAGCCTCTTTGCAGTATAATGTATTGAGAATACTCATCAGGCATCTCGTATCCCAGTTGTCAGTGACAAGCCCACCCTACAAACCAATAAACCGACATACAGACATACCTATCTGGTGAATAGCAGATTCCGGTAGAAGAGCCTCTTTTGCAGTAGAATGTATTGAGAATACTCATCAGCATCTCGTATCCCAGTTGTCAGTGACAAGCCCACCCTACAAACCAATAAACCGACATATAGACATACCTTATCTGGTGAATAGCAGTTATTCCTGGTAGAGAGGGGGGGGGAGACAGGAAGAGAGAGAGAGAGAGAGAGCAAGAACTAGTTGTATGTATACAACGAGAGATAGGAAATGGAGATAGACATTGAGAGCCATAAATTGAGGAAAAGAGGAAAGAAGAGTGATAAAGAATAGAACAAAGAAGAAGAAGAGGCATTTAGTTAAGAGTTGAGCTTGAAATATAATGGACAAACTTTTTTTTAAATTTTTTTTATTTTATCCTCTTAAAAAATGTCTCTATATTATTGTTTATTTGCCTTAATTCCCTTTATGATCATAATAGTGTTAACCAGAACGGTATGAATACAAAGCAATAAATGTTCTTTGTAATAGATCTCTGATGCAAATATATTTTATTTGAACGACAAAGGAAACTGACCAGAAATATATAATATGAAAATATGAGCAAAGAAAATGGGGTTTCATCGGGATTCGAATCTTGAGACCACCTGATTACTACTCAGGTGCTCTACCAGCTTAGCTATAGAAAACCCACAATGACATTCGTCCCTGAATCCGGTTACTCTTGAAAATAGCAAATATTCAGGGATAAGGGTGCATCTCTGCGCATACTCCAAAAATAATAAGCCCTCATTTTTATGAATAACAACAGGACGGGTAAGACCAGCGATGAGATAGTCTTGGAGCTTGCCGAGGAGATCCAACGTCATCTCCCTGAGAGTATTCAGGGAGACATGGGAGAGCCTGAGAAGATGAGGGGACTCTCCAGGAAGGCAGCCAAGGAGGAGCCTGGAGCCGGGGGAGGCATGTTCCCTGGATTTAATATGTCAGGTGGTGGAGGCTTCGGAGCAGGCAAGAAACAGGATCAGAAAGGTCAGTTGAAGCCCAAATTGAGCTGCTGTAGCCAAAATAATTTTGAATGAATCTGTTCAATAGGTCCTCATATGTTTCCATTTAAATGTAAATATAAATATACCGACCCCAAATTTGATCATGGTTGCATTAATGATTTTGGAAGAAAATTTTTAGAAAATGTCTGAACAGTTGGTCCTATTGATATTAGGAGAAGGCTGCTATTCACAAGTAGTCTTGACGTTAGATATCACTCAGATCCGTTCCAATCGCGAGCACTTGATTAACCCAAAGACTTACCAAGGGGCTGTACAAAGCAAGCATGTGCGTGATGACCCAACACAAGATCTGCTTATTTTGCTCTTTTCTCAGTAATTACCCACAATTCCCAGCAAATTCCTTTGGCATGTAGTATTTATATCCCTTGTTGAGATTTTGCTATGAACATGAATGTAAATTACTGTTTGTTTTTGTTTTTGTTTGTTTGTTTTTTGGGGGGCTTCATCATAATCACTTCTTCAGATTATCTTTAAGGGAGGGTGGTTAAAGAGCCTCACCTTAAGGATAATCTTTAAGGTGAGGCTGTTTGAGGGTGGTTATACTGATACTTATGGACAAAGCATGTCATTTGCTTCATGGATTAAGCATATCTGAAGGAGGGGTAGGAAAGAGAAAAAAAAAAAGATGTACATGTACAAATGTATGTGTAGATAAGTATACCCCCCCCAAAAAAACAAAAAAACAAAAAAAAAAAAAATTAATTCAAGAACTACTTTTTAAAACATATAGCAAGAAATAGGTATATAAAACAGACAAAGTAGAATTTTTTAGCCTCCATTAACTACTTAAACCTAAACGTAAAGCATATATTATACATGTATAGACTCTATCAATACAGCATGTGTAAGATAAAAGCCTGTGCTGGTCTTCATGTCTTGGCACATGAGCTGACCTTCATATGTATGGGTGTTGCATGGAGATAATATATCTTATCTCCATAGAAATATACATATGCCATTCCTAATATGGAAGCTTTATCAAATCACTTTATTTTTCTAAAATTCAGATTGGTTCCCTGATGAGGAAGGCAAGTTAATTGTATTCTTTTTGACAGGCACGTTGGTCATCTTGATGCAGTCAGTTTATTTCAGTCACGTCTGATCATTTTCATGTTTTTTCTCTGCAAGTTTTGTTTTTATTGTATCTTGTATTGAGGTTAGTAAAAGGTAATACCGGCAGGTCCATGGAATGTAATGTTCACCTAGGCTTCAAAGTTGACTTTATATTGTCTGATTAAATAAGAGGTTAGAGGTTGTTGTCCTTATTGCAGGGGAGTGTAGGTGTGATTTTATTTTAGTTTTTTTTTAAATTTTGTTTCAGCACTGGTTTGGGAGTGTTTATTTTCTATGATTCTTTACTTTCTTCTTGTTTTTGAGTGGGGATTGTTTTCATACCATCAAGTGTTTATACATATCACATATCAAGGTCAAGCTTTAGTGAGAAGCTAAGTATACTCACATGACTTTGTACCAACAACATACAACCTGAATATGCTCCTGGTTGTTAAAACTGTGGAAGAAAAGAGGAGACAAGAAAGAAATTAGGCATTTAAATAGTCTGTAATTTGATTCTTTAATGTTATGGCGGTTCACAATTTTTCTAAAATGAAGCATTTTACAAAATGAAATAAAAAGGTGATGCATATATTCGATCCTGAAGCTTGCTTAAGCTCAAGATTATGCAACTGAATTTTCCTGCAAAAGAGTAGAGTGGCAGTACTCATATAAAAAAATTGTTCACTTGTGGATAAAAAATAAAGTGAAAAAGTGAGGTGTGCTATGGGACATTCTGCATTGAATCGCCCTATTTGTGCGTGCTTTTGTCAACAAAAAGAACATACAGAATGAGGATTGGCCACAGTCAACTTTTGTCCCATATACCATATATTATCTGCTTCATGTACTCCAAAATTTATGGCAGTCTTTGGTTTCAATGTGTAGCAATGTCTCTAAATCTTTGTTAAAATATCTATCACAGTGGCTGCACCAACCGTCAAGGCAGCAGAGGAGTCTCAGACCCCATCGGCCCTACTGACCATCCTACGACAAGAGATTGACCGCTTCAACCGACTGCTAGGGTTGATCCATACCTCACTGACCTCTCTGGCTCTGGCCATCAAGGGAGAGGTGGTGATGTCTGATCAGCTGGAAGAGATGTTCAAGGCTCTGCTCAGCCAGAGGGTCCCAAAGGCTTGGCAGGTGAGTGATCTATTATAGTTGAAGATTATAGGGTTGATCCATATCTCACAGGCTCTGGCCATCAAGGGTGAGGTAGTGATGTCTGATCAGCTGGAGGAGATGTTCAAGGCTCTGCTCAGCCAGAGGGTCCCCAAGGCTTGGCAGGTGAGTGATCTATTATAGTTGAAGATCATAGGGTTGATCCATACCTCACTGACCTCTCTGGCTCTAGCCATCAAGGGTGAGGTAGTAATGTATGATCAACTGGAGGAGATGTCAAGGCTCTGCTCAGCCAGAGGGTTCCCAAGGCTTGGCAGGTGAATGATCTATTATAGATGAAGATTATAGGGTTACCTCACTGACCTCTCTGGCTCTAGCCATCAAGGTTGAGGTAGTGATGTCTGATCAGCTGGAAGAGATGTTCAAGGCTCTGCCCAGCCAGAGGGTTCCTAAGGCTTGGCAGGTGAGTGAAGATTATAAGGTTACCTCACTGACCTCTCTGGCTCTAGCCATCAAAGTTGAGGTAGTGATGTTTGATCAGCTGGAGGAGATGTTCAAGGCTCTGCTCAGCCAGAGGGTTCCCAAGGCTTGGTAGGTGAGTGAAGATTATAGGGTTACCTCACTGACCTCTCTGGCTCTAGTCATCAAAGTTGAGGTAGTGATGTTTGATCAGCTGGAGGAGATGTTCAAGGCTCTGCTCAGCCAGAGGGTTCCCAAGGCTTGGCAGGTGAGTGATCTATTCTGTCTGAAAGACACCAACTTCATGGACAACCCTTACCCTCTTATCCTTGAATTACCGCAAGGAATTACCATACTTTAAGACATATTTCCCTTTAGGAAGCCCACCCCCAGGATATTTCCCATTAGACAGTTGACTTCCAGAACAACTACCTTAGAACAACTTAACCCTAACACTGGGGGTAGTTGTCCTGGGATGGAAGAGGGTGGGGTAATTATATTAGGGGTATGTTTGTCCTAGAAGAGGGTATCGCGGGCGGGGGGGTGGGGGGGGAGGTGTCTAGGTATGGGAATTTATGCCTTGAGCAATTTATTTGGAAGGGCGCTATATAAGAATATGTTATTATTATTATTATTATTATTATTAATTGGTCTAAATGCAATAAAAATAATTTATGGGTATACAGTTGAAAAGTACATTTGAAATGTAGGGACCTTTACTGAAGAGTATTCAAGAATAAATACCAATCCCAATATCACCAGCATGATGGTTTGGTTGTTCTACTACTCTAATTATTTACATTATGGATAACTTTGTATTTAAAAAAACAATTATACATATGACAAATTTTAACAATGAGAACATTTCAAGATCTGAACGTAATAAATCTCCCTACCTCTTCCTATCTCGTACAGCAAGCTGCATACGAGTCATGCAAGCCCCTTGGCTCCTGGGGCATTGACCTACAGCAAAGGGTGGACTTCTTCTCCAGATGGTCAGATCAGATCCTGGCAGCCAAAGAGCGCAAGGAGAAGGCTCTAGGAGCCCAAGGTCAGGCAGCTCCCATGGAGCCTGAAGATATGGAGAACATGAGGGAGCAGCCAAGGAGCTTCTGGCTTCCGGGATTCTTCTTCCCACAAGGTGAGTGGAGCCGCGTGCTTGGAGATGTATGATTTACATAAAGGGCCTCTTAGGAAGAGAAGAAAAAAATTGTTACAGTTAATGCGTAAGTGAACCCTGAATAACTTCAAACTCATTAAACCAGTTTGTCGTGTGCCTGGCAGAAGGATGTGAGCGCGCGCTTGGGTAAAATACGTTTTTAAGAAAAACGTGTTTGAAGTTTATATTTACTTTGAACGCCACCTAATGTGATGTGTACCTTGGTCTATACTTGTTGATATTTGAAATGAAGCAAGATTTATGCTTCAATAATGATTTTAAGTAATTCTAGGTGGAAATCAGAAAATTTAAAATTTGACCCGAAATTAGTGTTCGCATCCTTCTGCCAGACACACCACGAGTTAGCAACCGATTGAGTGTGGGTTAAAGTTGTTTGGAGTTAATCTTATGTGCTCGAGCTGTTAACATTTTTTTTTTAAACCTCAGAGGCTCTAATTTGGCATTACATGTCAATATGTGGAGTAGGGATATGGTGAGAAAGTAAGAAACATTTTTATGGTCAGGTTACTGATTTAATGTCGACTGTAAGATTTTGTCTGGCTGGAAGGTGTGGGGTATAAGCAAACATTGAGTTCTGTAAAGCCTGGATCTACTGACCGCTAAACTGCTTAGAAACATAATGTGCTATTTATCTCACATTGATTTTGAGCAAATTTATGTAAGTATATTCAACCTTTGTCTAAGTCGAATCTGGTGGGACCGAAGAAAGAGCTTCAACAAACTTCAGCTTATGAAGGATTAAGAACAAAAGAATATGAAGAGAGGATGACTTTTGATTTATGAGTTCGACTTAGGCAATGTTGACTATAATTTATAAAAGTAATGTAAAAAATGCTTTTAAATTATGGGAATATCTTGTACTGCATTGTAGGGTTCCTGACTGCTGTACAACAGAACCATGCTAGACAAGAAGGTGTCTCAGTAGACTCGTTGACCTTTGACTTCCGTATCATGACTACTGCTGATGATACTGAGGAGAGTCTAAGTAATGTCAAGCAGGATGTCAACATTCGAGAATCGGCATTCAAGGTAGGTCCCTCCTCCCCCCCCCCCTTATAAAGAAAGAAAAAAAAAAAAGAGGAAGATATTCCTTATAATAATAACATGATTTAAATGGGTACCATTAGAAAGTCATTCCTTGAGTGTTATTTGCACCTTATCAGGTTAGCCTAGCTAAGCTTGGTAATACTTTGTTAACACTAAGCGCTTAGAAACTCCAAGGTGGATATGTTGTATTAAGCGCTATTTAAATGTTATCTGTCATTATTAATGATAAAAATGAATGTAGCCATTAACAAATGTCTCTTTTGCATACAAAATGGCTAAGCAATCTTAATAATCATTTGGGAATTCTGTCTTGTCATAACAAGACATTTCTTTCTTTTATAAAGCATGTATGTGAGGTACATGATTGTTAACATTTGGAAATTCGGAAAATAACATTGGCATTGTGGATACAAATTTATACATTTAACATCCAAAAATAACCCCCAACAGGCAATTGGAACGACATCAAAAAGACAAGTCTCAAATCTTAAGTTTGAAATAAAGTGTAGTATGTAAATACATGAGGTTGAAATCTTTAGAGAATGATTTGACATTGGTTTATATCCAGGGATCTAATCCACCAGCCAATGGGGTGCTGGTATTTGGTTTGTTCCTGGACGGTGCCCGGTTTGACCCCCTCAACCACACCATCAAGGATTCAAGACCCGAGGAAAGGTTCTGCCGTCTCCCTGAGGTTCACTTCATCCCAACTCAGGTCAGTTATCAACCCCAGTCCAACTTTATTTGACTGCAGCAGACACTATTACTTATCTACAAATGTATTCATAGTTGATTTGCTGATTTATTCATCATTCCCCCTGCTAACAATAGATAGTAAGTGTGCATCTTTGCAACTGCTTAATTGTATTTGTCCATTTTATTCAATAGATTAATAGGCAGCCCAGAGGCTGAATTTTTTTCTTCAATTCACAAAGTGAGAATAAATACACGAAAGTGAGATATTCAGAACACTTAAATTCCATAAATTAAAAATCCTGAAAAAAAATCATGCATTATGTAGGGGAAGGAAATTTAAAAAAAGATTCAAATAATATATATGAGCAAAGTCATATTAAAACTGCACATTCTTGATGATTTGAATTTTTAAAATATTAAATTGAGCAGAATTTTTTCATCTCTTGAAGTAATATTATATGTTATTATATAAGATTAAATTTAATTTGAATATGAATCACTTAATTTTCTGTTGGCATTGTTTTTTTAAATGAAAAATTCAAATCAATATTTCATTTCAATTATATAAACATCTTCTTTTCAGATACCCCCAGAAGGTATGATCCCGCCCACACCCTCCACTTCAGCCCCCACCCCTACCCCACCCCAATCAGCCACTTCTTCTGTTAGACGAAGGAACTATCCTGTGTATGAGTGCCCCCTCTATCGTACCTCAGCCAGGTCAGGCACCCTCTCCTCCACCGGTCTCTCTACCAACTTTGTAACCTCCATTGACCTCCCTACTGAGCAGTCACCTGACTTCTGGATCAGAAGGGGTGTCGCCCTCCTTTGTCAGTTGGACGATTAGGGAAGTTTTGGAATAATGGGGAAAAAATAATAATTTGGTAACTGCTAATGATTTCCATTTTCACAGTTAGGATGTTTCCTGCAGGTCATTTGGTTTTTATAGAAGATGGTTTTCTGAAAGGTTCTGTTGAGGTAAAAAAAAAAAAAAAGAAAAAAAAAAGAAAGAAGAGTGAGTCAACTAACTTAACTCAATGCTCTGTGGGTTACTGGTGGAAGAGTTAAAGAAGTAAATGCTTTACATGTATGTCTTTTCCTAAATGTGTGGCACCAAACTGCCATTTGAAGCCAAGTCTTTCTATTTATGTGCTTGCATTTGGTT
This sequence comes from Paracentrotus lividus, assembly GCA_940671915.1. Lineage (NCBI taxonomy): Eukaryota > Metazoa > Echinodermata > Echinoidea > Camarodonta > Echinidae > Paracentrotus > Paracentrotus lividus. Next base: position 16,073,311 of record CALNVZ010000174.1, read on the forward strand.
TCTAACATGGGTTACGTTTGTACAAACCACAGTTGTTTTGCATTTTTTTTGGGGTTGTCCATTTAGTTCTTCAAACACTTTAATGGATAACCAGTGGAGAGTCAGTTATTTGAAGTTATTTTTATGTGTCCCAACTGTACACAAACTATGTATATTTCTTTTTTTTCCCTCAGACACAATTTTAATGTATTCCTCCTCAAAGAGAGTAATTGATTCTTCTTCTTCAAGTGCCTTGTAGCGTTGTAACATGGCACTAACATAATTTGGCAAAGTATTGATGTACACTGTCTCTCTCTTTACGTGGATGAAGTAAATCTAGTGAAAAGAACTTCTTTGAAATTTTAAGGCATGTAGGGCATGTAGTACATTCATAGGTTGCTTCCGGATTAAGTGAGGGGAGTGTCTACCATCAAGAATTTCTTGCTTTATTTGATCAATGGATGCTTATTTAATTTGGGTGCTAAGAAAGCAAGTATTAAAAAACGTATTCATGGAGGCAAAGCAAACCTGTATATAAATTCGTAATACACATCATCTTCTGAAAGCCAAAAAGGGCATTAAACACAAAAATAATATATGTACATAGAATGAAGTGTCGCAGATACAGCACTCGATAAAAACCCACCAAATATGATCTTGATTTTGGTGCTTCATACTAGCAAATGTTGATTCTCTGAACAATTGAAATAGATACTATTGAATTTATTTTCAGGTGCCATTTTGAAGTGAAACACCTTTTCAACAAATGATGCTACTTTTTTTTTTTTTTTTACATGTATACATTACCTAGTTCATATTACCGGTACAGTAAATCATTTGTATATATTGAATGTAGATGGTGGTATGCAACTTACGGAATTAGGTTTTAAGAATTGTTTCTGTTTTGATGATGTGCATTGTCAATTTACTTTTGAAAATGTTGATAAAACTGTGTGTGATTTGTGTTATAAGAGATTATAGATATGTATACCCGTAGGATTCTAGGTTATGCATGTTAAATGTACTTCAACAGGTTTAGTTCATGAAAGTGTATTGAAACCAGAATATTTACTATGGATAAATAATCATCTTATGTCAACAAACTCATTTGTATTCATAAAACAAAAAGATAAGCGACATCTGCAAATATTGAAAACAAAGGCTTGTAATTTTGAACCTAACTAATGTTCACTCAAACGATATTGAACTTTTGAAGGGTTCTTATCTATTATTGTAAACATTGGATGAAAAGAAGTATTTGTACAGTACAAGTTTACAGTTGGTTATCAGTTGTCAATATAACCTGGAATTGTAACATATTACATGCAGTGGTGAATAAACCTGTGTATGTGTTACATTAATATGTATATTTTGTGTATAGTTAAAAAATAGTATTTATTGTTTTGCAAATTGTATGAGTTCACAGGAGTTTTTATCTTTTTTTATAGACTTTGAAGTGTCCCAATGTTTTTCAATAACATTTCTGCTATGAACCATTTAATTTTTATTATGGATATTTCATGAATGAAGTGTAAATATACTTTAGATTCAATATTATGACTACTAAAAAATATTTGCTTTGAGACATGGAAAAGGAAGAATGTTTTGCTCTCATCACTTCTGCATTTCTGTGTGTTTATGTATCAGGGTTCATAGGGTCATGGAAAACCTGGAAAGTTATGGAAGTTTGTTATCTTGTGTTTCAGGCCTTGAAAGTCATGGAAAATCTATTTTTCCATTGAAAAGTCATGGAATATCAAAATTTGTCAATATTCCATTTATGTAGCCGAGAGCTTTGAGAATCCCAGAGCATTTAGTGTCCTAGGCAAGTTCTGGTTCCCAGACATCTCGGTGCAAAATTCTTTGAAAAGTTGTCGAAAGGTCATGGAAAAGTCATGGAATTCTTTATTGAACGGTCATGGAAAGTCATGGAATTTAACTTACAAAAAAGTGTAAGAACCCTGTCAGTATATACATTAATTGTGTGAATGAAAAGTAAAGAGTAAAAAATGTGTTGCTCGTTTTTGAAATATGGCATTATGGGCAGGCCCTATCATAAGGAGAATATCAGAGATATGATATGATATATAGCTTCACTTAAATTATCATGAATGTAATAAGTCTATTTAATATTGATTAGTCAGAAAATGTATTGTATTTGTATATATTTGACAAAATATAGAGAGTACTCTAAATTCTGTTATCTGTCTAAGAGATAAACTCTTTGAGTGAATTTATCAGAAGTCTATTTATATAGATTATAGAAAATCAGGTATTTGAATGTTGTATCATATTTGTACATATACTTAAGAAAATATCCCTCCGAATTCTATTAGCCGTCCAAGAGATAAGTACACTTTGAGAGGAATTTATCATTTATCTATGCCTACAGCACAGCGTTTGCTTTTAGATGTTGAGTTCATTTTTAACGTGTACACACTTTTGAAGGTCTTTCAAATTGAATATGACTCTGCCGTCCTTTTTTAATCGACCATTTGTATCACCTTGTTTTGTAAAAATGAATTTAATAAAATTGATATTAAAATGAGAGCTAATATTGAAAATTGACATGTTGTGACAGTTTTGTTATCATTCATGTATATTATAATTCTTGAAAACAGTTTTTAATATTTATTTTAATCATTGTAAATAAATACAAATTTGATAAGCCGGTAATCTCAAAACGGGATGAAAGAATGGGGGAGATCCCACTCCCCCTCCCCCTTAAAAATAAATAGTATACAAACATTATCAATAAGAAATAATAGCAAGATAGGCAGAAGTATCAAGAGAAAAATGAAAGGGATAGATGGAAATAAAAAAATAATAATGGTGATGTGTGTTTCAGTCTGAGAATCGAGAGAAAGAAAGATGGGAGAGACTGCATGGAGGAAAATGGGGAGAATTTAAGATCTAGACTCTAATGGAAGGGATACAGAGACGTGGATGGCAAATGTCCAAAGAATATAGAGGGGAAGGAGGTTAGATTACTGGTATATTGGGGACTTTGTACAGTGTCTATGGTGGGACAGCTTGTTTTGTCCAGGAATGAAGATTCAAAACGGGTATTTTCAAGTGTTTTTCACAAAGTTTGCGGTCAGAAAATTATGATCCACTCCCTACAAAAGCCAGAGACACACTGACCTTAACCATTTCTACTCTGATTTCCCAGTTCACTCCAGAAGAATGGTTGAAGATAGTTGAAGAGCTTACATGCAAAAGGGACTAAATCAACTTTTATAACTGCAGAGAAAATGGCATTTGTTTTATCAGATTTTGTACACACGTCTATGGAAAAGGGAAATTACAAAATGTGTTTTCTTACAGTTGCAATCAACATTTAAGAAAATCATTTTTTTCAAAGATGGGTACGTACCTGAACAATGGCCTGATATCAATAACTTAATTTTCTTCAAAAGTGGATTTAGTCCCTTTTGCATGTAAGCTCTTCTTTGTTTACCATAAAATGATTGTTCTACCGGTATTTACTTAATTATTATTAGACCTATAGGATTTTTATAAACAAGCAAGGGTGAAAGAAATGAAATTGGTATTGGTTCTCATCAGTAGTTAATCAATAGGAGCCACCACTGTCGAGAATCCTGGATAATTCTGAAGATGCTCAAAGCAGGGAACGCCCACCGCCCATGATCTCCTCCCACAACTGATTTTAGGGAAAGTCCCTTACGTCGTGCTCACGAGTGTTGGTCACTAGTCTCTATAAAAGCTATGAAATATATTATTCTAAGAATAATTTTCTATATAATAATAGACACATCTATGCCAATGAAATATTTAATTATATATTTTTTTATTAAACATAACATAATTTGTAATACATTTAAAACTTTATATGTTTATCCATTTATAAAATCGAACATTAAATCACCAAAAATGTCTTTGACGAGACTAAAAAGTCAACCCTTGGATTGTATTTGATTTACGGTTTCAGATTCGCGATTCTGGTATGCTGAACTCGTTTGGAAGCCCAGCCCAGCTGATCCAATAAATTGGTCATTAAAACTAGATTATATGAAGAGATAGCAACAGTGATAATTCATTATTCTTGACACTGAAATCAATATGAAGGTGACTGACTTTTTACTTCTTGGGCTTGTGCTCGCCGTAGGCACAACTTTCGCGATTCCAGAGCATCTTTTTCGTCATCAGACGGCAGATTCTGATGTGAAGCACTGGGCCTTGTTGGTTGCTGGATCGAATGGCTGGTACAATTACAGACATCAGGTGAATAAATCAAATGGTTCTTGTGTGATGAAAAATAAAACAACCAAGAAACAAAAACAGGGTACTTTTCGTTGTTGAATGCTTTAAATTTTGGGTGTGAATTTATTTCCATTTTAGGAATTTTAGATTAAAAGAAGGTGATTGATTATTTATAGAATATCACAACAAATAGACATCTGTCAAATTTATAGTTTTGTTGTTGGTTATAATCAGCTGACTATTATTAAAATTGATAGTTCAGATATTTTTGCAGGAAAATTGCAAGGTAGCAAAGTGGTTGCCTTTGCTTTGACACACACATCTTCATTAATAAATCTAAAAATCTAGCTGATACATGCAGTTGTTGTAAAAGAAACTTGCTAGTGTCTTTGTCTAATATCTCATTTTAATAATAAAATGATCTTTAATTTAATTTGATATGCCAAAATGCAGGATCTAGCTTTTTTTGTCAGTGATAATGCCATATTTTGTCAAGGAAGGGGGGGGGGGTGGGCTGGGGCTCTTTAATTTAAATTGATATTCCAAAATGCAGGATCTAGCTTTTTTGTCATGAGATGCATAATTTTTTTCAAGGAATGGGGGGTGGCGTGGTGGGCTCAGCCCCCCCCCACCTCGCAAACCCACACTCCCGCCCCCTCCCCCCCGGACCCCCCACCCCCTCCCCCGCCCCCCCCCCTCGCCCACCCAACCCCGCCCACGCCCCCCCCACCCACCCCCCCCAGCCCCCCCCCCTCCCCCTACCCAAACTCCCCCCACCCCCCCCGCCCCCCCTCTCCCCCACCCCCTCTCGCACCTCCCCCTCCCCCCCACTCCCCTCACCCCACCCCTCCCGCCCCCCTCCGCCCCCACCGCCCCCCTCACTCCCCCCACCCCCCACCCCCCGACCCTACCCCCCCCCCACCCCGCCCCTGTCCCCCCCTCACCCCCCCCCCACCCCCCCCCCCCCCACCCCCCCCCCCCCCCCCCCCCACCCCCCCCCTCCCGCCCCCACCCCCCCCCCCCTCATCGCCCCCCCCCCCACGCCCCACTCACTCCCCCTCCCCCCGCCCTCCCCCTCCCCCTCCCCCCCCCCCCCCCACCCCCCCCCCCTCCCCCCCCCCCCCCCTCCACCCCCCCCCGCCCCCCCCCCCCCCCCCCCGCCCCTCACCCCTTCCGCCCCCCCCCCCCCCCTCCCCCCCCCCACCCACCACCCCCCCCCACCCCCCCCCCACCCTCCCCACACCCCCGCCACCCTCCCCCACCCCCCCCCCACCCCGCCCCCCACCCCCCCCTCCCCCCCCCTCCCCCCCCCCCCCCCCAACCCCCCCCAGCCTCCCCCCCCCCCCCCCCCCACTGTCGGTTTACCCCCTCCACTTTCAAAAATGCTCCACGGTCCCTGTAATTGAGGGCCTCTAGCTGTTAGTTCAAATGAAATAGATCAACTATTTTATATATCATGATATGAAATGTAATGCTATATGCGATTGTGGCCTCAGGTGAAACATGGATCCATATTCTTACAATCTTTCCAGATCTTTAATATATAAAATGCTAATTTGTTAAAAGAGTAAATCACATCATAACATGTAGATCTACATACAGTTTAAAAAGTTTTATAAGAAAAAAAATTAAATTTGCTAATAATTCAATTAGCACCTTTAAGACTGTGTGAAAAGTCTCTGCTTACTCCATAATGGAAAGGGTTTGCATCAGGGTGTTTCATTAAGAAATACTCGTAAAAAAACATAGGCCTACTTTTTTGTGCAGAATCAGACAGCTCACATCCCATGGATAATGCACAACAAGTATGTGCATGTTTGATCACATATTTTTTATATTATCATGACCATAGCATGCATGAAATAGGCGGTTTGTTTCGGTTTAGTGAGAAAGCTGATGGGTGATCTTTGGCGGTTAATTAGGTGCTAAAGAGTTCAGTTAACAAGCAATGAATCAGGTCCATTCAGCTCCTGAAAGAAGCAAAAAACGGTTAAAGAAAAGTATCCTCGTCTTTTTAGGTTCTGAACATGCTTAAATAATTGGCAACATAGGCCTACACATGAAAGACAGGGCCAATGGGTTGTTCTTTACTGCTACTTGCATGTCACATTAGCCCCGGGACGACGCCGCCACGAAGTGGCGGCCTCCTGAAGTAAACATATACATCTGGCCCAAGCTCACCGTCTTCCCCAATAAAACAATGAAATTCAACCCCCCAAAAAATGTTTATAACAAATGATACACATACATGCAATGCCACTTACCTAAGCATACCAGCCCCGGAATATGGTGACTAAAAACAAACGTGAATAGCTCCAAGAATAAGAAGATTTTTTGGGGGTTTTCGTCAGTATCGTAAATTTGCCTGATTCGCCATATTGATAAAGCTGGAATAAAAGGGGACCCTGGAGTAGCCTTGATCAAGACGTTCTTTTTGTATAGTTTGTAAGTTTTGTTACGAAAAATAGGCTGATGAAGGAAAAAAAAAACTAAAATAACAAATAATTAATGACTACTAATGTAAGTAATCTCTTTTGTTTTGGTTAATTACCATGTAATGGAACAAAAATAAAATTATGATTGTAATGACTTGTCTAAAGTCTAATCACGGCAATATCCATGACGCATGCGTATTACAAAGACAAACCTACGACCACGAATTGTTCTACTCGAGAAGTTTGGAAATTTTGACCCCCAAATTACATATAAGAAGATTCACCAACAAAGACGATAGTTTTGCGGAACGATTCGTAAGTATATATTGCAATAATGTAAAGCTGTTTTTATAACTAGAAGTAAGGTATCGTCCAGAAATTTATGGAAAATCGAAGTCACATCGCCGTCGGATTTCGATAAAGCGTAGCCCGCACACTTCGTGTGCGGGCTAATCGTAGTAAATGTCACATGTACATTTTGTTTTATAGCAGGTATCACATGTGTTTTATCAAGACTTTAGTTTAAAGAGAAGGACTTCTGATCCAGAATAGTAAATAAAAAAATGTTTAATTGATAAGATTATTTGTTACTCAAACATTTTTGCCTTTTCTTCTTCAAACTGCTTCTTTGTGTGGTGCTTTATCTGTGATGCAATTCGAAAATGGGCCAAAAATAAAGATACTGTAAGCCAGAAACTATGGTGAATTGTTAATAATGACCATCAAACTTGTGTGAATTGGAAAAAACAACAAAACACCCCCCCCCCCCTAAAAAAAAAAATATATCATAAGATTTACAAAAAATTCTGGTTTTATATTTCATAGAATGTAGCATTAAGAAGTTTCATTGACCTCTAGTGTAACTTGGCAGTATTTCATTTGCTGAATAGGCACATTCTTTAACTTATGGATGTTTCTTTTCTAGGGACATAGGTTTTCAAACAACTTGTTATTAAAGAATGAATTAAAATATTTGGAATCCAGTTTGCATGTTACATTAACTTTTGCTATGTCGGACAAACAAATTGCATTCTTGAACAGTTCATTGACCTACATGTATCCAATAACCATCAGTTCCATGTTATTGTATCAACTAGTGAGCTTCTAATCCTATTTATTCTTTGTCATAAAAAAATAGGCGTTATCAATATTTATGACATGAATTTATTGTGCGGATATCTCACAGGTAATTGGAGTTATCTTTTTTCTTTGAATGAATGAACTATTGTGTATTAGTTTTTTATCTCCTATCAAGCTTAAAACAAACACATGAAATAACGGTATCTCTAACTGTGTAAATACTTCATAAATATTTAGTGGTGTCACAAGACGACCTGTATTTTACAAAGTTATATGTTTTGAAGAAAAAATGTTTGATGCGAAGTTAATCTAAGTAGGTAATTTATAGATGATGGGGTCATACGTGTAAGATTAAATGCTTAACGTATGTACTTTTATATCATGGTATCACATGATGTTTTGTGGTTAAATTATTTGTGATTGGAGGCATGGAATGTCATTGATGAAGGTTAAATAATTAAATGCCTAATTACACATAAACTGTTTAAATCAATACTCTGAAACATTTTGCATTGTGTTTGAGTCTGATGTCTTCTATGTCATCAATAATGATCATGCTGTCCATTTCATTTCATGATTTTATGCTACATGTACAATGTAATTATTATTGTTTATAGTTTTCTCTCTGTAATTTAGTTTTTTGTTTATACGGACCTTGAGCAAGGAAGGTTAAATCTATAGATCGCAGCTACTAAAATATGTCTATTTCCTAAAGGGCTATAACCCTGAAGGAAATGGGAATATTCCAGTAGCTAAGTTCGTGTAGATTTACCCATTCTTGCTAATAAAGGAACATATATTTGTTTTATATACCTCATTCAAAAAATATTTTAGAATGAACTAAATTAGTAAATAAAGTAAAATAAATACATAAAGATTTTCAGGAGATAATAGATTAATCAAACTTTCAGTTCTTCATTTGTATTCATGCAGCGCGCAAAAGATTATGTCATATTAACAATGCGCGTAAAATGTATGCGCTTTTCATGCTGCGTGCGTATAATCTGCAGATGAAATAGTAATCCCTACTATACTTGGGTGAATTTTTTTTTCTTTCTTTTCTAGTGAATTATTTAAAATCATGTGAAATGGTCATAACCAATCAATTATCAACAAACTTTCTATGATGGATATAAAACTTCCTATATTGGTATACAGTATGAACCATCCAAGCCTCCAAACTCTATTGAAAGAGGATGATGCCTTTTATTACAGTATATTATTATCACTTTACAAATTGGACCCAGAAATCAAGGCTTGAAATTTGCAAAAAATATCTACAAAATTGAATTGGGGTAATGAAAGGTGTGTGATAATGTTTATTTGAGAACAATATGATTAAATGCTATGTGAAGATATTTACCAGATTAGTTTCAATCTATATTAAAAGTATCTTTTTCAATTAAAAAATGTTTATATTTTATTAATGCTTTGACTTGTAGAAATCAGTTTTACTCTGTTATCGATCCCTTTGTTACTCAAAATAAGTTGAATGTCTAGATAGGTTGCGTTATATCAATATCATTATCATTCTAATTCAAACGAGGGTTAGATTCAATTAATTTTGCAGAAATAATTATTTCCCCTTTTTCTAGGCTGATATCTGTCATGCATACCAGATTCTCCACAAACATGGTATTCCTGATGAGCAGATCATTGTCATGATGTATGATGATATCGCCTACAATGAAGAGTGAGTTTTTGTTTGTTTGTTGTTGTTTTTTTATTAAAAAATCAATCAAATAACAATGAAGTAAAAGTGAAATAAAAAAAAGGAGAGGTAAATGAGAGAGAAAAAATTAAAAATAAAAATTTGGGCCTGATGTCATGTATTTAGCAATTTAAAGCAAATAAAAAGATGTTATTTATCCACTCCACCACAGAAACTAACTTGGGACTCTATAATTACTTCTGTTTGTAATCTGAGTTCCTGTTAGCTCGTTGTCTTGTCTTTCAGCCATTACCAGGAACGGCACCATTTCCCTGCAATCTTTTATGCAAACTGATTGGCTGACAGTAAGACTGTTATGCAAGTAGTCTATGCAACAAAGATCCTGATTGGTTACTGTCAGTTTGCAATTGGTCATAAACTATTTATGTTTAATACAGGCACACAGATCTGATATTTTCTGTGGACATTTCTTTCTTCAAACCTCCCATAGCCAATCAGTAGGAAGGTCATAGCACTATTACTGAAAACATGCAAACATGTTTATAGCTGTAGATCTTGTGACTGTTACAGCAGTTTATTTTTAGAATACTTCCAATAATGAAATGACAGGGTAAATCGAGATATATCAAAATAGTGCTTTGTTTTAAGCAAAAAATTAAAACGATCCTGAATCCCTTATAAGAAAATGCTTCATAGTGATACACTTTTTTGAAATAATACTGAATTTCTGAAACAATAGACCTTCTTGTCCAGAAACGATATTATAAATTATATGCTACTACATGCATGTATGCGTACATGTGTACGTGCTAGTCAGTGACAGTGAAGGAATGTTTGCACAAGAGGGTGTTACATTGGTCAACATGGGTGAACTTTAACTGACTTTTGCTAGTCATGGGATTCAGGAGCCCTTTAGAAAAAAAAAAGGTGTTCATGCATTTGTAGATAATATAATTTTATATTATCCCTTCTGTGCCTCAAATTTTTAAGGAAATGAATTACCAAATAAACTTTCAAGAATAGAATTGTGATATACATGTACCATTTACAGAGGCATATTCTCGTTTAAAATGACCTGTAAGTTTAGCCGGGCAGGAACTTTTCGTCCATCTTTAAGGAATAATCAGTTATAAGCACATGCATGCTATACTCCTGCATGCTTTGAAGACCTCTTCTAGTGATTGTAACTCCTTGATCATAACATTTATCTTTTTTATGATGTTTTCCCAATGTAGTATCACTGTTATCCATTTAGTTTCTAAAATATTCATTGGTCATTTGTTCATACAAGCCTCATAAAGCCTGAAATTACTAATACCTAAATTGTATTGTTGTTAATGTACATCAGATAACTCTTTTTCTGTTGAAAAGCACATGACATGTACCTGTATTACCCTAGGAGCCAAGGGCCGTTAATCAGCATTTTTGCTGGGGAAGGTTTGAAGGTCCTATCTAGAGTAAAATTTTGCGCTGATTCCAAAAATGTCCCTCTTACTGACCGTACCCATGACACTTCGGCCATTTCGGCCAATTTTTGTCCCAAAATGACCATTTTGGTCACTTGTGGTCAAGGGTATTTTATTTCTATAATTTTTGCCGATAAATGGGATTTTTAAAACCTATCTGATGTAAAAATGTGCGCTGATTCTAGAAAAAGTGGTTTTATTGACTCGGTGGGTCATTAAAGGGGTCATTTTGGTCAATTTCTGCCAAAAATTGTCATTTCTATCATTTTGGGGGCCAAAATTAGACCAAAATGACCATCAGAGTCATCCAAGTGATGGTTTTCCCACCCCCAAACCATTTTAAAAAACTTCCTTGGGTCTAAAACAATACTCCCATACCATTTTCCTAAAATATTTGGACAGCCCTGGTCATTTAGGCCAGTTTGACCGAAAGTGACCATTTTGCCATTTTGCAGGATTTTGCTATACCGGCCTATGTATTACATGTATTAGTGTATATACACGTGTATATACACTGTCCGTCATAAAGGTGGAATATTTTTTTCCGCTATAGCGACATGATTTTGCTCTGACTTTAATTTCTGGAATATGTTTGTCCCTGCTTTTACTTTTCGGGGCCCTGGCTATATCTTGGACATTCTCCCAACCGTGCATGTGGACCTTTTTCCAAAAAAGTTTTGTCAACCCCCGTCATGCTCATTTTTGTCATTTTTTCTCATTTTGGGGCCCCTTTTGGTTTTCCCGGCTGATCAAGCCCCCCTCAATCCTACCCCCAGGAAACGCGACTGAGGTGTATTGTTTTATAATGTTCTTTAAGTTAAATCTCATATTTTGGGGACAGGCTAAGGTCTTTGTCTAGGGGAGGGTTGAGTAAATACGAGATTGGTGAAAATTCGGAATATTTTATTCATCTTTATGCTGAAAACAAAAGAAATGAAACACCACTTTAACCCTTATATCATCATTTTCCCCTTAAATTTTGTTTAGCCTTGATGACAAGGTTGTAAATTGTCATATTTGATAATATTTTATTTTGATTTGTTTAGTTGAAATTTTACAATACATTTAGGGAGATAGAAATTATTGGTTAAAAATGAATAATTGAATGTTGAGCCCAATCAAATAATTTTAACCCCTCCCTAGACAAAAGAGTCGAGCCTGTAAACATAAATCTAAATTTATTTAAAGAACATAACAAATCTCCACCTCAGACGTGTTTCCTTGGGTGGACTGAGGGGGCCTTGGTGGGTCGGCGTGAACAAAAGGGCCCCAAAAATAAGAAAAAATGACAAAAATGGCCATCTTCTGGGGTGGAGAAACTTTTTTGAAGAAAATCCCCGGGAAGGTTGAGGAACGTCCAGATATACCCAGATCCCAAAAGTGAAAGCGGAGACAAACACATTCAAGAAATTAATAACGGAGCAACATAATGTCGCTTGAGCCAGAAAAAAATATTCCACCTTTATGACGAACAGTGTATGTAGATGTATTATCCTTTCGTTCAACTCATTTCACTAAAGAGTTGACTAGTGTGTGGGAAGTGGCAACAATTGATGCTGATTTTAAAAAATGAGGGTCTTATTCAACCTACCCATAAGGTTCTGGTCACTTATTGGTCACTTTTTGGCCGAAGGTTGACCATTAGCCCAAATGATATAAAATACGATTTACAATAAATAAAGTGCCTAAAACATAGCTAGACTGTGTCTCTAAGCACTTAACAGACATTTTTTTTTATCATCTCGGTCATCAGAAACAGATTTACCCCCACACAATATGTGCACATTCTCACTCCCTACTTAGCATGCTGACCATGAACTATAAAAAGAACAAAAAAAAAATGTTTGATTGCTTTCACAAAAAAGGCATGCACAAATTGACAAGCCTGAAAATCTGTGGATATTTCCTGTGATTTAATCGTTGAATGTCCACTGTGGCGTTTCTTACCATTACCTTGCCCACTGACCATTTCTATATGCAAATGGTTCATGTCGGCTAAAATTGCAACAACCGCCAAAGTGTATACAGTAATCCATTATTTAGTCTACAATGCACTAATTGTATTGATTTCAATGTTTGTTAATGTCAATCCGCGTTAAACTGATTATTTGTCGCACTTTTGGGCCACTTTTGGGTCAAAAGTTAAGCAATAATTTAATGTCATTTTTTAATTTTATTTTAATACAATTTCAATCACTCAGTCTGTATTGTAAATTGTATGCAAGAATAAAAATTGTAAACGCGGCATGATCGTGTAAGCAAAACAAGACAGAAAGACCCAAGCTGACCAGTAATTTATGATTTCCATAGCAACATGAAATGATGTTTGATATAATTAATTTTCATATACTATATAATTGTATATCTGCATGATCTGTTGACGATTTGAATATCCCCAAGGATATATAATTAAAAAGAGAATGTCATTAAAATGTCATCTATGACTTAACCATTATAACAAAGGCGTGTTTCATGTTGCTGAGATATGTGTCCTGAGCGAGTCCAGTATTATAAACCACACATGACCATGTCCTCATGCCTTTCTATCGAGAAAACATTTCAACTAGGGTGGAGAAGTCATGTCTCTTGATATACTATCGTTCGTGATAACATATTGAATTCTTCTTGTAATGTGAAGAGGCAAATGAGAGCTACAGATTTTGGTCAAGATTCTGAAGATGTCAGTCATCTCTCGGAAGAAAGTGTCTATAACTCCGTCATGGTTGTCTTGATCATTTCTGAAAAGACACTAGTGTGACGAACATGGTGTAATCCAGTTTGGGAATGATGAGTGGACATGGTTTGACTCTGTGTTTACAGTTCAGTAGAGCTGTGAGAACCATGTTGACTGTTCAATTCATGTAGAAAAAACAATCAATGTCTTCTTTGAAGCGAACTGCACAATAAGGCATGTCACTTTAATTTGGGTCCTGTACGGGATACCCATCTCGTCCTGGAATATCATGGGTTGTCTTTCTGTTGTCGACGAACAATCATTTCATCTCATTTCCAAAAATCAGGGATTAACAAGAATTCCCATTTCAGTCAGTCATCTCCTTATGAGTGGTCTTGATCCAATGCCTGAACTTAGTAGGTCAAGGACAAGAAGTTCCATGGGACTTGAACAAGTGCAGAGTATTGAACCAGGTTGTTCACTTTTGAAGAGTCTTCTGACCAATAACCTGAACTGTGCTTTTCTAGCAGAAAGATAAAAGATGCCTGGTGATGTGAAGAAAGACATGCCTAACCTCTTGGGCAATGGTAAACAACTCTTCCTTCTGGATAAATACCCTTCAAGGTTAGAAAGACCCTTGCTTATATTAAGTGAAGGATTCTCCTGCCAAAGTCAAATAGTGATCTGACTAATCATGGTTCTAGCCTGCTCTCTGATTTTAGTAGAGATATGGTCATGGAGATCCTGTAGCAGCCATGATGGACGGTGTCCACGAGATGGTCAACTAGCTGCCTTGTAAACGAATCGATGAAACTTCTAAGCACAGATAAGCCATCTGTATAAGTTGTTCCATTATTTAGGATGAGTGGTATCCATGTACAGGACCCAAGATATGTTTATACAGGCCATATGCATGCATAATAAATTATGTGCGATTCTCTCATCAAAGAAGACGTTGTTTCTCCAATCAAGAATGTGAAATGTCACATGATTCTCGCGGCTCTAATGACTAGTAAATATGTCACCACGTCCATGACAATTTATGATATCATTAAAACCTTGTTTGCCCACCGGGGCCGTCTCTAGGCATTAACGATCAAAGACAACTTGAAGAAGTTGTAGGTATTTTTCTTCCATCCTTTCAGGAGATGGAGATGACCCACTAGACATCCTTCAGATCTTGACGAATATTTGTGGCTCTCATTTACCCTAACCGTTACAATTCTTAGTTGCATTTAACTAATTAGTTTCCAGGAGGATATGTAGTTCTCCTCGCCTGGTTGAAATGCTTTCCTGAGAGGAGGCATTGCTGGAGCCTTGGTTAAGGACACTGGACTCGCTCATTGACACATGTCAGGCAACATAATACTGGCTTTGCATAAAATGGTCAAGTCATTGAAAGTCGTTGAAATACATTTTCATGACATTCTTTCTTCATTGCGATATTCCAAATCGTCATCAGATCACGGACATAATGTTTTTTGAAGATCATATGAAACATAAATCATTATATAAGATTCATTTTGCTATGGGAAACTACTATTGTCTCACTTGATTAGTATGATCCAGCTTGGAATTTACTCTTACTGTGATGTGCTTATACATCATGGTGAAACACGATGTTATTCTTTTATACAATGTACATATATCGTTTAGTGATTGAATCTTTTTCTTTTAGGAAGTAAAAAATGACAGCAAAATTAGTGCTTACGTACTTTGACCAAAAAGCGGCCAAAGTGGCAGAGAATTTTTGGGTGGGGAAACAAGAAGTTTTAACGGGGCTTAAAATCTACAAACATTAAACTCAATTCAAGAATGCGTATAGACTAAATGGTAAATTAATTGCATCCACTTTGGCGGTTTGTCACACTATTTGACGCCAACTTGACCTATTTGCATATACATGATATAGGAATGGTCAGTGCGGGCAAATGGTAAATTATTTGTATCCACTTTGGCGGTTGTTACCATTTTGACCCACACTGACCATCTGTATATAGGAATGGTCAGTGCGGATAAAAATGGTAAGAACCACCACAGTGGACATTACAATGATTAAATCACAGTAAATACCACAGATTTTTAGGCTTGTCATATTTGTGCATGCCTTTTGTTGTGAAAGCAAATATCAAACATTTTTTTTTTCTTTTAATAGTTCATGGTCAGCATGCTAAGTAGGGAGTGGAGAATGTGCACATATTGTGTGTGGGGTAAATCTGTTTCTGATGACCGGGATGATAAAGAAAAATGTCTGTTAAGTGCTTAGAGACACAGTCTAACTATGTTTTAGGCACTGTATTTATTGTAAATCGTATTTTTTATTCATTTGAGCTAATGGTCAACCTTCGGCCAATAAGTGACCAATAAGTGACCAGAACCTTATGGGTAGGTTGAATAAGACCTCTATTTTTTTTAAAATCAGCATCAATTGTTGCCACTTCTCCACCACTAGCCAACTCTTTAGTGCAATGAGTTGAACGAAAGGATAATACATCTACATAATATACACGTGTATACACTAATACACGTAATACATAGGCCTGTATAGCAAAATCCTGCAAAATGGCAAAATGGTCACTTTCGGTCAAACAGGCCTAAATGACCAGGGCTGTCCAAATATTTTAGGAAAATGGTATGGGAGTATTGTTTTAGACGCAAGGAAGTTTTTTAAAATGGTTTGGGGGTGGGAAGACCATCACTTGGATGACTCTGATGGTCAATTTGGTCTAATTTTGGCCCCAAAAATGATAAAAATGACAATTTTTGGCCGAAATTGACCAAAATGACCCCTTTAATGACCCACCGAGTCAATAAAACCACTTTTTCTAGAATCAGCGCACATTTTTACTTCAGATAGGTTTTAAAAATCCCATTTATCGGCAAAAATTATAGAAATAAAATACCCTTGACCACAAGTGACCAAAATGGTCATTTTTGGACAAAAATTGGCCAAAATGGCCGAAGTGTCATGGGTACGGTCAGTAAGAGGGACATTTTTGGAATCAGCGCAAAATTTTACTCTAGTTAGGACCTTCAAACCTTCCCCAGCAAAAATGCTGATTAAAGGCCCTTGGCTCCTAGGGTATATGTTTATGAAAGCTATTCTTTGAGATCAGAAATTGCTGATAAAAAAAATTGCATCAAGAAAATAATGGGTGCTCGATCTCCTGTGAATAAAACATTTTTTTTTCTTTGATTTACTTTTCTTTACTTTCTAGAAATCCCAACAAAGGTGTGATCATCAACAAGCCTAATGGAACTAATGTGTATCCTGGTGTTCCTAAGGATTACACAGGAGATGTACGTAATTCATGTAGATATTGCAGTTATTTCCAAGAACATATTTACAGCAACATAAAGTCTGTATGGAGGAAAAAAATAAACTAGGCAGGACATCTTTTAAGACATTTTGTGTATATGGTATCAATTTAAAGCCAATAGATTTTACTTGCAGACACATTTAGATTTAAATAATTTGCTTTTGTAAAACAAAAATGATGAGGAGCAGGTCAAAATAACACATAATATTGGTATTCAGCTGGGACATGCAAGCACAATAGAATCTTAATTAAAATTCTGGGGATGGGGCGGGCTTGATGGTCCAGTTAATTATAATAATGATCATCGTAATTGTACAGATTAAGCTGAGTGTACTGTATGCAGAATTTTGATTAGATAATTATTATAATCTTGAGGATAGATGCTGTATGCCGGCCCTGTTTATTATCTTATTTATTCATATCAGCTCTTTGTGCTGGCATGCATTCTAACAGTAATTTACTACATGTATGTGGGCTGCATTTTTAACTCATTTACAGTAAATAAAGGATTGAAACACTGATGTATAGGAAGTCTAACAATCATTTCATTAATGAAAGGAAAATAACCTCTAAAATTGTTTTTATTTAGGATGTAACTCCAGAAAACTTCCTAGCCCTACTCCAAGGCGAGAAACCCAGAGTCATGTAATAATTGCAGTGGAAAAACCATGAAGAGGTAAAATGTATATGATTTCTGCCTTTTGAATGTAAGTTGAGGTAAGACTGATACATGTAGCAGTTGAACATTGCATGTGGTAGTACCATTGTCCATTGTCTCGCTGGGTTTACCCAAGTTATCATTTGCACTACTGAAATAGAATTAATATATGACATTAGAATGATCAATTCTCAGTATCACAATGTTAAAGAAATTCAGTGAGGAGGGGGGAAAATGCCTAACTTTTTGCGCCTTTTGAAGTGGAAATCTAGGCTAATTTCTTTTTTCTACTTTTCTTTTTTTTCCATATGAATTTAACGATATCTAACATTCTGTAATCAAACAAAATATGAATTATTTATATGTTGGCAGTTATAAAAACATGGTTGGATTACATGTACATGAATTGTGACTCCACATGGATCATGTGATGTACATGATTGAAATCATAATCAATGACTAATATTGGAAGCTGATATTAAGCTTTTAAGCCAATTAAATTATTTTAAATCGCTGCCTATTGCAGAGCTGCCAACCGTTCCGAAAAATTTGTACTTGTTACGAAAATTTGAAGGGAATACGAAAATACAAAAACGCACCCAAAACGTACAAATTCTCGGGAAAATTTCTAGGTGCAAAAGAAATATACATGATGGTTTCCAGTAAACAGGTGCGATCGTGTAAATTTTATGGCAAGAGAACTAAAATAAAATAGGAAAAAAGCGGGCCGATGAAATTGCAAAATTAATTCTTTATTTATCAAGTGATAACGGGCCGTTTTTAGTACCGAAACTTCTTATTTATCGGAAGAACTCATTGCCAAAAATGTTTCGAAATAAATTCTTTATGAAAGAAAGAAGGAGCGGATACAATTGTGGAATTAATTGTTTAGTTTTGGATTGATAACAGCCCGTTTTTAGTACCACAACTTCTTATTTATCGGAAGAACTCATCACCAAAAACGTTTCGAAATAAATTCTGTATGAAAGAAAGACGGAGCGGATACAATTGCGGAATTATTTATTTAGTTATGGGATGATTTAGCAGGGAAACAACTACTTCACGGTATGCAATCGTGTTGCGTTTACAGCATAATAACTTTTCAAATTAGTTGAAAAGAGGAGCGGTTGAAAAATACTAATTTTGGAGGTGCTGAGTACTAATTTGTGCTTCCAAAGGTTGGCAGCTCTGCTATTGTAAAGTTTTAGTTACACGCTAAACAAAAAATCTTGTACATGTACATTAACAAAATCTAGGGCCTGTCAAACCTCTATCTTGAAAAGTGCAAAGTTATTTCTTTTATTGAACTCTAAATGTATGTGTACGTGTATATGCATTTCCACATAGCAATTAATAGGTCGACCTTTGCGTGTCAAGAGTGGGTATTAAGTTCTCATCAAACTTTTTACTCTGTTTACTCTATGATATGAAGGCCATATATCTTTTACTGTGAATATCTCTTTATCTACTTTATTGACAGTGACAGCAATGATCATGTCTTTGTTTACTTTGCTGACCATGGTGGACCTGACATCATTGCCTTCCCTGATGGAGAGGTATAGGGGTGTTTTTTTTCCCAAGGGGGAAGGAGGGAGGGGGGGTTCTAATATATTTCTTTATTTAACAGGCATGATTTTTCTCCGCGGATCCGCGGATTTTGAAATTCTGAGATGCACAAAAAAAGAAATAGCACTCTAACAAAGTAACACTGACAAAGTCGCAGCCAAAGAAATCATGAATTTTTAATACCTAAAATTGCAAAATATTCTGCGTGATGGGGAACCCCCCTCCTGAACCCACCCCCTGGATGTTCGGTCGTTACGCTCGCTCACTCGTAGCACTTTTCCTCTTTTTTGATATTTCTCTGTCTCATGCCTGATTTAAGTGAAGAAGAAAAATATGTTTCAGGTCTACATTATAAAAAATCAAGAATTGATAAGTTATACATTATACTCCTCCATTCTGATTTTTTGTTGTTGAAATGTTGAAAAATATTTTCTGTGAAAATAAAACAAAAAAAACTCTTACCAATGGTGAATGTTGATATCCAATTATAAAAATATTTACATCTTGAAATCACAATGATTTCTGTAAAAGTGGAATATTTTGCACAATGTGATAACAGCGCAAAACACATCTTAGAATTTTTTTAAATTCTTTATTTTTTAATATGGCATCTAAATTAGGGGGTCAGTGCACTAAATTCGTGCAAAATTAAAACATGACAGTTTCCACACTTACAGCATTTTGAATAAACAGTTATGATCATCCAGCATAAGTTTTTTTTTTCTCTTATTTTATTTTTTATAGGTGGAAAAACATGATCTGACAAAGGCCCTGAAGAAGATGCACAAACATGAAAAGTTTGACAAGGTGAGCAGTATGTAAGAAAACTGTCCTTTTATGTCAAAACTATCTTCCAGTTCCATAAATATAATTATTAAATGCGAAAGAACCAAGTAAGTAGCGGGAGAGAGAGGAGGGGGGGGGGGAAGTGAAGTCTGTTGTGTGTCGCTAAACTCTACTGTACGGGTTCATACTGCAATAAACATGGAATAATATGTGAAATACTTGTGCGAAGGGGAAACATCAAGTCGTTTATCAATATGTTGTTTTAGAGAGGATTTTGCTTTGATTTGCAGAGATACAGGTAAAATGAACACTGAATTATCAGTTGACCACTTTTATATCTACATTTCCTTACTGTAACTGGACATCAATTTTGAGCTCTGTGACAGAATTCCTTGGGTATTTAGTTTGTCTTTCTGTTCTTACGCCCACTATATATATCTCTTGATTTGTGTTGTTTTGATAGCTTGTGTTCTACATGGAAGCCTGTGAAAGTGGTTCCATGTTTGAGGGATTTCCCACAGACCTTGATATCTTCGCTACCACTGCAGCTAATCCGGACGAATCTTCCTGGGGTTTCTACTGTGACAATCCTCTGGATAATTGCCTTGGAGATGAGTATAGTATCCACTGGATGGAAGACTCTGATGTGGTAAGGCTCCCCAAGAGTATATTGATAGTGGTTGTCTAAGTGGTAGTGGTGGTGAAGGTGAAGGTGATGGTGGTGGTAATGACGATTATGGTGATGGTGGTATAGTAGTAGTGATAATGATGGTGGTAGTGTTAAAGATGATAATGATGGGTGGTGAAGTGGTGGTATGTTGATTATGGTTTTGGTATTGATGGTGTTTATCATGAGGATGGTGGTAGTGGTTATGGTGAAGATGATGATGACGGTGGTGGTGATGGTGGTGGTGGTGGTGATGGTGATGGTAGTGGTGGTGAAGATGATGTTGCTAATGGTGATGGGGGATGTGATAATGGTGATGACGGTGGTTTGTTATGATGATGATTATGAAGGTGGTGCTGATGATGGTTAAGATGATGATGATGATGGTGGTGGTGGTGATGATCATGGTAGTAGTGGTGATGTAGTGGTGGTACATGTATGATGATGGTAGTGGTTGTAGAGTGGTGGTAATAAAGATAATGGTGATGACAAATCTTCCTTGGAATGTTTATATGACAACCGTTTGGATAAATGCTTTGGATTGAGACAAGTGTGTTTTTACATTTAGAATGTGGTAATGGTGGGCTATAACAATATAGATTTTACAAAATGAGGAGACTTTTGTGCCAAGAAAATAATGCATACATGTGATTTAAGTGATGCACCTACATGGCTTTCATGGCACTTGCTAAATAAAGAATCTATTCCTACATGTGCATATAAACAGATTTTGTGAACATTGGTAATCAAACAACTTATATGACCGTGCATATTTTAGGAGGACTTGAGCACAGAGACGCTGAAGAAACAGTTTGACATCGTTAAGAAGGAGACAAAGAAGAGTCATCCTCAGGAGTACGGTAACATGACCATGGCATCGGCTGCTGTCAGTCAATACCAGTCCGGCAGTGAGGGACAGATGCACATACTCTCAGGTGTCAAGGATGAGCGTATCCCTACCAGTCAGGTATGAACATAGTGATGATATGACAAGCTCTTTGGAAGGGCTGAAAGAAGTTTTATAAAGGTTCAATTTATCATTATTTTAAAGGGGAATAATCACCCCCACACAAAAGGAAAATTGAGAAAATGTAATCATGTTATGTAATGCGAAATGAAGTTATTCAGTTGTCTCACGAAGTTTCAAACGTAGGAAATTGCGACGTTTCGGCTGCTACTGCAAGCCTTCATCTGGCAATGTGACGGAGCGCTGTTGCGAACGCAATTTATAGCGGTGGCGAGGATTCCGAGCGCAATTGTTTGGCTCCGCCGGAGCGGTAGCCGCGCTGTGATTGGTCAATGCGCTGTTGTTGTTTTGCGCCGCCGAAGCGGAGGCCGTGCTGCTATTGGTCGAAAGTAAGGCGGGAACAGACGCTGCGTTGCTATTGGTCGGGGCGGCGGCGGGTGAGCTTGCGGACGTTGCAGGAATGCAAGTGGCTGGGTCGCCGTGATCGGAGTGCGGACGTGGATGAAATGCGGCGGGCTGCACCCCCGCTAGCAGTAGAGGGCGGTGCATGGCGTCGGATAGTGGGTAACCATTCTTCAGGAATGTCAATGCCGTTGTCTCGGTTAATGTTGTTCGGATGTAAACGGATCTGGATAGCTTCTTTGACGCGTCTAGTGTACCAGTGCTTGTCTTGCGCTATGCATCGGACTTCCTTCCAATCAGGTCGGTGATCGGAGTCCCACGCATGTTCTGCGACTGCCGAGCTGTCTGTGCGCCGATGCTGAACATCCCGACGATGCTCAATCATTCTCTCGCCGACAGGTCTACCCGTTTCGCCGATGTAGACTTTGTCGCAAGTACCGCATGGTATCTTGTAGACAGAGACGGAATCCTCGCCACCGCTATAAATTGCGTTCGCAACAGCGCTCCGTCACATTGCCAGATGAAGGCTTGCAGTAGCAGCCGAAACGTCGCAATTTCCTACGTTTGAAACTTCGTGAGACAACTGAATAACTTCATTTCGCATACTGTTCTACCATGATGATTAGCATCTTCCGTACTAATGTTATGTAATATTAGTTTGTTTGACTAGTTTATTCTAAACTTTAAAGTATCTTCTGATTACAAAATGTTTTGAGAATGTGCTTTGTTAGGAGACTTCCCAAAACATAAAGCCGCAGAGCAGCGTTTTATACCGGATGTACTAATCCCCTCCAATTCAGCCAATGAAAGAATAATAGGGGATCGGTATATCCACCATATAATCCCGCTGAGCGGTATTCGTGCAAAATGGATTTTAATTTTAATTTTTAATTTTAAATTTAATGGATATTAATTGGATATTACTTGTTACCAGGGAAATTATTGATTTAATTTCTCTATCCAGCTACAGAGGTTGAGATGACCATGTTACATTTTCGACTACAAAACCTACTGGTAGAGATGATACAATACACTCAAGAAATTTGTAACCTTATTTATTTCTATGTTGTTTATTCAGCTTGATCTT
>CALNVZ010000174.1:16096537-16108269 GCA_940671915.1 Paracentrotus lividus
ACTCAAGAATGTAATTGTAGTAATTTATTTCTATGTTGTTTATTCAGCTTGATCTAGTCCCGTCTAGAGAGGTTGAGATGACCATGTTACGTCGTCGTCTCATGAAGGCTACACACCCTACAGATAGAGATGCTATGCTCAAGAATGTAATTGTAGTAATTTATTTCTATGTTGTTTATTCAGCTTGATCTAGTCCCGTCTAGAGAGGTTGAGATGACCATGTTACATCGTCGTCTCATGAAGGCTACACACCCTACAGATAGAGATGCTATACTCAAGAAGATTATGGTATTGGCTCAGGTAAGCTGACACACGGACATGAATAGACTATGATGCATGTTATCTTGTCTTGAAATGCAGTTTAAATTTTATAACTTTTATAACAGGCTGAAGGAACCATTGGACTCAAGTGCAAAACAGTGCATGCTAGGATAGGTCTTATTTGGTGATTTTATTTGCCAGATGTTTTATCTGTCATTCACGAGTCAAGATATAGGAAAAGGTAAACTGCATTATTCTGTAATCAGTTTATTTGATTGGTTTGAAGAACAGGCATATTTCTGTGTAGTGGAAGCGAACCGACTGGATTTTCGCACATTATTTTTCAATACAGCGGTGCTTAGTAATGCATGACCCTGCAATCATATTCGATCTGAAATATACATTTCCTCAGCTATGAATATATAATTTTTCATTCAGAGTATTAAAACAATTTTTGCAAAATTAGATTCATTTCACAACTGCTAAATTTGGAACCTTGCATCAGGAATAGAACATTTTAAAAGGCAAACATTTTTACTTCATGCATTTGTAATCCCAGTAAAAAAAACTGCCTTGTTCTTTTTAAAACTTTTGATTTAAAAAAATTGTCTCAACAGACCCAACGTGACATCATCCAGACAATGAGAACAATCATCCAGTCAGTGACCTTTGACCCCCAGGAGATCGAAGGTCACCTTCGTCGCCCTGACCACCTGACCATCATGAACCCTGATTGCTACCATAGCTCTGTGAAGCTCTTCTCTGACAAGTGCTTCAGGCTTGGCCAGGTAATATAATGGCATCTTGATTAATTAAAGATTGGTTTTAATTTTGTTAAATCTCAGGAAATTATTTTGATGATACGGAAGATTGCATTATGAAACTACATATATAAGGGAGTTTACAGTTACCGATAGGAGCTCTGTGACGTCGTTGGGTCAGGGGTCACATGTACGTGGTCTCCTCTATAGCAGGAATTCTTACGTGTGAAGTCTATGATACCCTTTGATTTACATATGTTTTTCATACTTTTTTGCGCTCATATTGTGAAAATATGGATGAAGAATTGCACTTGTTTATTGATGAGATAGACAATGTATACTTATTCTTATCTTTATTTTGATACCATGTTTATTTGAGTCTCTTTTCTCAACTGAAAGCGAAATTGGTAAGTTACCAATTTGCGTACGGCAAAAAGGCATTGAGTTCGCCGAAACCAACGGGGCTTGAAATCTCGAAATTCGGACCGGTGTGCAGTTTCTGCCGGGCAGTGTCAAATCAATTTCACTTTCAGTTGAGAACAGACTCGAATAAACATGGTATCAAAATAAAGATAGGAATTCAATCTCTTACCTGGTAGGTGTTT
Source organism: Paracentrotus lividus (assembly GCA_940671915.1). Taxonomy (NCBI): domain Eukaryota; kingdom Metazoa; phylum Echinodermata; class Echinoidea; order Camarodonta; family Echinidae; genus Paracentrotus; species Paracentrotus lividus. The sequence goes on from CALNVZ010000174.1 coordinate 16,098,165, forward strand.
TATCAGCGTACTGTTTTAAAAAATCTTGAATATATCATGGAATTGGTCTTTGCTGGTTTGCTGTAGCCGAGTTATGATATACATCACGCGCACAGAGCGGGGATCAAATTTACCCGCCGCAGCAGTCAGCTGCCAAGTCGCGCTTTGCCGCTCATCACTCGGGCGACTCGGCAGCAAGTACACATTCGGTGTTTTTGCAACTTTCCTGGAGAAAACGTTAATTAAGTCATGAAAATGTCTCATCATTATTATTCAACATGCAAACGAGAAAGGAACAAACCGACCAGAGAAGAAATATACAGCTAGATTTTTGTCTGATAAAATTTTGTAGATATGCCGTTCGTTGGTTGACTCATGGGTACTGTACGTCGCCGCATTTTATGTACAGTTTGGCCCTGCACCCGAAATGGATATGGGAGACTCGCGGCATTTGCAGATTGTATTCTGTAAAACTCCCTTATTATGTGTAGGATTTTAATTAAAAAGGTCTTCTGTGGACAAATTTAACAATTAGAATGAACTTTAAAACCTTTCGTAACCAAAAAAAGATCTGGGTTAAGAGGGGGAATAAAAACTCAAGAAGAAGCGCCTTCTTACTTGAGAGGCAATCACCTAAATGCATGAATGCAGTTATTCTGCTGTGTTAAAGATACCAGGGTTAAAAAAAAATTGTCTTATTTTTATGAGTTTTAAACCGTGATTTACATGACAGAAACTTACCGAGTTTGGCTAAAGTATGCACCAGCAATGTAAATAGGAACTGATAAGTTGTGCGCATGATTCCATTTTATTGCTTGCATATTTCTTTATTTTTTAGAATGACTATATGCTATTGGCATTGTCTTTGCATTCGCCAACATGTGTAACAGAGACATCCCGCAAGATATGTAAGTACTTTCTCAGTATCAAGTGATTAGTAGAATGTTTTGAAATCTGTTTGTGAAAAATGGTATTATGCAATTTTAATATATCGGGTAAAAGTTGCTCCAGACTTATACATGAACTTTACAATCTGTTCAGATTACAAATATCTTTTCTATCAAGTATCAAGTAAGGGTGAATAGAAACTGTCCCTTTCCCCCTTTCTTGTAAAACACATAACATCTTTTTCCATGTTTAAATAAAATCTTGCTATGAAAATGTATTGCTCTTACATCAAAGAAGTTAAATTCAGTAGAATCTAAAAGCAATGTAAACTCTTGTCAAAAGGGTTGAATAAAGATATGCCCAAATATTAGTGTAAAGCGTTTAAAGGGAAACTCCAATCTTGAATTTAAAAAAGCAGAAAAATAAGAGTTGAAAACTTATGATACATGTAATACATTTTTAATGGATTTTCTTCATTATTATGCTTTAAAAAAAAAAAAAAAAAAAAAAATTAAATGAAGAGGAAGTCTATCTTTAAAATCTTCTTTTTACTTTTCTATTTCTCTCAACAGGATCTTGAATGCCATCAAGAACATCTGCTAGAATGAATCATATCAGAGTCGTCTAATTACCGGAGCTACCTAAAGTGGCCTTGATGGAATAGAATGTTGTACTGAAATAGCTGCAACTTTTGTATGATTTTATACGAGTGCTCTTGATTCCACGCTTTTTAATTCATATAAGTCTTTCAGTAAAGGCCTTGATTTTGTTTGCATTATGTTTTCAAAAGTAGATTTATATAAACAAAAACATATACAACATACATAGTATAGTAAACTTGTACACAACATTTTTTCCCAACTATACCCTTACTGCTTTTACAAATATTTTATTTTTATAGAATTTTGAGGCTTGCTTTATTTTGGTATCGTGATTATGGTATCGTAAGTATGGTATTTGTGAAAGAGAGTTGAAACAAGTACCTAAAGTGTTAACTTAGTGAATGAAATGCAATATTCAGATCAATTGCGTAACAGTACTGTTCAATATAAAATGTAAATACAGTCAACTCTGCATAAGTCAACCTTCTATAAGTCAAATAATCACCCGAGTCGAATCAATTTTTCAATTTCGTATTATACAGGACATTTTGTTTTTCACCTCTCTCAAGTCAAATTTCTTGTAAGTTGAATAGATTTTTCTGAGGTCCCATGAGCTTAGGCAGAGTTACCTGTAATTTGAATTGACATCTGTTGAAAGGGAATATACAGATCAACGTTGCAACATTTATATGTAATCTGAATGATTATATTCAGAAGAATTTGCACAAAACAATGCTTCTACCTTGAAATTGAAATACAAATGTTCTACTGTGGCACAAATAAAATTTGAATTTAATCATGTATGATCTGTGTAATTGTAAAAGGTTTTTTTTTAAAACAAATTTTCTAATAAATGTGTGTAACTGTGGCACAAAAATAATTTGAATGTAATCATGTATGAGCTGTGTAATTGTAAAAGATTTTTTTAACAATAAATGTGTAATTTACCCAGCATAAAATTGTGTTCATATTCATCTCTCTTTAAATGTATTACTTTCATTACTATAACTAGCCTTATGTTTATGTGGAAAGTTTTGCAAAAATAAAACCATCACAAAAAATAACCACTTATACAGTACTTCACACCGTACAAATCTGCAATAAAATGACAAGATATGATTCAGATTAGTTTCTTATGAATGCATTTAATAATATTGTCATCTGTACCCAAATTCATGTTTTAAAACATGGCCATTTTACACTCTTGTTTATAAATGACTATACATGTACATATAATGTAGATACACATATTTACAAAACAAACAGAAGATAAAACTACACAATACTCGGCTTGAACCCAACACCTATAATAAATAAACAAAGCCATATAAGGAACAAAAATTATATTACAATTTTGTTTTAACAATTCAATATAATTGTAGACATTTACCATGCAGCCCAGTTTTAATACGACAGAGCATATTCTTAAAGAACAGAAATTTTGAAATGTTAACAATTTAATGACGATATCGGCCAGAATTACTCTTCTATACATTGACAAGGCAGTTTTCTGTAACCACACATGTATAAAGTTAGTTAATTAAAGGCAGTATTGCTTTAAAAATCAGCTCCTGATTTTGAAAAAGCAAACCATATTAAATTTACCTGTTCAAAATAATTTCTGTATATAATTACAATGATACATACAGGATAAATGAATGAATACAAACTGATACAAAGATTAAAATATTAATTTCAGTAAAGGCTCAAAAGGATTAAGTACAGTTAGTAATTATAATTTTGTAAGCCTCTAGTTTATTAAATGCAAAGTAAAGGTGAAATAAAACTTCTTGGAATTCGGAGGAAAAATCATGTTTGAAGTCTACACAATTGCGAAGTCCTAGGTCAATATCCACCAGTGCATAGGGAGAATATTTTAAGCCTACTGATAGAATAATAATAATAATTCTATGTTAAACAAGTGTTTTTCCATTTAAGTATTCTTTTATAACAACCAAAAAATCTTATGGATATACAGCTCAGGCAAAATTATTAGACCAAGTTCATTTCTGTTCTGGGACGAGCGCAATTTGCATTAGTGACAAAAAGGTCACTAAAGCTCACATTGTCAATTGATATAATTGCCCAAAAAATGTATAGAAATAGAGTGTGTTAAATATGTGTTCTTACCACACAGAGAGAAACGCACACACTGAAACATTTAATATGAATAAGAGCTGGTCTAATAATTTCCTCCTAAGCCAATACATGTGCCTATAAACATTTTATTTGCAAAATGGCCCTATTTTTCAAAATCGGTTTTTTGACCACCTAATTTACATCAACTAAGCATCCTTCTCCCCCACTTCTAACAATCTAAATAATCATACCACATGTCTTCTGCTTCGAACCTAATTCATAAAATATTTTTCCGCTGCTTAAATCTGAGACCTTTCATACTCGATATAAGGCTCTATGAAAGGTCTATGGTTACGTTATTTTAAATAACCCAACAAAATCACACCATAATCACCAACACAAAAATAGAGAAAATACTGTCACCCCCTCAATCTTACAATGCCATTGAGATCAATATGCATATAAACCCACCAAACTTACCATGAATCCACTGTAAATAAAGAGAGAAAAAAAAAAAAACCCAACTAAAATGCCTAAGTTGCTGATTTTTGCGTTCTTCAAAGCTTAATAAATGCTGTAAATGCATTGCGTTGCCAGATACTCATTCAAAATTTACTCAAGAATAAACAGCACTTCACGCTAGCAAGGAAATTTTTTTCTTTTCTTCTGTATCCAATGCTTGTAATAGACAAATCATGTTGGTATGGTATACACAGTATTCTGGATTCCATATTAGTTATAAGAATCTAATATTTAGCATTTGCCAGCTTTGAGTCCAATCGTTGGCAGTTGCACATGTTTGATTTTTGGGACGTTCGGGAAAGCAAAAATGCATTAACTTCACAGCGATGATACCACACGTGTGATTAAAAAATGTTTTTTCATATTTTCTTGACCGCGAATACATTTATTACGCGGATTAAAGTGTGATGATTTACTAGTCAGTTGACTAAACTCTGAAGTTGATGTTTTTCTATTTTATGGTGTTATAAATTCAAGTTAAGAATATTTTACGTCAATAATAAAATGGGTTCGTCTTATACCACTCATACAACCCACACATGACCTAAACATTACCTCGGCTAGACAAGTATGCAACCATGGAGAAATTCTGATACTATTCAGGATCCATTACATACATGTACCCCTGGAAGTGGGTAACTGGCAATGGTATCATTAATGTCTTGCCATGCCAGACATTTCACCTTTGCATCTTCAAACTCACTTGACCATGGCATTTCTACAGCTCTACTATCTTGTGTTTATCAACGACAGGAAATTAGCCATAAGAAAGACACTCTATACCTACATGTACTCATGTAGTAGACAAGACTTTGGAAGCCTCTACAATATATAACTATCTCTACACCTCTTCTATTGAAACACATCACAGATGCTCAAAACACATGTAGACATCTCACATGCACATTTTTTGTTTTTAGTCCTTTTGTTAGAGAAATGATGATTAACATGTATATAACAGATCTTTATAAAAGAGATATGTACACCTTACACCAATATAACATTTTGTGTCTATTCTTTTGTAATTGTGGATCAACCAGTGCGCGTACACTATCATTCAATTTCTGCTCAATTCCCAATGTCTTGATCGCAAATGGGCCACTTGTTGGCAGTTTACATACCATCTCTCTAAGGAAATGAAGGCTCAATTTACTGTCTACATCATGGTCCCTTTATGATTGAATATTCAACAGGATAATAATTATAATCAATCATTTCCTCTATATTCAATACCATCTTACAAATTCTTGATAAACTATATTAATAATTTCACTGTGATAACTTAATATTGCATATGTGTGCTCAGTTCTACAGTTAGGCCATGTTCACCTTTAGAGTCATAAAAACCTTGCATCATATTGTGAGTTAAAACCAAATTATAACTTTACCCTGTCACTACCACTTACATTTGGTCAGCTGTTGTGCTCTCTTACTGGTAACCAAGAAAACAGAATATAAACCAGAAAATAAATTGACTAGTGAAGAATAAATACAGGTTACTAAAACATAACAATTAAATGCACTTGAATGTTATATACTTTAAGCGTTTACTTTGAAGAGATACTATATAGTGAAGGTAATCAGTAAACATTATTCTTTAATTTATATTTCATCACTGGCCTCGGGATCCATTTTGTGCACCTACATTTATTGAGCAGGAAAGTCAAAGATCAATCTCAATTCAATTATACCAAACAATCTGGATTTCAAGATTATAATATATAAGTTACGTGTACAAGGAGAGTGCACAGGTTGCACATGAAGAATCTAATGGACTAGTCCCATTCTGCAGGTCCCTAGAAATAGTTGAGATCCATCTCCAGCCCTTGGACGTGATGTATGCATATCGCCAGAGCAGTTCCACAGACCTTGGAAGACTACCGTCCCAGGGTGTACTGCAGCAGAATCCATCACGTTGACTTTTTTTTGACATACACAACCACATCAAGACAGACTATCACAGCTATTACAATTGTAACATTGCTACTGTTGTCTCTGCACAGAGTTCTTGGTCTCGATTCAAAGCTGCACTTGATTTTGAAGAAAGACATACTTCCCATCAACCATCGCATATCCCTCGTAAGGAAAGACAAGAATCCACTTTTCATGTTGAGCTTCCAGCACGATATACATTCTGCTGTTTGAAATATATACACAAATCAATGCTTCAATGGTAGCTTTATTAATAGCGGAATAAGTGATGCCTTTTTGGAGGGTCTTTTCTGTTCGGTTTCAGGCCCTTATCCGGCGTACCTCACTAGATGGCGGTATGGGATCGACCGTTGCCGGTCTTGGGTTTGCCTAAACGTTCTCTACTGTCTGCTGAGTTGTTATGCTGTTGTGGCTGCATCTGCCTTCGTTTGTTGTTCTTCTTGGCTAGTTTTGTCATGTCTTCCGTAAACATGTCTCCCGTCCTGAGAGCCGAGATAAGATCATCAAACTCACCGTCTCCATTGCCCTTTACTTTCTTCTTATTGCTCTTCTTACGGCTTTCCAACCTCTGCAAGATTCAAGAGAAACAGAGAAATTCAAAGAATGACTTTTATATCCTTTTAGAGCATATATGGTCAGGAAAATTGGGAGAATTTAATAGTTAAGACAGTATTTTATTAAGGAATAACAATATATCCCTATTGGGGCTTACTAGAAGAACAGGTATCAAAAACTGAAGTTGATATCATGTGTAAATAAAAAAATATTATTATTATTATTATCATTATATGTAAGGTTCTTAACTAACTGAATTTTAAAACAAAAATACATATTATATTCCCTAAATAGGCAACATGAAAATATTCCATATGTTGGAAAGGTAAAAATGATCACTGCTTATTTAAACAAACTTTGACATTTGTTTTTTAATTGCATTGAAACAGTTTTTGTTGACAGCTATATTATTACTATATTGGGGTTCATGTAAAATTTCGTCATGAAAGGAAAATTAACAATTTTGCCAAATAGAAGAAGGCAAAAATGTTGAATTTACCTCTTTCTCTATTTTTGCTCTTCTGGCATCATCCTCTTTCTTTTTCCTAATATTCTCATTATCTGTCTTAGCCTCTTGGAATGATTGAAGGAAGAGGTCAAAGGTCCCAAACAGTTCCTCTGGGGTCGTCTTTGCTGGATCCTCTCCGAAGGATTTGGCAACTCTCTCAAACTGAGCAGATATACGACAAAAAAGAAAGATGATATAAAGAATCAGGATTATTGATTATTATGAGTTATTGATTATCCTTGTTTGGGTCCTCTCTAAAGGATGGGATGTGGTTCCATTCTCAAACTGAGGAGATAAAGTAAAAGAATCAGGATTATCGATTATTATGATTGATTGATTATCCTGCTCAAACTGAGCAGATATAAATGATTAAGGATCACCAATTGTTATCCGTTTTTGATGACGTCACTGAATACAAATTTGATCTATAACAACAAGGCTCAAGTAATAAATACAAACTGTTCAGGATACAAACCAACTTTAATCAAAATAATTTATTATTATTTAAATAATTGGATAAAAAACATTGACTTGTCTGTACGTAAAACTGTAAAACCCCCAAAAAATTGCGTACATGATACTTTCACGAGGAGGTAAGATTCGCAAAAGTAAAATGCCGCGAAAGTATTTGTCTACACAATGCATTGAATGCTAGTAAAATACTGTACTGTACAAGTAAATTGATGGTTGGCAATTCACATAAGTTTCATTCTGCGAAAGTTGGTGTCGGCTCTAATTTGCGAAAGTTTCATGTCGCGAATGTTTCTGGTAATCTATTTGTAGATATCAAGATTCTTCTTGGGTTTGAACCAGATTCTGTACATGCACTAAGTTACCAATTAAAACAAATATATTTCCGTAACAACTGAATGTTGACACATCTTTTTAAACTACACTGTGCAGTTGTATCTATAATTAAAATAGAAGATGCTCAAGAGGATAAACTCAAGAGGAGCATACCTTTTCTTTGGCTTCTTTGAGAACATCTTGAAGTTTATCAAAGCTAATGGATGACAGGGTCTTGAAGTCACTCATAACTGAGATGAACTTATCATGCTTCTCAGTCTTGGGCTTCTTCTTCTGGTACTCCAATTCCTGTTACAAAATAAATAAATTCATTATAAAAAATGTAAATATTTCATAGGAAGAGTCAAGGCTCAGACAAACTTTTCATACCTCATACGTAAATAAATTTAAAAAAAAAAAATTCACGCCTGTGCATGCAAGTCTTGGGATCCTACTTCTACAATGAGGATAGAAAACTGTATGTGAGTGTGGGGAAGAGTACACCATGGAACACCTGCTTGTAAGGCCCCATCTCATACATTGTAGAACCATGTGCCCTTGTGACCGGGAACAGTTTAACCCTAAAAGGCCTGGGGTTTTTTGGTCACCTTATGACTGAGGGGGGGCGGATTCCGCCCCCCCCTCAGATCTCGGCTGTTGACCACGCGATCGCGACGAAAATCGGCACGCACGTCACCCAAGACGTAATCTCCAAAATTGCATAATCAAATGTTCCGAAAGATATTTGGTATTAATTAATTATGCTAATTTATGCATAAATTTACACATTGCTCTAATTCATTAAATAAAGCTCCAAAGCTGCTAATTTTTATTTATAAACTCTTTTTAAGATTCTGATGAAATGGATTTAAAAAAAAATTCCATATCAAATTTCATTTCTTATGTATTTCATTGTTTTTCTAATTTCTTATGTATTTCTTTGTTTTTCGACTTTTTGTTTTCTATTGTTTTTTCGATGAGAATTGTCGGCAACGATATCACAACCACAAAGAACCAAAAACTAATTGATTTGAAGCAGTAGAAGTGAAAATAATCATACATTTGTGAATATTGACTTGAAATACATTTGTATTGGATTTGTACACGAAATCACGTTTTGAGCAATTTTCGGTCTGACGAGCATGTACAAAATGTTGCGTAACTTTAAAACCGCAAACCCGGACGTCGCAAATTTGGTCTTAAAAGTTGCGCGAGACTTTAAAGAAAAAAGTCATGAAACCGTGTGTCGATAGCTTTATGCGCTTCTGAGATCTCGCGCGAAACGTCGAGGGGGGGCGGAATCCGCCCCCCCCCCCCAGGCCTTTTAGGGTTAACCCCTGAGCTAAAACAGTGTCCAAAACTGGACCAATGTTGTATAATATAATGTACAGAATAGTGACCCGAAAGGAGATTTCTAGTTCTCTAATTCTTATTGATACATGTAATTGTACATTCTTATTTCAGGGGGAAAAAAAATCAATATTGCACTTATTGAATTTGTGGTAACTTTTGTGGTCATACATGTAGCATCCTAAATCATGAATAATAAAGTACTTGTGACCTTGCAGATTTTTTCAAGATTTAATATCTCCTTTATCGTCTAATGAAGTACTCTCATATGATGAAAGCCTTTTCAATTATTATTCAAATGTTCATGAAAAAAAAAGGATCAGAAAGATTACTTACTGTTTCAACTCCTTTCAGTCCGACACCAATTTGAGCCATTTCTTTCTCAAGTTCTTGAAGACTGAAATTAAACATTAAGATTGTAGTATAGTTTTAAAGACATGGTGAATTTCTCTGCAGTAACAAAGCTATGGTAAGTCATTAAGTCTTTATCACTTCCTACTAAATATGACATGTAAATTAAGCCTCCTCTTAACTCTTTACGTGCCATCCCGCCCTAACCCCTCTGCCGCACTGGTAATTCGTACATGCCAGGGTCTACATCCCCAATATCAAGTTCTTCCCCCCTTGTACTTAAATATGACGGTCGATACTTCCTCATAACTTCTTTAAAAGAACTTTCGACAACAATGTTGTACTTAAAATATGTGGTATTCTTATTTGTCTCTAAAGTCACACCAAATTAGTAAAATTAGCACTAATTTTCTTATTTATGAGATAATCACATGACCCTCTCTTACCTTGCTTTTGTTCCCCAAGAACAATGCTAAGACCGAACCACAATAGACTACCAAACATTTTTCCTACTTCACTGCCCTCCCATAATCCCCTGCCTCACGCCTGCCTG
>CALNVZ010000174.1:16115514-16169557 GCA_940671915.1 Paracentrotus lividus
AAATGTTGACAAACACATTAAATTACTCACAAAAAGTTTAATGTAAACTGTGTAAAGAGAAAATTGGCCAATTAAAAGCCGGATGTGCCCACCGCAAAATAAAGCGGATTAACCTCTGAGTGTGCAGTGCGCAGAACAATAGAATCGGCGTAATCAATCAACGTTATTCCGAACGTGCGCAATCATGCACGAAGCAGGGGAGGGTAGGAAACAAAGCATGGATTAAGCAGTCAATAGTAGGCGAGCAAGCATGAATATGGCACCGAACAGTAGGCTACGTATCATGCATCCGGCACGTAAAGAGTTAACAGACCTTTCCGGACTTGCTTTACCCCCTACAATGTTTGATAAATTTTTAGTTACCTGTCTGCTCCATGAGGAGTGTAACCTTGACAATCTTATTTTTAAAGGTAGTGTTATCCTTTTTCACAAATTTTGAAAACTAATGCAACTTGGCATAACTTTAGAATATGATCGACCTTATACTGTCTATTCAATTTTATTGTCATAGGTTGCCTAGATCAGTAATATGAAACTAAAATCTGACTACTAATCTAGACCAGCTCTCCATCAGCATCGTAGATATTACAGCGCGTGCAGCTCGTTTGCTCAGCACAGAACACACACAGTAATATACACACGGCGTGTAGCGTGCATTATCCTCCACGCTAACGGTCAACGGTCGATTTGAATTTCGCACCATATGGTATTATTTTCGAGGTACAAAAAATTAGGAATGAATTTTGATAATCGCAATATAATGACAAACATACACATTTGAGCTTAATCATGTTGTGGGAAGATATAGTCATTGATATACTACTATATCCTCTCAAAAACCAGAAATGTAAGATTTTTGCCTGCAAAAGAATGACACGGTCTTCAAAGCATGATTTACCCTAGTTTGCCTAAGGTGCTCTTTTCAAATAACCCAGACAAGAACTGTTAAAATCATAGCTGAAGTAACCTATGATAATGGTTTGATAAAACAACAATTTTTTATTCAATAAAAGAGTTTAAACATATCAATAAATAACCTCATAATATTAGGCAAAAAGAGTATTCCAATAACACGCATGATCTCAATGAACTGAATACTTACTTGACTTTAGAAGCAATCCTAACATTAGGCATCTCTTCGGCCAGTTTCACAACATCAGGAAACTAGAGATTACAATGAAAAAAACATTGAAGCTTATCACTGATATTGTATGATTGATAAATTGTAGGATATTCTATTCATATCAAGTGATCTACACAATCATTATTATTACAATCTGATATTGTCATGGGCTGTGGTTTTTGATGAGCTGCATGTACATGATGAAGTAATTTAAAGCTTCTCATGACTACTATGTTGCATACAAAATTTTGTCCCATTTTTGCCATTTGCAGAGATTTGCGAATGCTACCATCATCCCCCCCCCCCCTCTGCCTCATTATCATCTTACTTTTTTATTGACATCAGCTGCACCAACATCATCATTATCATCACCAACACCACCAACACTATCATCGTCATCAATATTATCACCACCATCACTATTATGAACGTCATTGGTCTTCATCTTCAATATCATCATCACTACCATCAACCTAATCCTTATCATCATCATTCTCATGATAATCACAATCATTATCATCTTCATAATACCCATAGCCACCATTAACATCATTATCATCATTACTATCACCACCATCAAAAACATCATCATCATCACCACCACCACAATCATCATCATCATCATCATCATCATCATCATCATCATCATCATCATCATCATCATCATCAACATCATCATCATCATCCGCTTATTACCTCTTTAGTCTTACCTTTTTCTCCAGCATTTCAATCAGATAATGAAGCAGTGTTACATTCCTATTGGAGCTTGATTTGGTGTCCATGATCTTATTCAAACTGCTGACTTTGAATCCTGATGCATTCCCCCTAGCTCCCCTGTTCATGTAGTTACCAAACGCCAGAACAATCTCCAGAACCTTCTTTAGTCTCCTACTGCTGGAGATTTCTTTAGATGCCTTCAAGAGAGCTGTGGAAATGAAGTCGAAGGGCTTATAGCAAATGTTTGGAATTGAATATTGGGGTAATGTTCAATATTATATCAAACATACAAGAGTGGAATATTTTCAGACTCAGAAATGTCTTGTAAGAAAATATAACCTCCGGTAAGCTAACTATGTCCACAGGAGAGAAAACGATTTTCAAAATTTTGATCCTTTTGGTTTGAGCTTTTGATTTCCATAAAGATGATTGTGCAAAAATTATCCACAATATACAAAAGCAGTGTTATTTCTAGCATGTGCAGATAAAGTTCTTTCTTTCCAAAACAAACAAGTTGACAGCTCAACGTTCAAATAAACTTTCATTTTCAGAAGAAGGAAAAATTCACAGGGAACATTCGTCCTTCTGGAAAAGTAGAGCCTTTCTATGAATCAAAATCTATGGTTATGCATGATCAACTGGAACAAGGACTTAAATGCCGCACTTGTTAATCATACATTATTAAAAATTCACTAGACTAACCTTCGACCTTTGGTTTGACCTCGCTCATCCTCTCTTGAAACCTCTTCTTGAAGAAAAGGCATTTTAACCTCTGCTCATAGTGGTCTATCTTGCTCATCTCAAAGAAGAAACGATCTGCCCTGGCCATATTCTCCTTCTCCTTCTCGTGTTCCTTCAGCAGACTAGCTTCCTCAGGGGTAGGCACATACTTCAGCAACTGCAAAGGTCAGGGTGACAAGACACAGTTTTATCATCAACATCAGTAATAGGAGCCTTTCTAAGACAGGGTTGGTGACCCCAAACTCTCATCTCTCAAATTTTTTTGGTCTGACACTCTTCCATACTTACCATTTTCATCCAAGACAATTTTGCAAGGTTTTTGTTTGAATTCATTAACTTCTAACTATTCCTTGATGAATCTGGTTGGTGAGTCACCAGAATTTGCCCTCAAAATGAACACCAAAATTTCAAATTTAGATTATATAGTGCGGATGGATCACAGTAACTGTCAAATTTTCCAAGCAGCCTATATCTATCCCACCATCACATTTAATATCAAGTATAAGTGACGACAAGGTTTAAACGTTTTTAAACTTTAAATAGCTTAAATAAAATAATGTTTGCTCTGGCGACAATTGCTCAGCTGTAAATTTCATAAACTTATAGAATAGAATGGAATTAGCACTATACCCTACCCTAAACCTCACATAAAATCCTATTGCAACCGTATGCCTAACCCTACATCTTAGACAAAATAAAGCGCAGAGCTATTGTTGCTGGAGCAAATGTAGGATCACCAGATTATCTCACCTGTTCAACCATGTCTTTAGGCAGACACTCCCCAGAATCCATGGAGAGGAGAGCTCTGTGGATATCAGCGTTGGTGATCTTGAGTTTTGAGAGCAGGATGGTACAGTTCTGAGCCCTTCGACCATCGATCAAGGAGAGCTCCTTGGGCTTCTGAGACTTGGTGCTGATCTCATCTACTCCTCGATCAGTTTCATCTCCTCCCTTCTTCTGGTAGGCAGAGAAGGTGTTGTCAAACTCTCGTAGGTCAAGCACTTTGATAACCTGTGGTTGGGATGGTGGTTAAGGGAATGTGAATGGCATAGGGAAATGATTGGAACATTTGCTCTAACTGCAACAGAATCTACATCTTTATCTTCTTTGGATGCTGCGTATTAGATTCAATATAGACTACATCGACATACCACCACTACCACCCTTACAATTGAATTCATCAGCTTATCATCATTGCCATCATCATCTTCATCACCGACATCACCACCATCATTGCCATTGATATCAAGACTAAACACATTATCACTATCATTATCATCACCGCCACCACCATCATCTTTATCAACACTGTCATCATCATCAACACTATTAACATTGTTATCAGCACCGTCATCATCATTATCATTATCATCACCATCATTACCACAATCATTATCATAACCAACCTCACAATAATAATCCTCATCATAATCACTACCACCCTCACCATCATCTATCCCTTTACCACAATCATTATCACCATCATGATTACCACCACCATCTCCATGATCATGATCACAATCACAATCACCACCATCATCATATTCATAATTATCATCATCATGGCTGCTACCATTGCCACAATCGTCATCATCATCATCATCACCCCACCATTACCAATATCATCATCATCACCACCACCACCATTACCAATATCACAATCATCATAATTATCATCATCAAATTATCATCATCAAATCATCACCACCACCACCATCATCATCATCAACTGCACCAAAATCTTTTACATCACCGTACCTTGAGATCATCCAGGTCTTGCCAGATGGTTCCTTGGATCTTCATGTCTGGTAGCTTAGCCCAGTTGAATGACTTGAGAGGGTTGGAAGGTTTAGGAAGATCTCTCTTCTTGGCTGGCACTGCCATACCACCGATAGGAGGAGGACCAGGCATACCTGGAAGAGTGTGGGAGGGAGGATGAATGTATCAAATACTAATGACAAAGAAATTGAGGAGCATGGAAAGAACACTAGAAATAAATTTGATAAAAGGGAAAATATAGCACAGGATAAGAAGACAGAGCTCAAACATTTAAACAATGATTCATTTGAGGTTTTCATACGATCATGTAAGATCCTCTAAATAAATGTCCTTAGAAACTAATCTGCTTGATCTTTAGCTAAAAAAAAAAAAAAAGCAGTTTCTGCTTGATTTGAGCTGTCCTCAAAACCTATAATTTGAGTTACTTTTCATTGATAATCCCTGTATTACTATTTCATGTGTCACATTGCTGACTTACCAGGTGGGGGAGCGGGACCACCAAACTCCTGGGGGTGGGGAGGAGGGGGTCCTCCTGCACCAGGGAAGGGGGTGGTGGGGGGGCGCTGGTGCACCTCCTGGTACCATCATGGGTGGTGGAGGGGGTGGGGGTGCCCCGGGACACCTTTGCCCTCTGAAGTCTTCTGGAGTTTGTCATCATCTGATATGCTTGGACCATTGTGCTTTCCAGATGCAAGCTGGGGGAGAAATTAATACAAAATATGTCAGAACCAGACTATTATTTGAAGGAATTCATTCAGTAAATTTTATGAATAGTTTGGTTACACATGAAGAAGCCTTGAAGAGTTTATCATGATTTTACTGACAACCCCAGCTATTATCAAATGATTTAACAAGTGTGCATAAATATATTCATCTGCATTCAATTTTGTAGATTCAACATTTTGAGTTGTTAGATGTTTAGTACATTCAATGTCTTCTTTCAATAATACTAATATAAAATCTTTATTTCAGTTTTTACTCTGGAATTGCACAAAATTGTAGCTACTTGAATTCTACTGATGAATTATTAACTATTTTGATAGCATTTTGTTCAATGTATTGCTTGGAAACTGCAGTGCTCGATGCTACACAAATATTATTCATGCAATGCCAGATTTCTATCTGCAGAATGGTAGGATTTGCATTCTTCACCATTTGTTGCAGTCGTATTAATTCTGTTGAAGAGCGTCGCACTGCTTTTTTGATTCGCCCAGGTCCACGGATTGCTTGTCTGATTTCTCCTGCATAGCGTTGAGGGCAGCCATTGCTTCTTCCTGTTATACAACACAAAACACACAAGTTCCAGGCAGACATTCTCATTTAAAATCAAATCAACATCAAGATGTCACAATGCAATTATTATTTAATAACCAAGTCCACACAGGCCAAATGTTACTAGACCAAGAATAATCAATAAATTTTTATACAGCACCTTGGATGACCAAGATTTTGTGCATATTTTGTAATTGTGGAATCAACATGTATGACAAGGTGTATAACACTCTGGAAAAAGTAAAAACAGCAATTATAGAAAACTCTGAAAATTCAAACGAAATGCTTGGAAAGGATAAATATTGTAAGTTAAAATCAAAATGATGTGATTGTCACACACCCCAATAGAGCAGATAAATAGTTATATTTTCTTATTGGCTATTGAAGCCAGGTACTTCCTGTATTAAACCTATGAGAATGAGATTATTAAATATTCCATTAGTTAATTTGAATGTCACAAGTTTGGGTTTGCCAATTTGGACTGACATCCAGGGGGTTTGGATTTGGTTTTTTTTTTTTTTTTTTTTTTTTTTGTGCAAGAACACAACTTATTTTTTTTCTTTTGGTTTATGTTTTCCTTTTATTAGACCAAAAGAAATCCACACATTTAGCATAGAAAAGTGGTGATTGAATAGATGAAACTAAAAGGGTTTATAAAATATTCAATTTAGATTCCTCAATAAAATAATCTACAATAACACTTCATGGTGAAACACATCAGGAGAATCTTGATTTTGTTCCAAATTTCAGGTTTATTTTGTCTCACTTGGAAAATACAGTTACTATGTGTACGTGTATGAGATTTTGGGCGAGGAATACTCAACTTCACACTTAATTGTTGTGCCTACAAATCACACACAAAACCTTTCTGCCCATAAAAATTTACCCCCCCCCCCAATAAAACTCTAACAACAAACAACAAGAATAAAATGAAAGAAGAAGAAGAAGCACTTGTAAAGAGTAAATATTAGGGGGAAAAACTATTGTATAGAATACTTTTCTTTTCTTGCTTTGAAAAAAGAAAAGAAAAAGCATTTGTCAATAAAAAGATATAAAGTATAGAAAATAAATTCCTTTCATCATAAAATTGTTTTGCTTTTAAGCTTAAATTATTCTAGAAAAAAGCACACATCACTCAAATTGGGATTAGTTGTTACTGGGTATAACATATTTTCTTTACCAAATCCTTTAGGATGGAGCATTGATTTAAAAGAAATATAAGACAACGATGTAAGAAACATTTTGGAAAACTACTGATGTTTTTTAATCAAATGTCATGAAGAATTAACTAAACTTTATTTATTGTATTTCTATAATTTGATGATAATTTACTTTACATTGCTACCAAAACTCAGGATAATCATTATTACATGTACATGATCCTTTATTACAAAATGCAAAGCAACTTTTCTACCTCCCTTGCCAAGCATTCCCAGAACTTATCTGAAATATTTAAGAAAGATATCCTTCTAGAAAGGAAATGTAGAGTGTTTCAACATGCAATGATAGTATCAATGTATCGAAAGTACTGCAATAAATGATAGAGGCCGATTTTAAATTTAATGATCATGTAAAGGAATGTAGTTGTAACTTTATTTTATCAAAAATCCTAGCAAATATCTTTTCCCAAATGAGATAGTGATTGTCTACATACATGTATGATGATACTAAATTGGAACAAATGAATTAACTGGATTTTACTTAGCCAGAACCCTTTAAAAAAATCAAAGATATTTCAGGCAAAATACAGGCTATTCTTTTAACCACAACCACAATTTTAAAAAATTAAGCAGAATTCAACCAGAATTATTTGTGGTAAGCCATTTTCTCTGCCAATGATGGCTACATCAATTCTACTTACCAAAATGACAATAACTGTTATTGTTTCAATTAATTGGTTTATGAAGCAATATAATACTTTGAAAGGGTACACTGGATTTCAAAAAGTAATAAGAACTACAGTTATATTCATCAACTGTAATCTTGTAGTAGAACATAATACTATTATCAAATAAGACTTTAAGAGGAGAAAGCTAGATTTTAATAAAAGTCTAATCTTTAAAAAAAAAAAAAATTAAATTAAAAAAAAAAAATCAAAAAAAAAATCATAGTGCTTCACACAACACAGCACAGTGGCTTTAAATTCTCTATTCCGACACTCCAATTGAATTTGTAGGAGTTGTTGGAAATAGTGAAATGTGAAGACAAAGTTAAATCCTATACAGAATAAAGAGTTTAGAAGTGAAAGAGAGAAGACAAAATACTAAATCCTATAAATGAAACAGTAGTAGTACAATACGAGAAGGAATCAAATCAGAGATAGGCATCTACAAAATTGTCTACATTGTTTATTAGTCCTTTGCAGATTTGACACAATATATAAAGAAAGCAAAAGTCCCATATCTAATTGCTCTGAGCAGGATAGTAGCAAAATTCATTGATCAAAATTTAAATGCAAAAACCTTTATTTTGTCCAATTTCTGCTTTTAAAGCAAGGCTATAATTCCAACTAATGCAGCATAAAGAGATAATTATTACAAGCATTAAATTTTTCTTTTAATAAGGATGAAAGGAAAAACAGCTCCAATACATTAAGCTGAGAATTACATAAGACAGCACTTTATAAAATTGGCAATATAAGCTGGGCATGCAAAGATTTGTGCAAAGATTTGAAGCCCACATTGCGATATATTTCAAAGCCCAATGTCTGTGAATAACTGCTTACAGAAGATACAACACCGTGTGAAGGCTTCCAATAACGTAACAGATGTACTGGTCATGCCTAAATGCATGTACATAACTTAGTTTTGTTTGGGTTGGGGAAAAGTAATATGATTTTGATTTTTATTACCATATTCATGCCACAGATTTATAAGCAACATTGCACTATGGGATTTTCAATACAATCAAATGTTCAAATCTCTGTTTTGTTTTGTTTTGTTATGTTTTTTGTTGCTAATTTCTTTGCCTTTACATTTAGGAGCGTTAAATTGGTTCTTTTAAACTTAGCTGTGATCAATAATAGTCCCATGTTTATTACATTCCCTTAATTAGTTGTTTCTTAATTTCTTTTAATTCCGTTTAAAAAGTAAATATTTTTGATCAAATGTAAAACTAGATGTAACATAGTACTTTTGGATTCAATTTTAGACCTTTGATATTTAGTTATTGTATGACAAAAGTAGACATGTACACACAAGATAGGTGTTTTTTCTTAACCTACAAGTTAACCGGACTAAAGACTTCTTATTACACCAACTGAAAAACAATGTGTGATGTGAAAAGTGATAGGAGCAAATAAACGTGTCAATGAAAGTGTCAAACACAAACTGAATCAACTATGAAATATCAAATTGCATTTCAAAGATGAAAAAGTGTAAAAACAAAAAGAATAGATCATCATATAATCAATCAAATCATGAATGTAATGTAGGTGTCAAACAAATGTTGGTGTTACATAAACTGCACACCGAAGGGGGAAAAAAAATCTGTCAAATGCCAACAGTCAGAATTCTATATCAAAATTTTGTTACGTTATAAACTGATATATTTTCAGATTAACTGCAAGAGCTTGCAGGGAAAACGAGTGAAGGAGAAAACAAAGCTATTTTATTGAAATGGCAATAGCAAGAATGGGAAGTGGTGAAAACAGGACAGATAAAGGATTTTACAGCAAATGGCAACAGCCACACCAGAAATGAAATCATGAAAACTGTTGAATGAAACGTCAATGGTGCATGCTGGGTAAAAGGAATACAAATGTACGTCTGTTACCCACCGACGACATTGATTGAAAGTCCAACCTCTATTAAAAAAAAAAAGGAGGAATGGATGAGCAAGAGACAGAACGTGGGGAAAAAAGAAGACATGTTACACACAAGAAAAAAAGAAAAATAATATATACAATAATGTGATATACATATCAGTCTTCAAATGGTCATCTTCAAACCAGCTAAATATAACTAAATGAAATTCTTCAGGAGACACAAGAGTCATACAAATATTCTTAAACATTCTGAATTGATGATAATGAACTTTTAATTTCCTCAAAGATCAAACGTTACATCTTATATTTCAGCTCTGACACATTGACTGTCAATATTATGAAGCCTGGCAGACTACAAGAGATGGCTAGCAGTACTTAAAATATGTAGTTATGATCAACCTGTGTATGTATGCATTGTACATGTATACTTGCTTTAGAAAGCACAAAATAATCAGGTAAATGTTGAGACATGAGGAAATATTTTCTTACTGAATAAGATATTAACAATTTTCGATATGGATGAAAAATTAGTCAATTTTAAAATGTTTTCAACAATTTGAAACTAGTGGAAGACATGTGGATATATCATATACATGTACATACTGGTGAAAGAAACAGCACAAATACATGTACATCATGATTCACTTTCAAAATATTTTGTGCTCGGCAGGCTAGAGCAAGCAATATTAAAAGCACATTTTTCATTACGGTGCATTTCACCTATACTTCTTAAAAACATAAATTCATTGTATATCAATTTAAAGGACTGCTCATAAAATTAAAACAGATGACAGAATACAAGAAGAGAAAGAGTATGCAAGGTACACCTCTCACAAGCTCCACATAATCAAAATGTCTGCATAAACAATATCTCACGAATGAGATGTGATAAATTTTGCCAAAGAATGAAGTGATAAAAGATGAGAAAAACATTGCACCACAGACAACTAGCTTACTGGTACTATATGCTGCAAGCAATTTTGTTCCACAAAAATATTTGATCTGTCAAAACTTTGTTGAGCTATCTCTTCTAAACTTATCTTTTAAATAATCTTGCCTTTCTTGTCATGTTGATTAAAGAGCATTCTTTCAAAATACGTTTCATAGCCCTATTAATAATAAAAATGCTATTTACAAAAATTAGAACATTTGTCATTCCTATCTACATTTTCTTCAAAAAATATCTCTCCATGATGTCGATTTCTTTACAGAAAAAGTGCAATGATGTTTGCAACAATTGATCACACTTAGACTAAACACAGCTTTACATCAAGATTGAGAAAGCATGGCACATAGTCTTAAGATTGAACTGGTATGAAGATGACCATTGACAACAACTTGGGGAGAAAATAAATAAAACATGGCATAGACTTTTATAGCCCCATCCACTGGCAATACTAACAGCAAACGGACGCCATCAAATAAAAAATTGCATTGCAGTTTATGGCAAAGCACAATGTAAATGGTCTGTTTGCAGTCAGTTTTGCTGGTGTGATAGTGTTATTACACTTAAGAAAAGGAAAAATGGATATACTATGAGCACATATTTGGTTAAAAATGTTTACATGTGAAATGGCATACGAAAGGACACAACATTTAAGATAAAAATTATGCATTTTGGATTACAGTAACAAATAAGAGAAATTAAATTGGAAATATGATACATTGATGCTGAAATCATAAACATAAAATAAGCAGCTCAAACAGGAAATATAAGCATGAGCAGTTATGAAAGCACACTCCCCTTCTTCTCAGATAAAATCTTATTTACATTTGACCCATAAAGCCCAAAAAGTTAATTATTTTGAAGAAAAAAAAAACAAGGGGGAAGAAGTTCTCTTTGTTTATTGAGATGAAATATTGTATATCAAAAGTGTTTGTGATATAAACATGTCCCACAGTTCCCTATCATTTTTTTTTTTTTTTTTTTATACGGGCCTATATGCAGTGAATTTGCAATGCTCATGTAATATTCACCTTCTATTATGAAATGACCATCATAAAAACCGAGTCTAAATGATAAATATTATCCTCCAAATGTTGCTAGATTTAGCCACTGAATAGAAAAACTGTGAGTATATTTGTGATGTAAGGTACACATGTAGCCCTAACATGGCCCTTATGATAGGGAGAGGAAGGGTTTCCATGACAACAAAGAGGAAGAAGGAGGAGCATTCAAATGACACCGTATAAACACCAAGGAGGTGTGATAATCGTTGAATATGTCTGGTTTTGGTGTAAGAACAGTGAGCCAAGTTCCCTTAAATAATAAATCTACCCCTATCATGCTCTCAAGGAATGATGGGGGGGGGGGCAGAAGGGTGAAGGTGGATGAGGAGGAGGAGGAAGAGGAGGAGGAGGAGGAGGAGAGAGTGGTGGATCTATTTACATGTAACCATAGAAACTCAAAGAAGGAGCTTCCACAAATATATAATAACAAAAATGCTTTTTTTTTCCCCCTATTCTTTCATGGTTTGTCTGGATTTTTTTTTTCTTATTATGCATAACTTTAACAATACATCATTTAATATAGTTCTTAGTGTAAAAAATGCTCTTGTTTTTTACTTGTTTAAGACTTGCCAAAAATATTTTTTAAACTGACATATTCTCTACAATGACTCTTTTTGTTTTTCTTTTACCACAGCTTTTTAAGGTTTACCACAAGAACTCAATTGCTCTGGGCTATTTTCTCACTAACCCAATTCCAGGGTAGATGTCTTCACCCCATCTCTTTGCAGAACAGCAGCTCTGGTATTAATGTTGTCATGCTCCCTCTGGGACCAAACCGGATCTACAAAATAATCCCATCCTTCCTATTCTTCAAATGTCAAATCCCTTTTTCCCTCCCCATGAGCAAGTAGGAGGATGCTATATATGGAGCAATGTAAAGCTGGTTTATTGTCAAATGTTTCTTTCTCCCAGTGGCTCTGAGGAAATTGCTATTATCATGTTAAGTTGTTCGCCATTGCACTGACACAATTTTTAGCTACATCATCTGAAATGAGTATTTGTGATTTGTTATGACTGGTTGCTTGGTTACCAGAAAATGGGAACATAACTCAACTTTGTGTGATGTATCCCAGTTTATCTGTTCATGAATACAATTATGTTGCACTTCTTCATGCCTGTAATTTAATTTAATTTTTGTCCTTCATGAAGGTCCTTGGTTTCTTACCCTTTGTTTTTCTTTGCTGTCTAACTCTCTGTCCTTCCTCTCCAAATGGTCTTTGAGTTCCCCATATTCTAAAGGAAAAAAAACGCAAACAAAGAAATGAAGAAAATTCTTTGATAGACTCTCCTGCTGACAGCATAAGAGCATTGACTCTATACTTCTCATCGAACAATACGAAGGGTGTCAAAAGAAAGAAGAAAAGATGAACTCAAAAATTATGCACTGAAAGGGCCAAGTCAGTTTTGAAAACTGGTTGACGCCATCTATGTCTTCTCCCATTCACCTGTACCCACTTGTAACACACACAGTGTGTTAATCTGACACACCGCATGCGGGATGCCAGAATGCGTTTACACATAAACTGGAGAGGAAGTAGATGGCGTCAACCAGTAGTCAACACTTGCGCGTACCTTTAAAATTTCATTCATTGTTTGCTTTCACTATAAAGAAAAAAATGACATACCTATAAGGTTCCACTTTTACTGGATCGCACTGTATATATTGTCCCCTTCTTTCTCAAAATACTATTCTCAAACTACAATGCATCGTTCTAATGGTTCACAGATGGTCAATGGGGCATGGCGCCTCTGTACATGTAGTTTATCATATTTGCGCAAGTGCTAATTTAGGGTCAAAACAATCGCCTTAAACCAAGTTGTGTACTGTATAAGTGGTTATTTTCGTGGTGACTTTTTTTCGCGAATTTCGAGAGTCAATCATCACGAAAATTTCCACTTCAATACAGGTCTATTTATAGTAATAAAATCATTTCCAAAATCACAAAATTTTGCTATCGCAAATTTCCCCAACTAGTCCAAAATCACAAAAATATCTGTACGCGAAAATATTGGCTTATATAGTATTACAAACCATTAACTAACTACCAAAGTATGGTTGCTCTGTTTTTATTTACTGTTACAACAGAATTGTTGTAGAGTGCAGGGACTAATCGCTCTGAGACTCTGCCCACTTTATTTCCTGAAATTCTATCCCTTACCCTAACCCCATTCCTCTAGAGCATCCATCCAATGTTTTTACCTTTCTCTCTTTCCTCTGCTTCTCGTTGCCTGATGACGTCCTGGTTGATGACCTTCTCGATGACGTCTTTGAAGTTGATGTCGAAGGGTGAGACATCAGGGTTGCCTCCGTCGTCAAACTGTAGTACGATTTGTTGGAGTAAGAGGTCAACCAGAGACCAATGGTGGACACTCTTGCCATGGTCTATTATACGAAGGAGAGAATGAAGTGGGAGGAGCATGTTTTAATATGAATGTTCTTGCACCTTGTTTTGACACCTTGTTCTTGCACCTAGTTTTAACACCTTGTTTTAACACTCTTGCCGTGGTCTATTGTACAAAGGAGACAATGAATGAGAGTTGGAGGAGCATGCTTTAATATGAATGTTCTTGCACCTTGTTTTAGCATGTTGTGTTTATTTAATGTTTCATGAAATTGAAAGAGGTTATATTGTTTGTAATGTTAAGTGATGGTAGCATGATCCCTTCCAAAATCATCAAAAGGTTATTTGCTAATTTGCTTCTAGTATTCCTGTATCGTTTTGCATTATATTCAATTGACATCTCTGTAAACTCCATTGTCAAAGCAGATACAAGTACAAGCAAGTACCCACAAAAAATTAAAGAGTCAAAAGAATGAAATTGATAAGATGAGATAGATCTTCTCAAAGTCTGTCTTTTGGTTGCTAGAGGAACTGCAACAGCTTTGGTATTGAAGCTGCTCTTGATCTGAAAAACCAATAGAGCAAGTAAAAGCTAACATTTTATCCCTGCAAGAGACAGTGAGGATTTGATCAAGTTCTTTAAAAGTCTTTTAAAACAGAAGAGGGTCTCTAGGGCAGACCACTGCATGAACGAATGACATGGATGCAGTATGATAAAGTCATAAATCTGGCACCGAACAGAATAGCATGGCAGACTCTAAGCAAGGCCACAGGGTGGGTACTACCTGACCAAGATGATGATGGAATGTTACTTGGAACTTACTTGGAAGCAATAGCAAGTGTTGTAAGACGGACATGAGATGTGGATAGGCCTCAGTGTGGCTGATTTTCTTCTTGATGACATCGAACATGTTATTACCGTTCCGTACATCAACATGGACCTGAAAGAAAGAAAATAAACAAATTATTAAAATGAAATATATATGCACTGTAAGGTCATTAGAAGTTACCTTTATGATTGCTGATAGACAAGATATTTTTAACCCAAAATACAAAAATGATCCCATCTGCATCAAAGGTGTATGAGACATAAAATGTGTTTAAACTTTGATTGTTAAGAATCTTGATTTGATTTGTTAATTTTCTTTCTTTTTCCCCCTTTTTTGTACAGATAATAAGAAATAATATGGTAACTATTAAAGTTAATTTCAGTAAATGATATGCACACTACTCGGCTATTCTATACTTTCTATGAACAATTGTTTGGTACATATAGCCTTATTTGTAGTTTTGTACATTCTGAGTACCGGTAAGTTTTTTTTGTTTCTTTTTTTGGTCTTCTATCTTTAAAAAGACTTTTTTTACTTGTGCACTTGTGTGGGTTGAATATACATTTACACATATACATGTACCAGATTGGTCATAAAGGGGACAAAAGATTCTTTTACTTACCATATCAAACCTTTTGGCTAGCTCCCTCTCATCTTCATTTCTGACAAGCTCAAAGAAATCTAAATGCCTGAAGGAAGACAGGATTTCCAAGAGGTATTCTATTAAATAGGGCATTAGATTTTATACCTGTCAAGATAATCTGAACAAGAGCCCAATTTCTACCTATAAAAGTTCCTTTTAGTTTTTGAATAAAATGCATGGACTGCTGAGAAAATAGTTGGACATAAATTGGTGTGGCTACCATGAAACTCTCAATTCTGCATATTTCAATTGCTACCATCTTTGGCCAAATGCCCCCTTCCCCTAAAAAAACTTAAACTAGAGAATTAGGTAATAGGAGGTGTAGTAAAAATGCGAGTATTAATGTATTAGTGTTCCTTGCATAAGACATGCATTTTGTTAAATTAGAATATCCCTTAATACAAGGATTTGGTCTTAAAGAATACCAGCTAAATACATTTACCATAGAAATAACAAAACATACACATAACTTACCTATCTAATGTTGCATTCTCTAGCGTTCTTAACTTGTCAATAACAGGCTGAATACCAAGCATAAGAAACTCATATCTCAGGTGAATCCGAAATTCCAAATTATCCTGTAAACCAAAAATAATAACAGATTTTGGTAATCGAATATGATTAATATTGTGATGGGGAAAAAAATAATGAAAAAAGACACCAAAAATATTTTTAAAAAGTTTTCAAAAAAAAAATAGAGAGAAAAAAAAAGACATATGATCGATAAAAATTTACTATTGATTTTATCTCAGTAGCCTCATCATGGACAGGGTGCTCCAAAGTTAATCCTAACAACCATCTGTACAATGGATATTGTGTGGTAGATATATTTACAGATGTGGAAGTAGTGGAATGAAAAGGTTGGATTCCATTATGTTGTTAAATGTTTAAAGACTGAAGATGTTTATATAAATTAATAATAATAATTTAAAACTATGAATAAAGGACATGACTATTTTTTGTTCATAGCTAAATGTACATGTAGATCATTTTGGTAATGACAATTATTTTCCACTGAATCATTACTCTCATAAAAATGGTGCACAAAATCCCTTTCTTCATTCCTCTCGCTTTCTCTCCCTCTCTTTTTCTAGATTCTCATTCCCAGCAATATTTCTCAAATCCTTTTCCGCAGTTATTTCCCTTCCTCATCTTGTGATTTTGGTGAAACCATTGCAAACTATTTCTCATGCTATACTGTTTAATCACAGCTTAGAAACAAATGTTGATTCCAACACCATACATCATCCCCAAATGCGTAAACTCTGAATTTTCATCTGTATTTTTTTACCTCACAAAGCCCAGACTAATCAAAGCTACAAAAAGTTGGTTCTGCACTAGCTTAAGCTAATTTAAATAGCGCCCTATTTGTGATCCAATAAATTAGCCCGATCAGAGGAGATCAGGCTTTTCTCTCGAAACGTGTGGTAATTTGGATGATTAGCACGCTATTTTTTAGCTCGGGCTAATGCAGCACTGCCTTGAAAGAAACCCTGCTTCAATACCACCAGCATGTACTGCACAGGCTCTGTCAAAGCTGCCAAAGCTATCAAATTGTCCTGGCGGGACACTTCTAACTAGAAATGGATTCTAATTTATCCCTCATAGGTGGCAAACCTTTTGATGTCTGGGGTCTGGTGTATCTATCAAATTGTGGACAGCTGTTCATTTATAAAGAGCATTGTAGGTAATCTCCCCTCAATTCTGAAATATGACAGGGAAGATGTGATATACAGGAGGGTTGGAGATGGATATAACAGCTATGTTATGAATGAATCCATCAGAGTTGGCGGGGTTGATATTTTATTTTTATTAAAAACATGTCTAAAGGACATAGATGTGTTTCCAAGCCTTATATTTAAACTCTATATACATTGGTCTTCACATAATCCTGTTTCATGAAGGCAACCCCATACAGCCATGTACATGTAATAAATGTATATTGTTTTGGTATTTTTATTAAACACAATTTAAAGAGGACAGGGTGTGCTTATTACAACATTTTGTTTAAACCATATGTGCACCAAGCAAACTCTTTGGTTGAAGCTTCTGACATACATGATAAAGGTATGGGACTTTATTAAACTCCACTTTCCACCAAACCTACATGTACTTTAGTCTTTTGTGTGCTGCTTCAACTTAGATCAAAGAATAAATTTGCAATAGAAAGATCTAAAGCATTGCCACAATTACAAAATGGTCACTTTACATCAAATACAGCTGGAATTCAACTTCTCAATTACCTTCAAAATGGAAGGGGAAAGAACTTTGCCCGACAGGTTAATTTCTTGGCAGGCTCGCAACTCGTTTGTTAGCACTCATTATGCAATTGTGACACAAAATTGGGGAATTAATTCTTAGCCAAAGTGTGAAGGCAAAAAATCAACAATGTCTCCATTGAAATAAACAAGGAGAATTCTGAAAGCAAAGTTTCAGATATAAAAAAAAAAAAAAATAAATAAAAAATCACTTTGAATTTTAATTTTTTTCAGAGAAATATTTGTTTGCCACATTCAAGTTTGATATGTTGAGTTGAAGGAAGCATTAAATTTTGAATGGATTGCAAAAATAGGGTCCGCAATTATGACCTAACCAACCTAACTTCCCCCTTCCCATGTGTTATTTCCTTTGTTAACAGACAAGGGGAAAATGCCAAAAGCCCAAAAGCTTGTGTTTTTCCCCTTTTGATTACAATTAGATCAATGTCATTTCCAATACTGAAACTAAGTTTAATTTATTTTGACATAAATTTTTTAAAACAAAAGTACACTGTATATGTAATGCTTTAAACTCCCCTCTGGCAGATCATAACTGATTGATCTATTCATATGTAGCAGTGCTGATCTCAATATATCCAAAGGAAAAAATACATCACAAACAACTTTTAATTTTCCAGGTTGTAAGTGGAACATTCTTTATGTTTCCAAAACCCATGAACTCTATAGAATAGGAAGAGAACATGGCTTAAAGAGTTTTGGTCTGAAGGGAATGAATGACTTCTATTGGCAAAGATCCTGTGACCTTCTCCTATAGCCATCACATCGGAGAATTCTGATTTCTCAGCTTCTTCCAAAAGGTCTGTTTACATGTTCGGCAGACTCAAAGAGTTGAACAACAACAACATCAACAATAGTAACAAAACAACATCAACAACAACATCAACAAATACAACAATCTCAACAACAACATCTATTAGCCAACTATTTTCTGTGCAAATCACACTTTATAACAGTTTCTCAAAAGGTCTTAAAATTACCCAGATTTTTATCTTGGCAGGTGAACAAAAAAATCACATAATTCAGGAAATGACTTCACATCAGGTGTAGATCACTACACCTGGGTAGAGACACAAAGCATTGGGATTAAATGCATTTTCATCATCTCCCAATGCTTTGACTGTTGCATCCTTAATGTTCATTTTGAAGTTTAAGAGATGTTTAAGAGTTTGGTGAATATTCCAGGCAGGGATACCAGTCAGTTTTACCCTCTCGTCCTGAAGAATTCCCAAACAAGTTGGAGCCTCATACCCCTGCCAGAAAAAACACTGTGTCCCACTGTGTAAAAACAATGTGAACACACTGTGACACAGTGTGGTCACATTGTGGTCACATTGTGCCATACTTTTTCTAGTAGCAACACTGTGAAAATGGGCCAAATCCATAGTCATCACATTGTGAAGGACTCAGACACTGTGTGGATTCGATCCATTTTCACAGCGTTTCCACAGTGTGAACACACTGTGATTGACTCTTATGTTTTTTTCCAGCAGGGACACACTGTATATGTATGTGGTTGTAAAACATATTGCCTGAGAAAGCCTGACACAGTCCACTGTCAGCGTCTGACTTGGGCGAAAAACAGGCATTTTTCTATTGGAAAGAAAGGGCTGTTCAAAAATCTTTGCAAAGTGGATAGTAGGAACTGATCCCTCACAAGAGAAATGAAATGAGTTTCTAGAAATAGTTTGAATGGGAAGTGGAGACAGTCAGACGGACAACAGCCTTCAGAGCATTGCTCTAGCCAAAGATTCCTAACCAGGAAGAGGAGATGACAAGACTTGATGACTATGGAAAGCGGGAGGCGGAAGATGAGAAAATTGTTGGAGTTAAAGAGGGGGAGATGGGTAGAAAGAGAGAGAGAGACAGAAAAATGAACAGAAACAGACACAATTAAGACAGGTAGAAATAGATACATGCAGAAGGGTAAAGAGATGGAGATGACAAGGGAAGAAAAGTTTGGGTAAAAATATAACATGACATCTACGACTCAGGTGACTAGAGGTACCCAGGAGAGGAAGAAAAGGAAAGAGAGAGTAGATGGGGATGAAAGGGCAAGGCTAGGGGAAAAGGAGTGAGGATAAGATTGTGAGGTAAGAGAAGATATGGGAAAGAGAGCTATAAAGAAGATACCTTTGTAACCATTAAGGAGAGGTAAAGGGGAGTGGATTTCTTATGGGTGGGGTGAAATGACAAGCAGGGATTGAAAGATGGAAAAACAGATATCATACAGGAAATTTGGAGGAAGGATTCAGAAGAGGAAAGGGAGAGTGGATGAGAGTTAATAGGGTGATGAGGGAATTGAATGAGAGATTTGAGGAGGGAAATGACTGGATAATTTGATCAAAAGGACTAAAAGATAGAAGGAATAGAAAGAAAGATGAAGAATAAGAGAGAAGAGAGATGTGTGAAGGGGCATGGAAATGAATGGAAAACAAGGAGAGTGAGAAAATATATATTGGACTCAAGACACGAAAGAAGAGTTGAGAGAGGGGAGGAGAGAGAGAGTGGACGACATAGGCATGACAGGGGCGGATATTATGTAAAGGGGAGAGGAAGTGAATGAGACAGCAGCAACAATTTGGAAAGTATCAGAAACAGGTGAAGGAAAAGGGTCAGGCATATGAAGGGTAGACATAGGATCCATCTAACTGTTCAGTGATTCCAAAGTAATATCAAAACATCAGTCAGGTGATGATATACTTGTAAAATGAGGATGGGTAAAATGGTCAAGGTAAATCGTTTACATGATGAAAAATAAAAGGTGAAAATAAAAATCCCTTTACATGTATTGCACTGAAATCGCAAATTAAGGGGTAAAGGACGAAATGGTGAATGCGGCTAAGGGAAAGGAATCAAAACGGTATGTGAACTTTTATCCAAGAAGGGTGAAAAAAATTTAGGGGGCAGACATCTTTGAAAATTTTAAATAAAACTGAACAGAAATGTAAATCCTCCCCACTCCCCCCCCCCCTCCCTCCTTACCCAAACACAAAGTTCAAATGAATTAGGTATCGGTTTCTTAAAGAGTACATTGATCTTCTCCCTTACAACATAAACCTAAGACGTGCCAAAGAGCTAATAATTCCCCATTAATCACTTAATTGGGCAATGCCAGAATTCATTAAACATATCCTTAAATGCTTCAAAATGCTCAGTATCTTCCCTTCTTAAATTCTGTTTGAAAGTTTGCCAGAGACTAATATGTTCTGGAGCGGGACCGTGGCCTGGGCTGAGAATGACATAAACACAACAAGTTTGACATCCTTCAGAATTGAAAGGAAACCATCAATAAAGCCCAAAATGTAAGATGGAAATGAACCTTCATTACAGGAGCAGGAAACACAGCTACTGTGCTTTCCTTTACACCACCAACAGGATGACAGTCCCCATAACAAGGTCCAGCTAAGTTTGGTCAAAATCGTTAGATCAAAATACTATCACAGAGTATCTTCTTGGCGATTTGATCAATACGGTAATTTGTTTCATCTAGTGCATCATTGTAAAGAAAAGCAAGAGAAGAAGCAAAAAACGTGCCATATACATGTACACATAAATGTAAATACATGCACGTGTACATAATGTGTTTTGTACAAATTGGCTTCTTCTTATAGAGATCTATTTAATTTTGCCAGTCGCATATTATTTCCGACTTTCATAGGGTAAGGAAGCAACATGCTGATTTAGCAAATTAGTTTTTTCCTCACTAATTTGGGTCAATCATCGAAAATAAAAAATTTTGTTACCCCCTTTCCAGAACTTATTTCTGTACCTCATAATCAGTCCTGATACTCTCAATCACTGCTCTATATTTTCTCACTCAGCTTAATATCCAAATATTAATATCAAGGTTTGCACCACTACAATTTTTCAAAAAACCTATTTGAAATACCTTTTTAATGTCTTACTTTTATTCAAAAAGGACCGAGGATAACCCATTTATCAATCTCTTCCCATTCTATTCTGAGTATCTAATCATGAAATTCTTGATATGTGTAATGTTTTTATATTTTTTATCTCTGATCCCTCTTTAAACTACTATAATACGCATCCATTCTCAATTTCGTTTTTACAAAGTATGTCTCTCTCTTTCTCTCTCCATGTACGTCTCTCTATTACTCCTTCTCTACATTTGTAGAGGTACAATGTACTTAATGCACTTAATATTTCAATACATTTGCCAACTTATAATCATATTTTGCCATTGTTTCTAACCACGATTCATGTTTTTTTCTGCCACATATATGCATATTAATGCAAATCATTTGCAATGCGGAGAAGGAAATCCTTGTGCAAGGTTAGCCTTGTGTTTACAATGCTTGTTTTCCAGACTCAATGTTTCCATGGCGCCAAGTACAAGAATCTGCCAAGTTTCACACTTTTGGTTTCACAATTCACACCAAATATCAAACAGCTGCATACAGTGTACATGGATTAGTCTCTTAGAAATCAATGCAATTTAAAGTGACTAGTTCCAATCTGCATGCTTTAATAACCATTTAGTATAAATTGGATTACCAACATAAAGCAATGTCTAAGTTGTAAGGCTTTAAAAGGTTGTTCTGAAAAAAATATTCATCTGTATGGCAAAATTGCTGTTTTGAAAATTATTATTCAAAATGACGATGAACACAGATTTCAAGTCATTAATGAGTTAGGGAGTTTAAATTATTGTTGGCTAAGTAACAATAATTAATATAAAGGCCTATCTCATCAGCAGTCGTGGCAACTCATACGACCAAAAAATGGATGATGATCTAACTGTCTCTGCCACTTCTCCAGACAAAGTGACAACCAATTTACTAGAAGTCACTAGGACCTCGCCAAGGTATCTCCAGCAGTCTCCATGATCTCTCGTAGGTTACGTAGACATCTTTCCAGTGGCAACAAAATGAGTAACTGCCGCTGATGAAGATGTCCAAGAGACCTACTGGAGACTGGAAAGAGTCTCTCAGTAATGTTTGACTCCAAGAGACTCGGATGTCATAGATGTCATAGAGAAGACTCAGGAAATTTCAGTTGTCAACTAGTCTCCAGGTCATTGAGATAGGCCCTTAAGATAAAAGAACTGCTGAGCCAGAAGGGCCTTCACTCTATGTAAAGTGTATTAGATCCTTCTGGCTCCCAGTTGATGGTTATAAGGCTTACCTCTCCTGCACCATACTTGATGACAGCATTGATGAAGGACATGGAAGCTGTCTTGAAGTGGACATCATCTCGGTACTTCCCTGTACTTCTGTCTAAATCATTTATTAACCTCTGTAGATGGAATAAAAAGAATAAAAAAGAAAGAAATATAATAATTTATTTAGGTAGTTAATAATAATACATCAAGTAAAAAAACTCTTTAAAACACTAATCAAGATAATTAAGATATATTCCTGGACACGAGTGTCGCAATTGAAGAGCAAGATGGGTGTTCTAAAGAACTTGTCCAGGTTTACAACAACATGAATTCACAATTATTCTTACATTATATGAAACAAAATATGGGAATATGGAAATCATATTGAGGGAGATGTGAGATGGTCTAGTGGTCAGTTGCCTTAGCCTGCTATACACAGTGTGTCCCACAAAAAATGCTAATGGTACTTTAGACGGGTATAATATTAAAATTACAAAATTATATTGTTTATATCTTTACACCCGTAAACCACAAGTCGTTTTCTACAACTGGATGAAATTTTATGTGATATGATCCAAGAATCACAAAGATATGAGCATTTTGTCATTACACATCAGGAAACCTCTCCATCCAAGTTTATATTGAGTAGTACCGGATGTGTCGAATAAAAGAAAACCCAAGTTTGATCATTAATACTTTGAAAAAAAATTCAGTAGTAATTATGAAATTTATACCACAAAGTGTAACTCATTACCATTTTAATGATACCTCTCTCTCAGCTCACCAATATAAGGTATCACTGAACCCCATTGTTTTAGATAATGCCTTGCAAAATTGTGAGTAGTTCACTTTCACGCTCATTGAGGCACCTTTGAATAATGCATCTCAAGGAGCATGAAAGTGAGCACTCACAATTTTGCAAGACTTTTTCAGAACAATGGGGTTCAGCGATGCGAGATAATGGTGAGCTAAGAGAGGTATCATTAAAATGGTAATGAGTTGCACTTTACAGTGATATAAATTTCATAATTACTACTGAAATATTTTTCAAATTATTGATGATCAAACTTGGGTTTTCTTGTATTCGACACATCCGGTACTACTCAATATAAACTTGGATGGGAGGTTTCCTGCTGTGTAATGACAAAATGCTCATATATCTGTGATTCTTGGACCATATCACATAAAATTTCATCCAGTTGTAGAAAATGAATTGTAGTTTATGGGTGTAAAGATTTAAACAATATAATTATGTAATTTTAACACAGGCATGAGACAGAGAAATTTCAAAAAAAGAGGAAAATTGCTACCAGTGAGGGAGCGTAGCGATTTTAGGTATAGAAAATTTATGATTTCTTTGGCTGCAACTTCGTCAAATCAATCTCGTGTTCCAAGTCTACACACAATGAAAACACCGCCGAAAACACCTCAGCTATGTACATTCAATTTTTTTATTATTTTTTTTTTTTAGAATTTCAAAATACGCGGATCCGCGGATCCTGTAACATTATACCCATCTAAAGTGCTATAAGCATTTTTTGTGGGACACACTGTATATAGACTTTGATTGAAAAAAGATGCCGTGTTGACTTCGGCTCACGGATCACACAGATCCTGTTCACATGTTTCCGTTTTCATCAAGGGTCGAACCCCCTAAGCTGAGTCGATGTGTAAACACGGTCTAGCGGATTGGCTAGATATAGGAAGATGACTGATCTGCACCATCTTCCTGTCTTGTGTCCATGTGGTTTGGGGCATCCCTAATCAATAACAGGTGCCATATGATCATCATCGTCACGGCAACCACTCCTACTCACTCGGGGGAGCAGAGGCGGAGGGTGCTACGACGACCCTCTCCAATTTACCCCTTCCCTTAAAGCAAGTAACCCTGTTTCATGATCTTGAAGAACCCATGTGGCTTTGTTCAGGTACATGTATTTTCCTAAATTACCCCCCCCCCCCCAACATCATTTCCCGAAACCTAAGCATAACCTATATTAAACTCAAAGGCCCATATTCTAGACCAAAAACTGAGTTTGTACGAGTTGCAAGTTCTTGAAAAGCTATTGTGCGATCCTTTTGTCTGATGTTGACTGATGTCAGACAAAATCTACGATCACAATAGCTTTGCACGAACTTGCGACTCATACAAACTCAGTCTTTGGTTCAGAATAGGAGCCTAAGGAATTAGCATTATGGTGTCAAGGGTATCAGGTGGTCAGCAAATTGAAAGAAATTATGTAAATCGATAGTAACCAATCAGGATCCTTGCTGTGCATAGACTTCTTACATAAAAGGCTGACTGTGAACCAATCAGAATGGTTGCAATTGATTGTAACTCTTACTATAAAGGACCTACATTGTAGGACCAATAGGTGAAAGTCTAAAGAAATAATTACACTCATAAAATTGATTACCCCCATCCCCTGGTAAACAGAAAGCAGCATCTCCATATCCTTCACATCAAGTGTATAATTAATATTAATTTCTTTCTACTCAAACTAAAACAACAGCAACCAAACTCCAGTTCTGACCTAAAAACTTGCTATATAAATACCAGTCTGAAGCTCAAAGTAATCACAGAAATGCACCTGTTTTCAGCATTTTGGGTCTAAGACGAAATGCGAAGCAGGGTTATAGCAGGCCTATACTTGACATCAATGAACTTCAACGGACTCAAATCAAATCACTAATGTTTCCGTCCTATTTCTATTTGGGGCGTTAAAACGGGAAGCACAGGCTACACACGTGGGTAGAGGCAAGATTAAACAGACTTTAAGAAATCATTTCCCCTACGGTTCAAACACATCTGTGGCAACATTCGGGAGAAATTAATCTATTTTTGTGCCAAATACCCAATCTTCCTCGCGGCTTTCCATCAAATTTTGTTGATACAAGAGGATTTGATTTATAACCCACTCACTGGGCCATGGATGCTTCAACCACATGTATAAACAGGATTCCTACTTCATGGAATTAATTTCCGAAAGTCTCTAACATTCATGAGGTTTTATTTGGATGATATGAGGAGTTTGCCAAGGCTCTTCATCTATGTGCATTAAATTCCAATTAAGTTTCATTGATTTACTTAAGTTTTACTTCAATCCTTCCTTGGGTTCAGGAAATAATTTGTGTGATTCGTGTGAAGGGCAGTAATTTTTAAGATTTATCAGAAAACCATGAAGCTAAAATAAGATTTAGCTCCATGATAAAACTTATGGAAATGAATATTCCACAAATTTGACTTGTTAGGCATCTGTCATTTCGTTTCTTCTTTCACTGATCCCAAAGTAGTTACCTTGGTCAGAAGAATATGACACATAATTAATGGTCATAGAGACACATGTTATAGCCCGTTTACTCATGACTCAAACCTTTCACATAATTCAATACATACAGAATGATAAAAGAAAATTTGAGGCAGAAGGACAGAGAGAGAGAGAGGGGTGGGGAGGGGGATAAGGGGAGAGAGAGAGGGAGGAGGTTAAAGGGAAAGTAAAAGTAGAGAGAAGGATATGGGAATGGAGACAGAAGGAGGAAGGGGAGAGAGACAAATGGAGAGATAGCTGAGAGGTAGAGGAACAGAGAGAGAAGGGGAGGGGAAGGGAGATGAAGAAGAGGGAGAGGAACAGAGGGAGATGGGAAGGGGAATGGAGAAAGATGGGAAGGGGAATGGAGAAAGAAGGGAAGGGGAAAGGAAAAAGAAGGGGAGGGGAACAGAGAGAGAAGGCGAGGGGAATGCCATGGAGAGAGATGGGGAAGGGAACGTAGAGAGGTGGGAAGGGGAATGGAGAAAGATGGAAAGGGGAATGGGAAAGATGGAAAGGGGAATGGAGAAAGAAGGGGAGGGGAACAGAGAGAGAATGAGAGGGGAATGCCAGAGAGAGAGATGGGGAGGGGAACGTAGAGAGATGGGAAGGGGAATGGAGAAAGATGGGAAGGGGAACAGAGAGACAAGGGGAAAGTAATGGAGAGAAGGGGAAAGGAACGGAGGAAGAAGGGGAAGGGAATGGAGAAAGAAGGGGAAGGGACCATAGAGAGAAGGGATGGGGGAAGGGAGATGAAGAAGGGGGCTGAAAGACAGGGGGTTGAGGTGCGGCGGGGGGGGGGGGGGGGGGGGGGGGGGTAATAAATAAAAAATCAAGAGAGTCCAAGACAGAGAAACAGATATAGATGGAGAAGAAGCCTTTAGAAGCAGAAAAGTGAGGGGAAAATTGTAAAAAGAATGATAGCAAAGAGCTATACAAAGATGGATAGAGATTGAGATATAGACAGAGAGAAAGAAAGAAAATGTGGGCATACAGATAGAAAGAAAGAGAGAAAGGGTGAAACAGAAAGCAATATACAGAGAAAATGGTAATATATGAGAGTAAAAGACAGAGATAGTGACAGACAGACAGGCAGAGATAGCGAGATAGATAGAGGTTATCACACTGGTAGTCATTGATATCTGCTTTCCTGTGACTACATTTGTTTTAAAAGGGAAGTATTAACTGTGCCACAACCAATGAATGTCGACAACCAATGTCCTGACCATGTATGTCCACAGCCATGACACACAGATATGAAGGACTTTAACCATAATACTGATATTATCAACCAGGGTACTGATTCATCAAACTGGCTTTTTCAATAATAACTAACAACAGATCAAAGATATAAAATCACAGACTAACAAAATAAATTATCTGTACAAAAACTTGCTACAATGCGATGGTCTGCTCCAAATAAAGCAAATTTGGGTGAAATGTGGTAACTTGATATGGCTTCATAAAACATTATATCTAAAAATAAAGGGTACATTCCTCTCTGTTCGGGTTATGTTTCAGAGCAATTTCTACAGTTAATACCTCTCCAATAACATATGCAAAATTGTTAATACTTTCTTCACTGTCACATTAACAAAAAGTTCAAAAACAAAAAAAAGGGCCCATATGGATGTATTCATAGTTTATGCAGTTTGAAAAACACACAAAATTTCTTGTTATTGATTACAAATACGTTCTATGGCCAAGTTTTTTGGGGAGTGTCCAAGCGATCATTAGTATCAGCTTCACCTAAGGCTTTCTTTTATGTTTATTTATGGTATCCTATAGATTTACCTAGATTAAGCAGCAGGGTTGGTGTCAATTACGTCAATAAAAATATGATACCTACTACATTTCTCCAAGCTCAAGGACAGAAAACAACTGTGGGCAATGGACAGTTCGTTGATATCACTATAACTGTATTCAATTAAAAGAACTTTAATTATAATTATATATTGTATCCTATAGGTGTAACTTTTACCTAAATTAATTCTTATACATCACTGTTTATTTAGAATGCAAAGAGTGAAACGAGCGGAAAGTAAAGAAAACAACATTGACAAATTTAACTTTTTTTTTTTACTTGAGGTACATGATGTCTTTTTTTTATGAAACAAAAAATCCCTATATTTTTTTGTAAATGTTTATTATGTTTTTGTTAGAAGGCTCTAGTATATTTTAAAAAAAAAAGAGAGATAGAATTATAATTGTTACCATTTGGAGGAGGAAATGAGATTTATTTCAACTTGCAGAAAGTTCTGTCCCTGTATTGGTTGCTCAAGCAAATGATATATCTTCTCGGATAGATCAATTGAAGTGTTTTATACATAAATATAAAAAACTAAACCTGTTCTGACAACCATATAAAATCTCTCAGAGAATTGCCATAGAGAACCATTTTGAAATCTTGACAACTCCCTCCCCCTCCAAAATAACCCCATTACAGGAATCGACATCTTGATCATTTTACTCTTAATTTCCTCCTAATTAATGAACCATCAACCGCATTGGGTTACTCATGCGCTCACAGCCGCCTCAAAACAATTATAAACCTTGAGAAACCCTCAAATGCAGTAAGACATTGTTTTTTTTAGAAAAGAAAAACATTTGCTTTATTTGAAGGAAAAAAAACAACATTTGGCATTCCTCCTGGTATTGGTGGACAAGGAAGGAATTACAGTCTTTGGATAATTTGGGGAAATTTTATTACCGAACATGAATATAATACAGTAATAGTAGCTATGTTCACATGGGACCATCAGGATTTTAGTCCTCGGGGGTTGTATCCCTAAGAATTTAAACCCCGACGGCTTGTTCTCGAGTCGGGTTCACACGGTGTGCTTATCCTCGAGGATAATAGTCCAGCAGCAGATTGCAATTTTGGGGCCTAACCTTGTTTTGGCGTCTATAGTTTTTTTTTCAACGGATTATGATTGCCTAAACATTATGTTTCAAGAATCCGATTGCTGACACTTTGTCAGCATTGAGCATTTTGAGATATGTGACGTCATACAAATGGCGCCAAATTACCCAATTTCCCTCTAGAATTTGAGGAAAATAGATGTTTGATATGGAAATTTCAACAGCATTAGGGAGCCTAAATGTCTGCATATCTTCTAAAACCATTTCTAAATATTGTTTTGTTAGGTCACCATGGTTCATACATTACATGCTAATTGCATATTGTTCCATAGCGCCCTCAATTTGAAAGTATTAGTTTTCATGAAATAATATGTGCTCCCGAAATGATAGGTTTCAACCCCCACCCCCTATTTTTTTCTCTGAAAAATATAAATACCAGTCAAGAAGGGATAAGCCTACATTAAATATTTTTGATTCAAGCAGCGAGGATTGGTTTAATGGCTCAAATTTTTGTTCCAATAATAGGTTTTTATTTAGATGGTGTTATATGAATAATATTCAATTCAACATTATTGGTTCTTTTCGACCTCTAAAATGAGGGATGATAATTCTGGAGAATTGATACACTATCCTGTTACTGAAATAAAGAACAATTTCTCCTAAAGTAGTAATAATAATAATAATAATTAATAATAATAATATAATAAATAATTATAATTAATAATAAATAATAATAATAATAATAATAATAATAATAATAATAATAATAATAATAATAATAATAATAATAATAATATTAATAATAATAATAATAATAATAATAATAATATATAATAATAATAATAAAAATTCTTATATAGCGCCCTTACAAATAAATGCCTCAAGGCGCTTCACAGTAAAGAAGGTAATTTGCTCTCCAAGTTAGTATAAACAGATCAGAGGGGAACAAATATGTCTTCAATTTGTTTCTTAAATGTTTGAACGAATTTCAAGAGGAAGAGCATTCCAATTTTGGACCTGCAAAACTAATAGTTTTTTCACAATTTGGATTGATCTATAGAATTTTCAAAAGAAGGGGGTCTGTTTCGAGATCGTAAAGAGTAATTGACTGTGGAGAATGAAAACATGTTTGAAATGTATTGAGAGACAAATTATGAATAGACTTCAATACAATAATTGCTACTTTAAACAAAATTCTCTTCGAGACAGGTAACCAGTGCAAATCTCTTTTAGTAGGTGTGGCATGATCAAATTTTCTTGCTTTTAAGTATAATACGGCGGCACGGTTTTGGATGCGCTGAAGCCTTTCAATATATAATTCGCGAAATCTAATCGGCGGCTCAACACCAAAGATTG
This sequence comes from Paracentrotus lividus, assembly GCA_940671915.1. NCBI lineage: Eukaryota > Metazoa > Echinodermata > Echinoidea > Camarodonta > Echinidae > Paracentrotus > Paracentrotus lividus. The sequence continues at coordinate 16,145,665 of CALNVZ010000174.1, forward strand.
AATATATTTATTCTAATGACTTTTAATTCAGAATGATTTTTTTGGTTACATTTCAGGGTGAGGAGCTCAGTTGGCCCCATTTATTATGTTTGATCAACATACGGCTAATTTTAACCTTGCTTATTATAAATGACTTTTCTCTATTTAGAAAGTTTTAACTTTTGATAATGCACTGCATACCTCTGGATCTGGGTCACTACATTATATCAAACTATATACACCAGATCAGTGGGACATAGACTTTGCTTTGGGGTTAAACCCTTCAAGGTACGTGATTCAATTAGGAGGGGCATAACAGCGAGTTTCCATGGTCTGCTCTTCCCCACACTCACAGCATGTCCGTCCTCTCGTGATACCAACTTTTCAAAAAGACCTCATTACAGCGTCATGTGCCTGTGCCGAGATGGTTCAGGCATGATAACGTTGGCCATAATGACCTGGTAATAAAAGAATTTCTTTTGCACTTATGAATAGCCTGTGTGGCATTTTCCTAGCGATGGTTGCGTCCACAGGATCAGCCTAATTATGGCAGAGTTATCAAGGATACTGTTAGAATGGAGGAAACTATGTCTTGATTTCAATTTTGTTGGTAGGACTGTGATTGTAGATGGGATGAAAGACCCCTCCTGTTTGCCTTCAAAGATGTTCCTGTGAGGCAATCAGAGATCTTCATCATACAAGAAACTGTATTGGGGGTTATTGGTGTCATTGGTGTATACACATTGAAGAGCAGAGAGTCATAGGCTGCTGGAGGTGAACAAAAGCTATTCCAATAATTTCTTCCTACACTCTCTTGATGTGTCTAGTCTCTAGTATCAGATATTCCTTCCGGAATCTCTTTAGTATTCAGAATACGAGTACATCATCAATGGGACAATATCGATATATTAAGTAATAATCCTTCAAGTTAGTATATCTACATATCTATATCGACAGTTCAGTAATCTAGAGACTTTTCCGGCATAATTAGTCAGGAAACGACTCTTTTATCCTCCATCAACTTCCGGGAAGTATTGTACTCATCAATTCACATTATCAACAGCAGGCCACTGAACTCAAACATGGCCAAGGTATTGATCTGTTCGCAGAGGATTCATCAAGCGCATTGTTTTCTTAATGTCTTGATACCATCACACAGGTTTTCATATTGAAATGTCTTATCAGGTTTGAGGGCTCTTGGAAGCATTCTTCAGCATCTTGGAAAGCTTCGCCTCCTGGAACATGATCAGGGTTTCACTGACTGCACAAGGACTGCGTGGGCAACTTGGTCAGCAGTACTTGTGGTCTTGGTTGGGTTTTGTGTAGTCATTTCCCAGAATCCGATTTGTTTCCAGTCTTTCCTACAGCTGTGGTCATATCCGTTGACTAGATCAATTTGCCATTTTCTCTGTTGACTTTCCATAATGACTGTAGTAAGGTTCTCACCACATTCTATTGCGTCAACACTGAAAAGGGCACTCTGCAAGCGTTTACATACTCATAGTAAAGCACCTTTGTGCTGTAGCTTCGTGATGCTTTGTCTGAGGACTTCTTGATCATCTCTACAAGCTGTCATAGTTACATAGACTGGACGGAAGGTCTTGAATGTCATCATCCAGATCTAATGCAAACTGTTCCCACGTTGCCTTCTTTAAGTGGAACGCAGCGGAAGGGAATTCTGTGAGCTGTGATAGCTGCGTTCACTCTAATATAGCCCGATTGGTTGATGCTGGGTGTGCGGAATGGTTTCTCACATTTTGGCAATGTTGACACCCGGTCAGGGTTGTATCTGCGTCTCCATCGTTCGCTGAGGAAGGAAGAGGGAGCTTTGCATCATGAATGAGCACCATGTGACTTGCATCTGCCCAGTTTTCGACGAGTTCGCCGTCTCCATTGGTTCTTTAATATTCCCATGTAACATGATGGCTGTTGAAATAGCCACATTGATGTGGTCTCCAGATACTTCACGAGGGAGGTTAAAAGTCTGAGTAAGAGGTTTATAGGCAGAGCTTCCAGAGAGATTGAATTGGCTGTTAAGGCAACACAATCTGCCCTAAATTGGAAAAAAAATGAGACCTATCATTTGAGTAGCAAACATTTTTTAAATTAAAAAATAGAGGCGCTATAAACAAATATACAAATTATCTTGACATTCATGTCATGCGATATAATAAAAACAATATTTAGTAAAGTTCCCAGAGACATTCAGACATTAACTTAGCTGACTAAAAGTGTAGTTTTTCACATTTTTAGAAGAAAATTCTGTTTTTTGGCGTCTCCATTTTGTATACGTCACATATCTCAAAATGCTCAATGCTTGACAGCCGCAGTGTCAGCAAATCGGTTTCTTCATATTGAAGGTTTGGGCAATCATAATCCGTTGAAAAAAAAACTATAGACGCCAAAACAAGGTATATCGAGATGGCGGCTAGACTATAAGTGAATGGCTCGATGACCAGAAGTACAAATTGTATGTAGCGTGCGCTATTTATTTCCCCGTAGGCGTACTATTCGTCCTCGAGAACATAAACACCGAGTTCGTTCACACGGGCCTTAACTCCAAGTTATCCTCAAGGACTATGTTCTCGAGGATAACTTGGAGTTAACTTGGAGTTAAGGCTTGCCGTGTGAACGATACTAGTGTTATATAGGGTCCTTGTTTGTAAGTCCACAAATGAGTAGGACGGGAGTGGGTGGTAATCAGGTGGGTGATCAGACTTTCTTAGGAGAACTAGAATAGGTGAAATGAAATCACATTGTGAATTAAAATATATTTTGTGACAATTGTTCAAAATTTTATCTCCTTTTTAATGGGGGGGGGGGGGTTAGTTGAGGAGAGGGAAAATTAGTTTCACAGATACTGCTTATTCAAATAACAGTTTTGTGACTGGTTAGCTTAAAACTACATGTACAAAAATGTCACTTTAATCTATAATTTTTATTTCAGTAGTTTCTGAAAGTAGATATTCAGAGCTTTATACTCTTGTACTTCATTTAAGTATGACCAATTTAAATATTGCATTAAATTAAAAACAACCAATGATACCAATTCTACTTTTCCGTCTTACTTCAATGAATTGTTGTTTTAGAATTATTTTTGGTCTTGAATAGTTAAGCATTACCCAAGGCTTAACCAGTTTATTGTTTATACTGTATCTGTGCCAATGAAATCAAAGAAATACAAACTACAATTTCAATGTACTTCCTTAATAATTGAACAAACTCATTGAAGTCCAGAATAATCACTATTGAATTCATTTATACATATCATAGAATAGCAAATTTCATATAGCATAGTTGCGTCTTTTCCATTTTAATACTGAAAATTCCTTTAAAGATTTAGGCTACACATATCATATTTTTGGATGATGGCCCTTGCCTCAATATTTTGTCATTTTTGGTCACATTGCTTTTCACACCTTGGAGTGACCTCATTTCATGATCCATATTTCATATATATTTATGATAAAGTTTTTAACCATCCCTTTTCTGGAAATTTATGCCATTTTTCTACAGATTTGCTTCTATAGCAATGACCTTGAACATAAAAAAGAGCACTTTTGACATAGACTGCACTTGCAAACAAACTTGGCACGAGAGTGCCCTAAATGTCATCATATCAGAACTAAAATGACTTTCGGATGCACATGGGCTATAATGTCAAGTGACTTTCAAATTTGGACCCGAAATAGACTTTCTAAACGGTAGTTGCTACACCCTGTGGGAGTTCAGAGTCGGTAATTATCCACCAAAGTCATTAATGATTCACTCCAAAAGGAGCGTTCCCACCAACAGGACAATTTCTATCTGTAGGATATTATGCATGGCTCAAGTTCATATCCCCTTTTACAAAAATGCTGCTTAAGTACAGGGAACCTCCACACTGCCAATATCAAATCTATCTTTATTAATCCTGGTGATGCTGTACTGTAACTAATTGAGTTTGAGTTTGTTTATTATCCAAAATACTGAGCACATTATTACAAAGCATATGAATATGGGACATGAAAAACATCATAGGATAAAAGGTATCAGAAAAATAGCATAAATGCTATGAATTTATCAAATCTTATCAATTTGATATGAGACATGTAAATAATATAAAAGAGCTAATGAAAGATGGATATACAAGTCTCTTATATATCCATGGTTAAACCTCTTTTCTTCAAATGTATTGCACAGAAAATGTCACAGGCGACAGCATAAAAATAAAAAGGAAAACTGAACAGAAATATATGCATACAAATGTAGAAATTACTCTTTCCCCTTCCATGGTCTTTGAGGGTGAAAATCTTTAAAAAAAAAAAAAAAAAAAAAAAAAAATGCTGACCCTTCTAATTGAACTGCTGCTAAAAACCATTGAATATCAAAGCCCTTTTCAGCTTCATAATCCTACATGAGCTCTGATACCAGTCTCATAGTCACAAGGTACTACATGATATGGGTTACAGGTCACCTTCTTCAAAGTAAATTTCCCCAGCAGCAATCTCACACCTCATTTAAGATCTATCAGCGCTCTTTCAGCCATCGATTCAAACCTCATTTCTTGCCAGTCACTGTTAATTCTCTTTCTATGATTATGATTCCTGGTTCAGAACCAATGACCTCACAGTGACAAGACCACAAGGCCTTCTATCAAAGTGAATAAATGTTCTCTTAACCCATCGAGTACTCAGCCTGAATATATTTGGGGTTTAATCTATGGGAAAAGTGTTTTATAACCAAATCAGCTCGTCCCCAACCGGTTAAAAAATGCAATATCACAATTTTCCTTTCTCTATAATATCTCTGAGTTCACTACACTTAAGCTCATATCCAAAAATTAAAAGAAATCTCAAGATGAAAAATATCATACAGCAGATTTAGTCAATTATAAAGTGAAATTTTGCTTTGCAAATTACCCTTGACTTTTGAAAACAAATACTTTATTTCAAGTCTTAAATAGTTTAGGACTCCGAGGTTGCTGGCAGACATCCTTTTTGGAAAGTCATGATCAGAAGTTCTTCAGTAAAATCACAAGATTTCAGTTGGCAAGATCGAGGATTAGACTTTCAAACTCGAAGCAGACGGAAGCTCTCATTATTCCTGTCTAAGATGCAGGATCAAAATATTTGTTTTGATGACTTTTGATTCTGATATGGCAATCCCAGGAGTAAGACAGTTGCTAGGAGTAGTTTAGAGTACACTCAATCTCAGACATCCTTGCTTTTGAAAAAAGTCACAGCTGGTGTCTTTTAAAATTTAGTCAGGGATATGGCATTTGCCTGCCAATAATAATTGGCATAATAATGAAAAGTTTGTTTCATGTAATGTTTGATATTTTGAATAAACTTTCCTCAGGCATACGGATCGTGTTGTGATACAAATTTCTAAAAAACATACTTTTATAATTATGTAAAGAAACCTAATAATATAGGCCAACATTTGTGATAAAATCTACAGAAATATATTGTCTTATTCAGATCCTATTGAAAAATCAGCAAGTTTTAGAATCATGTGTTATAGATTCATGTTTAAGTGCTAACTTCTATTATAGCATAATGCTAATACTTCTATTATAGCGTATTTTCACAGATATCATTATTTTATCTGCAGAAAACGGGACTAACGTAAAATGCAAAGTAAATGCATCTTTCTGGCTTGTGCAAGATAGTTGTTGTATGTATTTCTATCATTGCACTCCTTGTAACCTTGATATAAATATAAAACATCCTATCCTATTCCTTAAGAGAAGGGATTGGTGGGAAGAGGGGTATGGCCATTACAAGCTGACCTCCATTTCAACCTCAAGATGGGAAGATGGAAGATCTTTCTCTTTATACCAAGGATGTATAGAGGTATCTCTGGGGATTCCCCTTTGAACCAATGATGTAGATAGAAGATCTCCTTGGGGAATCCCCTAAATGTAATTTGATAAGTCATGTGATGACAGCTGCTGTATAGTGCAAGTTCACTGATAGTTATATGAACCACAAGAATACAATACATTGGAAGAGATAAAGAAAACCTATCGAGAGAAGAGTGGATTTTTTTTATAGCAGCTGTACAGGGACTATCAATAGTTCATTGATTTATTAATTTTGAAGCTCTATAAATAAATCAAATTTTCAAAAGATGGGCTACTGAGAAAGGGTGTAGAGATGCTTCTGAGATGTGGCAAAGTTCATCCCATTGCCAATGGTTAGAAGCTTATATCATACTGAGTTAAACCCATACATGTATGTATTATTATGATTGGAACAAATCCCTCTCCAACAGAGAGAATAATTTTATAAAAGAAAATGAATCAAGCCCCTACCAATTCTTGATTTTTAAAAATTTGTTTAGCTCAAGAGTTAAAACTGTACAGAAAAATTGAGCTACTAAAATGTGATAATGGTAATGATTATTTCCAATTTTCAATCTATAGATCTCTATACCAGTATTTTTACCTTAAAAATCAGACACATGACCTAGAAAAAAATATGTGAGGGTGTCCCGTTTCTACTCATCTTAAGTGATTAATCCCTTTCGACAGAGAAAGGAAAATGTTTGTCACTCTTTCATTCTTATCTTTAATACCATCTCTCACTTCGCTAATCCTTCTTCACCTAATTGCGCACTCCCTCCACTTCTTCCTGTCAAATGCATTGAGGGAATATTCCTGCTTTGTAACGAGCTTCCAAATTAAGTCTGATTTCATTATGCTCATCTAGGTTGTGCATTTAATTGAAGAAAAAATTGATGATTCATCACTTCTTACACCCCCCCCCTCTTCAATTAAGAAAGGGATTTTCTTTTTAGAAAGTGGAGAATCAATTGATGAGTTTAATCACATTTCATGATCAATTTAAAATGCTCTCAGCTTTCTGACTTTCTGACCCCCCCCCCCCCAAAAAAAAAAAAAAAAATACTAGAAAACATTTCATATAATTGTAGTATAACGCAATTTTCTCATCAAAGTCAGGTAATTTAATAATAAAGTTTTTAATCTCAAAATAATATGCAAAATGCCGCCAATACTTGGGAAGTCGTCCTTGATGTGACAATAGCGTGACAGACGATGACAAAGACGTCTTGCATCAATCAGGAAAACCACTTTCCCCCCTCGCTGGGAGCCACCTTACCTTCCCTACACTGCCTATCTACCTCTCCTCCACAAAATGATGACTGTTATATCTGCTGGGCATGTGTCTAGACTCTTGGGTAATTAGGTTAAATAATTAACATGTTGGAAGGGAATTCCTTATGGTATGGTAGTTGCCAAGGAGGGGCTGCATGTATGTTCGGTGATGTCTTAATTGTTGCAATGTGGTGATGAGGAAACTTGGAAATGGCATGGCTCGCAGCGACATCGCTGATCAAGGGATGGTTCTCGTGTAATTGGATTTTGCCAGGTATACCCAGAGCTACAGTCATTTTTGCCTCAAACTGGATGGCAAAGTCAACTTTGTCTTGGAGAGATTTTTCCTACAGCATCAATGTGCATTTATTGTCACTTTCGCATCACACTGCTCTTATTGAACACACAGTAATTGTTATAATGTTGTGCTGTAAAGTCAACGGCAGAATTAAAATAGTCTTTCGAAACAAAGCAGTTTTTATTTTGAATTTTTTTTTTTTTTAAATTCTCTATATCACAATAATGCATTCAGATATAAATCAGAAGAAATGAAATAGGGCAATCTTCTGAAAAGATATCCATTTATGCTGACATATCAAGTCACTGCCTCCATAATACTTGTGGAATTTGTAAATGAAACTGTTTCTAGTATCAAAATATCAGCTGACTTTGTTAGTCCAGATATTCAAGTACACACATGGATCAGTGTATAAAGCTACCATGTGATGAAAAGAGAGGTCTAGCAGCTGAAATCAATCCATAATTTGCCTAAATTAGACCATTTCTTGGCAGGCCTTGTAAATAAAGTGATACCATAATGATAGTTAATCACCAGGAAACTTAAATTCACTCTAAACTGTGGTGTATTTCTTTGTAGGGTAATAGAGAATGGATATTAGAAAGACCCAACATTCATCATTGGATAAAGGCATTTCCATCACAAAAAAATATGGCTAAATTAAACTTTTCCTTTGAGGCCTTGTAGCAAAGTGATATCATGTTGATACTTTAAAAATCATCTGGATATCTAAACTCATTTTGAATGGAGAAAATATATCAATGAGGTTCAACATTCCTGATTGGATAAAGGGATTCCATAATCAAATGAAATGAAAGCCCAAGACAGACTAGCGTTAAGTATCAGGTGACAGTATCAAGACCATCAATGATATCTAATTACACCACACATTATTGGTGTCAGTTACACAATCTCCCAAGTCCCAAGTCAGCCAGAAGAACAGAAGAGCGTATTTTTACTAATATTTGATGACAACTATTTGCAATTTGCAATGACACTTGCGTTAAAAAGAGTGGTTTTAGGGGGCCTCAATCATTGTTGAAATTAATGTATGAAACTTCGTTAATGAGTTCATGATTTCTATTTCAATTAAATAAAACTTCACAATCATTTAACATAGGCCTAATTGTTATGCTTATTTCTAATTCTATACTTTATTCGGTGACTTGCGCGTAGGAAACCTTGAAAATTTGGCTACCAAACAACATTATTATCTATGGCATTCTATATTATGTTTCAAACACATTCAGGGAAGTTTAAATGCAATGAATCTAATCCAACTTTTGTTTTCAATATTTAGTCATGTGATTTTTTTCCCCAAACTTTTTACAAATTTAAATTTTGTACATTGTCGACAACTTGAAAAATGAATTAACACATGGCCATGCATAATAAATCTTATAATTACTTTCCTAGCATAATAATTCTTTTAATTACTTTCCTAACAGTGGTTGTCTTTAGTTACAGTTATGAACTATACAATTATAATATTTTTCTCTTTAATACTAGTGCTAAAAAATAATTTTATGAAAAACAACAGTCTGCAGAGTTATTTTGAAGTATTCATGCCATTCAAGACATTTTAAAAACTAAAAGAAAACTAACTATGTGGAAACTAGGTTGATTGGGTTTCGACAGAAGTGTATTAATTGGATATGATTATTTACGTCTCAGACAAACCTTTAATTTCACCATTCAAAAATCTTGAATCGGTATCGAACTCGGGTCCGATCTCTGTGAATGCAAAAAGTTTCATTATTGAAGTGAACATGACCAATCAACCAACTGAAGTACCCCTCCTGTTTTCTGCTACAAATTAATGTCGGATGCAAAGTGTTAATATGCTTCAGGTGATAACTCAGTTACACCATAGATAAACACAGATGCAATGCTATATATTTCCACCATCAAATTAATCAAATTCCATTTTCAATCCGGAAGCCGAGCTATCTTTCCCACTGATTATTAAACACGTACCTGAAATCTTGTCCTCTCGGACGCAAACTCCTGATAGTGGCACATGGCGTCGAGGACCTTCTTGTGACCTCCAGGGACCAGACAGACTCCTCCCATGATCTCCAGGACAGCTATCTTGGTCTTGATGTTCTCTGTGATCATACTCTGGGAGATGATGTTGATTGATGTGGGATGGGCTAGGACGTTGGCTCGGCCAAGCTGTAGAGAGAGAGAGTTGGGCAGGGATGGGAAAAAATAAAGACAATCAAAAATTAGAATTTGATTTACATTAAGGTCTTAGACCCCAGGTATTTGTACCTGCAACATGAAGTTTGATCCGGGAAGCGACTTAAGTAGTACTCCAGGCCAGGTTTTAATAAACGCATGCTAGCATGTTCAAAATAAATAAAAAAGGGGGTGATATTATCAAATATTAAAAAATAATTGAATCTTTGATCTCAACATTTTATATCATTGTGATTGATCAATAATAATAGTTCATTCTTAATGATTGTAAAATCTAACTTTTAAAAAGAATGAAGATTAAAATTTCAACAGATTAAAAAAAAAATGCAATGGCTATTTTGAGGGTTATTGTACTCTTGGAAATATTTGTGGTTCATTTATTTGCGTGGATTTTGCGCAAAGATCAGCAGGCACGAATTTAAAAACACGCATATATATGAGCATGTTTTCTCATGCATGTTTTACATGAGTTCAATTGCCTTCTTACGTCAATGCAGCGCGAATAATTAATCATGCGAAAATAACCGCAAAAAAAGAATTACAATTTTTGTAACACTGTCACCGTATGTCCACTTGAATTTGAATGACATCTAATTTTTTTAACTCTTGATATATCATTTTGTACATGTAGTATAAATCATATACATTCGTCTTCTTTTTTTTTTTCTTTTTTTTGTATCCTTTTCTTTAAAAAAATCTGTTATTTTCCCTTGAAGTATGTAGTTCATAGTTAGACATTACATGTCGCCTGTAAACGAAGAGAGCACAAAGTGCATCAACACTAAAATGGCACAATTAGTATATTGCACAATAGTAATAAGTAATCGATGAGAAAAAGTAGATTTTGACATAAACAAATGCCAAATTATTCATGGTGACGCTTGCTTTGAAATTAGCATTACATGTAAGGTGTAAGGCAGCCACATGGCGACTAACTTCACACCAACGTCACCACTGGGATATGTGGCAACGCCTAGCCAAAGTTGTCAACCAATTAACTAGCTACCATCTGCTCAGCTAATGCTACTGGAAAGTGATGCTTTTATGTGGTGGGAAAAGCTTGTTTTGTTTTTCCCCCAGTCCATAGACATCATACATTTTATTATAATACAGTCAACTCCTATTAAAGCAAGGTGCTAGAGACTATGCTAATTACCTTGCATTATATTGAACACATATCGGCACTGGGAGAACTGCCTAAAAACAAAATCCCATTGTATCTGAGCTCATTTTAAGAGGAATGGATTGTATTGGTATGTTTAACTGCGTGTATACTTCTGAAAGATGACAAATATGAAAGTTTTATGGACATCTACTGTAAATAAAGTATTGACAGTCTTTTAGGATTACGAACATGAATCAAGAACCTCAATTCAACTAGGTTGTACATTTTATCTTTATGTACACATAGCACTAAAACATTTGAAACTATAATTCAAAAGTTAGTGAGGTCAAGACTTTTCTTTGAAAAGTGATAACATGTATGATAAAGCAACTACTGAAAACAACGCTGCAAGTCAATTTCTTTATTTGCACTTTTATATCATTGGTTTTATTACATGAATTTTGGAGGTTTTGAAAATTTCAAAGTGTAATTCTTAATGATCCGCAATGTCAAATTGGTTTGTATAAATCTGGAAGAGGATTAATCCCTAAGCCAGTGTAGTTTTAATTGTAAAGCTGGCTTAAATCTCATGGAATTTATTGGTAAAGGAAGGATGTGATGAAACAAATGGACCGTCTATACTCAGAAAAAGAGAATGAGTCAGGGGCTCGTAAATCACATTCACAGACCACGGGGACATGTGTCAAGGATTGCATGCATCGCACGTAACTTCAGGAGGGGAAAGTGTGCATTTATTCAAAAGAAGATTCACTGCCATTTTTTTATTTGACCATATATATTCAGCTTCTTTAATGTTAGCCTCAGAACCTCCTCCATATAACCTAAGGTGTATCAAATGTGTTTCCAATCCTTGAGTGGATGTTAAAAATGTATATCTTGAAGGAGAGGGGGAAAAAAAGTGTTTTAATATTTATCTTATGTTATCCTACAGAAAGATAGCTTTAATCCTCAACAATACATGTATAATCAATTTTTTTTCAATACATCTTACAAAAATAACAGCCTGATCTCTAAAAAAAACTTATCATTTACTTCATCCCAAACTTTGTCCGGATCCAAGTGTAGGACAGGATATTTCATACTGTGAAATTAAGATGACCTAAGTTATGAATTCTACTATCACTTCCAGCAGAACTTTAAGCTTTGATCGAGGGAGGGCAGTTCCTGGGTTATTCTTAGCATCTCTCTCTCAGCTTCCGTGCAGTCTCACAGGATATCATAATTTCATGACATAATTGGCAACCTGTTAGGTTCTCCTTATCTACCTGTGTTCACATAATGGTTGAAAATATGTTTATGACTCCAAAATTCTATAACACTTCCAGTATAATTGATATTGTTATTACTACTTGAAGGAAATTTATTGTAAGTGAATTTCTGTTGGTTATAGTGAGATTAACAAATATATATATTTTTGTTGAAAGCAAGAGACTTTTGCTATGACCATAACTTTGAATGATACTGTCATAAAGTAATCAATATAGAATTCTGTAGATTGCACATTAATAATATCTGTTTTCTTATGCATTATACTCATTTTATTGGATAAATGTCTTATCCAAGTTATTAATATATTTTTCTATAATTTCAATATCATTTTGAAATAAACCTTAAAACTATTAATGTATATTTTTTCAATATAAACAAAATATATATACATTAATTCAATCAGGTTCCCCATTAATGTGTCAAAGATGGCTTTAATAAACAACAAATCATGATACAATAGTTTTCTATATTGTTCATAATTACAAATTCACACGTGTACAAATAATATTGTATCATTGTTTCTGAATTGAATGTTTTAACTCAATCTGACAGTGAATTCGTTCGCTGATAGGGTATCAGATTTTTGTAGGATGTAATTGTATTATTCATATGATGTTTTTGGTGTGGATAGGCCCTAGATTACATGTATGTAATGTGATATTTATGGATAATTACAGACATTGGCTTTCACTGATACAACACCTTACACCGACTTTCAAAATGAGAACATATCTATTCACGGAATGTGACCTTTGTGATGTGAACAGGGTGGTAATGTGATAGTTGTTTATCACTGTGTATAGAAGGGAAGTTCACATTCAGTCACTGATCATATCCATCTCTAATGTAAAGCCATTCTTCAGCATGTGAACACATCCCTAATTAAGGTGACACATGTGTTCCTGTCATTGTACAATCCTTATCACATGGGCATGAGACCTTTTTCAGTATGAACAGGGATAGTAATGTGATATTTATATATCATGGGCATGATACCTTTTCAGTATGAACAGGGATAGTAATGTGATATTTATATATCATGGGCTTGAGACCTTTTTCAGTATGAACAGGGATAGTAATGTGATAATTTATATATCATGGGCTTGAGACCTTTTTCAGTATGAACAGGGATAGTAATGTGATATTTATATATCATGGGCTTGAGACTTTTTCAGTATGAACAGGGATAGTAATGTGATATTTATATATCATGGGCTTGAGACCTTTTCAGTATGAACAGGGATAGTAATGTGATATTTATATATCATTGCATTCACCGATACCCATCATACACCTGCTAGATGGGATCAGATAAGGTTTCCTTTTGCGTCAAATCTCAATCTCAAATCTCAATCTCCGAGAGTGTTTGTTGTAGGAAGGAGATGACTGGCAATTCCTACCTTTGTTAAAAAAATAAACTTTCTTCTTTGTCTTGGGGTTACCTTACAAAAATGTTGTTACTCACCTTCTATATGTTTTGTGAGAATAAGTCAATTTTGGATAAGGATTTCCCTTTACTTCCCCCCCCCCTTTTTTTTCCGCCTTTTTTTATTGCATTATGAATGGCTTTGAGGTACATTATTTCTTTAAAACAACAGCAATGTTGGGGTTACACAAGTTTACATTTCTTTCACAGAATTTCTTTCCATTTATACATATTTCGTGAAAGATTACCTGTAATGCCTTCTTTTAGTTTTAAAATGTTTCTACATTTTTTAAGATGCCAATGTCAAAACTAGGCTTTAAAAATTAAACAGATTATCTGTACATCAAAATCATTCTAAGATGAAATTGTTTTCTTCTCAATCCAACATTAATGAATTCCTTGTAATTTTCATGAACATCTACATGACAACCTTGTGATACTTCATGAATTATTCATGAAGACCTAGTGGTATTTCATTAATTATTCATACATGTAAAGACCTGGTGATGCTTCATGAATTATTCATTAGGACCATGTGATACTTACTGAATTATTCATAAGAGCTTTGATACAGCCAATAACAGATGTGTGGATGGGGCTCTCCATAGTCTCATAGTCCATCTTCTCCAAGAAGTTGAGGAGGACAGAAAGACCGTCCAAGTCCAGAAACCTCATCACAAATCTGAAAGATACAAGGGAGTTTTACAAGATATAAGATATTTTATCAAGTCCAATAAATTGAAATTTGTTGTCCACCAGCACAGTAAAACAATTATTCACTTGAATGCAAGTAGAATCTAGGCATATATAAACAAATTATGAATGTTATGAACATTTTTAATGTTAGTGAAAGAAATCTCTAATTAACTTAATTCTGTATTCATATAAGGCCAACATGTATTCGTATAAGGCCTACACATGATTCTAAAAACTACAACTATATGTATTTAAATCCTATATGAGGGTCTGTATATATATCATAGGTTGTCTACTCAGAGCTGTTTTGGAGCTATCTGCAACATTGGTTATATTTTACAAACCCTTGGTACTCAAACAGGTCTACAACAATTTACATGCTTTTTGAGGGACTGAATTACTTCAAATAATTACCATGATCCTGTTTGACAAACCAGTTATGCCACAGCATACAACTATTTACATAATATTTAAAGGACAGATTTACTTCATAGGCTTTATGCTGAGAGTTGTCTTTATGTTACCTGCCAAGTTGCACTTGCTTCCCAAACACTCACACTTCAAGCTACATCTATTTACATCCTATTCAAGGAACAGACTTTCTTATAGGTTGTGGCTCGGTAGCTGTGTTGAGACATTCCACCAACTTGTTCCTGCTCCACAAACCCCTGATACTGCAACCTAGTTTTTAGATCCTAGTTGATGGAGTGGTTTACTTCATTTATAAAATTAGTCCTTTTTGTAAAACCTACATCTATTTACATCCTATTCAAGGGGCTGACTTACTTCATAGGTTGTATCCTGAGAGCTGTGTTGAGGCAATCCACGGCCAAATTGGTCCTGCTCCACAAACCCGATACCACAACGTACTTTTTCGATCTTATTTGATGGACTGGTCTACTTCATATATAATACTGGTCCTTTTTGTAAGAACTACATCTATTTACATCCTATTCAAGGGGCTGACTTACTTCATAGGTTGTGTCCTGAGAGCCGTCTTCAGACTGTCCACCACCTTGGTCCTGTTTGCAATCTCATCTTCCCCCGTTGTGAAAATAAGCTAAATAAAAGAACAAATAAAAGTTAATTTCCAGGGATTCTTTATGAGGGACAGTTTCCTTTACATTTAAACTTTAATTCTGTGAAAATATAATGTTTACAAAAAATTGAAGAACAAATTGGAAATGCGTATTTTGATTTGCACTAACAAAAATTCAATGGCAAAAGGTGCAATTTGTAGGATTTTTTCCTTTTAATCTTAGCTTTCAAACTTAGCTCCTCAACAACAAAAAAGTGTTTTTATATGATTTGAAATGATAGATCCTATGATTTGTTTATATTATCTCTGCTGATGTCTTTTCAAGACAAAGTCATGTTCATTTAATTGAGGAAAAAAATACAAGGGCCAGTAATTCTAGAAAGATGGAAATAAGAATGAAGAGGGAACTTCTCCTTTTGCTAAAAAAGGCAATACTAATAACAGACATTAAAAAGAGTCTTGCCTTATCTTTTAAATTGAATTGCAAGAGGTACTACTCACTGTCATCATTGCATTGATCTGGTCTAAGTAATAGTCAGGCCATGCTGTAGAATTGGGGTCTTCTGCCTCCTACACAAAGAAAAATTAAGAAAAGAAGAAAAAATTTGTTATAAATGGGTACTTCTTATAATGTTTGATGTATCATTCCTATTATTTCAATCAGAATATATGCAAAGGAATTTTAGTATATTTTCCATTTAATCAATTAACTTCTATTCAAGATATATAATTGATTTTTTAAATTAAAAATCAATGTACAGACAGTTAAACTGAACAAACAAATCAAATCAAAATGTTTACATATGAGTACATGACAAAATACTAATCTCATTTTAGGATCACCTTTACAAAGATTTTCCAGTTTCTCTAGTGTTCCTGGAATTCTACAGTATATTTACTCAGGTTTCTATCTACTTGAAGCATACTGTTCCCTTTCCCTCTAAAACAACTGAAGCTTTCCTGCATTTATGAATGGATGGCACCCTCGTGTTTAATGATTTAAACATTGATCAGCGGGAGAAGGACATTACAAGCACATAGGCACGCTCTGGGCATTAAACCACTTCTAAACCTAAATACCAAACCACTTATTGCCCATTTGATGGTAAAAGCACTGATTATCGTCTGCTGGGAAACAGAGGGGCTGTAACCCTTATACTTTAACATGGAATAAGTGATCTTCTGGCTCTAAAATATCATCATAAGTATGTATTTAATGAGGCTGAAATAAAGTGAGGCCATAACTTTTCATGACTCTTAATCAATGTGCATTGTAGACACATGGACATCGTAAACATGGGCTTGTATTTGATTTATAGTTTTGTATCTCTTCTCATCAATGTAATTTGGAAAATTACAATTTTTTAACAGTGTAATTTTGTAACATAAAGATTGAAAAGCACAAAACTCCCTAATTAGTTAAAACATATTGAGGAAGAATAGGCAGAAGGGTGCACATTCCTCTTTCATTATTCTGGAGTTAATCAAAGCTAAAGTGCATCCACAGGAATTGAGATCTACATGCATTAAATTCCTCTAAATTAAAAAAAACCCAAACAATAATAATGGAGATGCAATGAAAATTTTGTTTATAATTGTAATACATATTTATCTATATTCTTTAGCATTATCAGTACATGCAATATACAGTAAATAGACAATTTCCGTTTACAGTTTTGTTTCATAAAATTGTCAATAAAAACCATCAGCCAACTTGTTATTGTTTTGATATATTTACAGTGATAGATATATTGACTATATCGACTGGACCACTGGACATGGTGGTTAGCCATCCACAATCCCACCGGATAAATATCAAAGTCATTCAATATGACTTTTACATGGATCACAATTTTACTACACAATACAGCCTACAGCGATGACACCTTTATATTGCAATAAAGCAAAATTTTACTGCATGGCGTAACAATAATAAATGGACTGGAAAATAATGGTTGAATTGGTTATCTGTATTTTATCCACTGTGCAGGGTGCGAAAGTCACTTTTCTCATAATGTAAAAGTACATTGTGTGTGGGGTAGGCTAGGATGCAGCCACTCAGTAGTGGACGTCAAATAAAAACAAGACTTTATTTGCCCCGATCCACCTTGAATCCTCAACCAAATGAGAATGTAATGAGAAGGAGAATTGCTATTTTATTGGAAACCTTGTTTTACCTGTACTCAATAATGTAGGCTACATGTATGTTACAAGTAGAATTGAGAACTTTATGAATCTGTACAAGTATATAGAAAAGATGACTCTAAAAGTTGTGCTTTAGTTTAGTACACATAAATATTAGGAAGAATAATACTGTGTTACTTGAATAATAACTTATTTAAAAGAATGATTGTTCTAACCAGTCAGTTGTATTTTGTTAATTTTTAAGACATTTATATTCAAAGATGCTGTTGTTAAATGTATATTATTTTAAATTCATTTCACTAGTTGTTGTGCTATTGTTTTGATATTTACAAAGACACCCATTGATGCTTGTCATTATTCATTTTCTATCCTGCATTTATCGTATTTCTTGCAAGCAATAAATTTGAAACTTTTTCTTTATAATGCTCCCTGTGTAGCTTTGAAGTTTTCTTGGTTTCACAAGCTTTCACGACCTTCATGTTCTTGAGTACCACCCTTCAGGCGGATCAGAATCTAAGGTTTCGGGAGTGTTGAAGCTCCCTCTACAACAAAACACTTCACACAAAAATGACCCAGGTATGACCGCGTTATTAAACCCGACAACTTCAATTTGTATACAATGGAGCGTTGCTACCGGCAAATCTGCCAGGCACACAATAATATGACACTTATCAAATCTAATAAACACATTCTTGAGGACAGCACATAACTCCACAGTCCCAGAGTATTGAGTTTCACGTCTGGCTGAAATCATGTGTCATGAGTTCTTCCCATGCATAATCTGTGTGCCCGAATGAGTTCATGATCATGGTGATGTGACATCAGCTTGGATTAGGATTCTATTGCATTTGGATTACAGATATATCTATTTACTATTCAAGATCAGAGTGCATGAGCGCTATTATTCATCAAATTCCATACAATAATTCAGGCATGATAGTTGTCACTGCTCTTTAGAAAATATTTCATTGTTGATCAATTCTAAATAGGAATATCGAAGTGACATGTATATTTTAGACAATATATGTCACAGTTTGTTCCACACTGCACTTGCATTCACAAACTAAACTGCAGTTGCACCCTTTTCTCACGTTTCGCTATCAAAATGAAATTAGATGTCAAAAAGTAAATAAATAATATTGGGAATGGTCCAATATTGCAACAGGCTATATCAGCTCCCTATTACTTTGATGCAAGTTCAAAATATAGGTTTATGTTTATCGAATTACTAGTAATGATACTAATAAATCAAATTAAGCTTGATTCACTTAAGGCAATTCACCAAAGAAATAGGCATGTGAATACCTGAAAAGCATCGAGTCAAATCAAATAGCTTTATTACAAGTACAATCTATTAAACCAAAGTATACATAGTACATCTTGCAATTAGCACATATCGTCGGCTTGGAGCAAGATGGGCGCTATTGCAGATCAAGGATGTTCCAAGGGAGCCAGAAGGGCGCTATTACCATTGACTTTGTACAGTAATAGCGCCCTTCTGGCTCTCAACGGAACATCTATAAGATGCAATAACACCCTTCTGGCTCCCAACAGACGATATTTTTAAAGTTTTATGCCCCATGAATTTATTACCAATACATATAAATCAAAGCTCAAAAAGATTTACAGCTTGTTCAAATGGGGGTATTAAATTTTAAATAAAGTTCTATGTGGAAGTCAGTAAATTTTTTAAAAATGGGGGGGGGCCATGGCGACGATGGGCATTTTTTTTACTGTTCAATGCATGGTTTAGAAGATTTAGGGGCACACATGTCTTGCGCCCCCCCTCCCTCCCTCAATCTGCCATTGTTTTGATGAAAGCGCTGTTGACGTCAGATATAAAGAATGCATCGCGGAGAGGAGGTGGAATAGTTCTGTTTATTCTAAACATTCATGACACATACCAATCACCATAGAATGTCATTTCATCACAACATCTACAGGCTTGGGCGAATATTTGGAATAGTTTTGTCTATCATGACACCTCCATATAAACATGAGATTATGTTTATGAAAATAAGGCTGCAGGTTCATTTTAACTAACCATTCCTGGGCTGTGTTTCACCAGGTCCTTTGTAAGTTACGAATGACTTTACAAACGATTTGTGATCAGTTTTGTGCTCAATGAATAAGCATGACAAGTACAGCATCCAAGAACAGGTTCCAGTCGTTGGTAAAGTCATTTGCAACGCTCAGGCACTAACATGTGCCCCGGGGCGCCCGGGGCAAACTAGATTGGGCTGTCGGGCATACCAAATCCAGAAAAAAATGAACAAAGTAGTTGCCCGACTGGGCGCCCACATTTTTGGGGATTTTTTGGGTATAAGAGAAATTCAAATTGTATATTTCACTTGTAATCTTTGTAATCATATTCCACCGAAGCGCACACTTCCCTGGTTTGAGGATTGAGATTGCCAATGATTATGTAGAGTGCATTGCATGCAGCGCGCAGGTACTGCATTGAGTGTGCCATCGTATGTGTATACATGTGTGTGGATCTATGTTTGTGCATGTGTTGCAATAAAAGGCGCATGTGATGGAGTTCTGTGGTTGAGATGTATAGAGAGAGGGAGAGGGAAAGAGAGAGAGAGAGGGGGGAAAGATATAAAGTTGATGAAAAATCATGAAAAGTAGAAAGATGGGGACAGAAGCAGAAAGTTTGTATCATGTTTGATGAAGCGACAAGGTTTGTTTTGGCTAGAGCATGGATCGTAAGCAATCACACTGTCGGTGATTTTGGGGATTCCACTACTAGTATTACTGGAGATAGTCTTGCGATCATGCCACTTTGTCATAAACATTATGTGACTGATGGGAAAACTTATAAGATGCATATTCAGGCTGAAAAATAATGATTGAACAAAGAGGGACAACAAATTAAAAATAATAAGAATACAGTAATGGACCCCCGCAAAATAAAAGAAAAAAATGAAATAACAATACCCCAAAAAATACATAAAACAAAAACAAAAGTAAATAAAGAAATAAAAAAAAAAAAAAAAAAACATTACAAAAATCAATGAAGGAATTACTGAAGTAATCTTAGTTTTACAGTTTTAGAAACAACAAAACAATTAGCGCTGAAGTGAAGATTAAACAAAAGAATTAAAAGAAAATACATCGGCACTTAATAAACTACCATTAAAGGGTCTGCATGCAGCGTAGACTAGTACTAGCACAACATGCGCGCGATGATTAAGCTAGCTGTTTTGAAAACTGCAGCCATGCGAAGCTGTTCTTATCAGAGGTTTTATGCTTATTTTGGACCTGTCAGAACCTGATTTTTCTCAGGAACGATGTTCTAGGGGTAAGATTTCTTGTGTGATTGTGGCATAATCGTGATTGTTATGTTTGATGCATATTTTGTTGTGAATTTGAGGTAAATGTGCAATCTGTTTGGATTATCGCAAGCACCCTTCATCGCCACTGTCCAGGCCGGTAGCTTCGGTAGCTTCGGGTGTTTACACACTCTCCACCTGGTAAGTTGCAAATATGTTTTGCGGTCAATTAACATCAAAATATGATGTTTTAACCTAAAAAACCCTCAGAATATACTTCTTCCAGAGCATTCCCATCAACTTGGACCTTCACACAAGGTATGTAGTGTGATTTAACTCTTCATATTTTGACAAAATTTGTTAGAACTATGGTAGTAAAAAGTCTTTGACTTTGCGTCGATCCCAAGGCAAGCCTATCTCTAGATCTATACCGCACCCCCAACTTTTGACTTTTTGTCAACGGCAAAAAACGGCGGCGTATACACCGATAATAAGGGTATTTTTAGTATTTTTTTTTTTTTTTGGTTATCATTTTGAATGAATTTATGATTCATTATTATGAACCCTAGCTCTATGAAGCCCCCAAACGAGATGAACCACAATTAACGTTAGCTGTTGCCGCAAACCAAGGTGTGATTACACATGTGAATCAAACAAAGATCTTTGTTTTTAATGTTTTTTTTTTTTTTTTTTTTTCGGGCAACCAGATTTCAATTCGGCAACCAAATCTGGGGAAAAATGGAATCTGGTTGCCGGCATGGCAACCAAAAAAATTAGTTAGTATTGAGCGTTGTCATTTGTAACATTTAAAAACGACTTGATGAACACATCACCCCAGATCTTTTTATTCAATATGATAATGTAGGTATAAAAATATAGTTCAAATTATGATTTGAATTAAAATATATTTCCTTCTCACTGGTCAACACTTTAAACAAAAATGTAAGATTTAAGGATTAGAAGAGAGAGAATGAATATACATGTTGAACTTTGTCAGAATGATTTTTAATGCTTCTGTTAGTAGATTATCCACTGCAGTACACGTAAATATCTCGAGATTAATAAGTTTGGAATTATGTGTATCTCTTTTATATTTGTGAAACTGATTCAATGAAATAAAGTTAACAAAATTACCATATGGAGTTTGTCACAGCAAATAATTGAGCATCCCTTTATCACAATGGGCTAAAAAAAATCCCATATCTCTGAAATTTGATCTCGTAAAATAACATACCAATCAAACTCCTTTTTATGTTGAAATTTCCAAATAATTGAAAAATAATTTTTTTTTTAATGCTTCATTTGTAGACCATCAGATCAAAAACCACAGTTTTAATCAGCCATTTCATCTCACACGGATACATTTCCAACAACTTCCTCTTCATCAAAGAGGTGTTGCAAATCAATATAACCACATCCTCAATGGTTTTGCCTTATGAGAGCCAAAAGGGCTTTATCTCTGTGTCAAGTACATGTATGTTTGTTAAAACCTTCTGGCGTTCACAGACAATGTCTGTCGCTGGATATGAATTTCATCACCAAATTGTACCCACAGGTATTCCAGGGGTGTTGGAGGAATACGTTGAACTTCAGCTACACTGACAATGGCACCCTCCAAAAAAAAAAAAAAGTAGGGAATACATTTGAAACAGCCATACCTTTATTTTTCAAAAACAAATGAAAGAACCTTAAAATATTTTAATTCTCTCCTGACCGCTGTATTTGCAATAAAATTTCAAACTTTTAATTGGAAAGATGTTGAAATAATTGTGATACAGTGTACAGTGTAAGGAATGAGGATTAAAGAAGAAAAAAAAATATCCCACAAAGCCCTTCCATAACTTGCTCCTTCCCCTCCCCCCCCCTCTTCCCTTAATCCAGCCTTATCCTACTTGGGAGATTTCCATGATTTCATACAAACATCTTTTTATTTTCAGGGCTTAAATTTCGCTCCTAAGGTCTTCCAGGATCAGAATTTTAATAATATCCAAGATTAACTTCAAGTGCACTGGGAATTTGTAGCCTCAGGCAACAAGACCAGGCTCTGGAACGAATCTCTCTCCTTGACTTGTCTACTTTGAGGAGGAAATATCCAGTCCTACGCGTAGTCCTCTGGAGGGTTATAAGACCTGGATTAATCACCAAAGGCCAGAGTTTTTGCAAATCTTATGATGGAAGAATCTAGCGCTTCCATCTGACAGTTATCGCCATCAGTAGGGACACATGCGGTGGCAAGGGTATCCATCATGACTTGCTAAACAGTTTGCTTTTTTTATTTAAAGCTGTATTGAAGAATTTCAATTCTCAAGTATTCTCTCTTCAACGAGTTCACAGAAAATGACTTATTGATAAAATCTAAACATGGTTTAAGGAGTTAGGGTCAAGCACTACATTATTATATTATGAATCAATATCATTCACATCATTAATTCAGGACACACAGAGATAAGGATATGAGAGAAGGAGGGAGGGAGAGCAGGGATATACAGAGAAAGAGAGGAAAAAAGAGGCCAGAGAAATTGGGAGCAAAAGAGATGGAATAAGAGACAGTGGAAGATGCCACCAACCCAATTGAGGAGACGATGGGCTGGCAATATACAAACATTGAACTGAATTGCCAAGGGCATGTGAGATATGGTTTATGATGAGGCATTCATACTTTGAGATGAGATTGAAGATGGAATGATAAACAAGCTAAATATCAGAAAGAAATACAAGGGGCTAAAAATGGAGGAATTTGACGGGGTAACCAATGGAAAGAAGAAAAAAAAAAAAAGAAAGGAGAGAAAGAGAGGGGGGGGGAGATGATAGGCAAATAAAAAGTGAGTAGCTATCGAGACAGAAATGAAATGTGGGAAAAGGACAGAGAGGAAGGGGATTGGGGGTGGAGAAAGAGGAGGTAGAGAGATAAAGACACTTATTTAACACCTTTAGCCTCTATTTCCCCACTGGCTCGAGGCAGCTATACTACAGGCCAATTGCAGCCTCATACATGTACATATAATTTGGGCCCCTATGTGCCTGTAACCTTTCCACCCCAACCCCTCTCCAACCCACTACTCCTCCATGCAGAGATGAAGCTGTCATGTTGTGTGACGTTCTTCTCTGATGGACACCATTATTGATGTTCTCTGATGATCTGTGCTCAGTGACGCCATTCAACCCTTATCGTAGCTCGATTCATGCCCCCCCCCCCCATCAAAATAACTTGGTCTATGCATACCATGGTATAATTAGATGGGTACATAAACATACATCAAGACACAGCAGTAAACATTCCAATAGTCTTGACATGATAATAAATCGCTTGATCGACCTTTAATATATCCCCAC
>CALNVZ010000174.1:16169582-16185970 GCA_940671915.1 Paracentrotus lividus
GAAGGAGCGGAGTGGAGGAGCAGGAAGTTACATGAGAAATGAGGATTGGAAAGAAGAGGTCCAAGAGAAAATTGGGAGCAAAAAGAGATGGAATAAGAGACAGTGGAAGATAGCCACCAACCCAATTGAGGAGACGATGGGCTGGCAAATATACAAACATTGAACTGAATTGCCAAGGGCATGTTGAGATATGGTTTATGATGAGGCATTCATCTTTGAGATGAGATTGAAGATGGAATGATAAACAAGCTAAATATCAGAAGAGAATACAAGGGGCTAAAAATGGAGGAATTTGAACGGGGTAACCAATGGAAGAGAAGAAAAAAAAAAAGAAAGGAGAAGAAAAGAGAGGGGGGGGAGATGATAGGCAAATAAAAAGTGAGTAGCTATCGAGACAGAACATGAAATGTGGGAAAAGGACAGAGAGGAAGGGAAGTTGGGGTGGAGAAAAGAGGAGGTAGAGAGATAAAGACACTTATTTAACACCTTTTAGCTCTATTTCCCCACTGGCTCGAGGCAGCTATACTACAGGACCAATTGCAGCCTCATACATGTACATATAATTTGGGCCCCTTTTATGTGCCTGTAACCTTTTCCCACCCCAACCCTCTCCAACCCACTACTCCATGCAGAGTTGAAGCTGTCATGTTGTTGTGACGTTCTTCTCTGATGGACACCATTATTGATGTTTCTGAGATTGATCTGTGCTCATGACGCCATTCAACCCTTATCGTAGCTCGATTCATGCCCCCCCCCCCAATCAAAATAACTTGGTCTATGCATACCATGGTATAATTAGATGGGTACATAAACATACATCACAGACACAGCAGTAAACATTCCAATATGTCTTACATATAATAAATCGCTTGATCGACCTTTAATATATCCCCACTCCCCTCCATTATTATTTTTCAAAAGATATGACGGACCTCCTCTGTCATTCTTACACTCTCAGAAAAAACCTTATGAACTCTTGTCTCCTTCAATCTTTTCCAAAATATATCTCCCATTATATTTCCTTTGATAAATTCCCTCCATGCATTTATCTCTCTATTCCTTCACAAGAGCATGCATTGTCCGATCTTCAATCACTTCATAAAGTTATAACAAAACACTCTTATACCTGCAAGTGTCACCTCACCTAGGTATCTTTTATATACAATGTAGCAAAGAGGCCTAGCACTTCCTTACTCTTCATGGCTTCACACTTAAAGGTGGGATGCATCACTCTCAAAGTTATTTGCATATCATAAGGAGATGTGAAGTCATTATCCTCTATTGTATTCAAGGGTTCAAGTTCAGGTAGTGTTGTGTCAACGTCTCATCTGCAGCGAGAACAAGTCCACATAACTGAGAGCAAGTCCACAAAACTGACACCAGACCAATTGAAGGCTGACTTCACCAAAATGGTCAGTTAGTGGTCAGTTTAGCAATGTGGTTGAGGTTTAGGGCCTAGATGTATAATATGAATAAATCATTTAATATCTTTAAATATCTGTTTCTAAAGGTTGAAGTTTCATTATTAAACTTTTAGATATACTGATCCAGAAATTGAATTAGACTTCAGTGCGGTTTTATAAGGGGAATAAATTATTTAATTGTCTTGCTAGTGATTGCACCCATACTTCTTAATCTTTGTTTCAAGATTTAATTTCACTATCTAAACATTTAATATTCCTTTTATAGAAGTCGAATGTAGATGAGACTTTATGCCATAGGTGCCCTGGTTGCTGTAGTTATTAGCACTTGACAGAAAAAATATTAACAATCATTATATCCAAGCATTGGACCCCAAATGTCACAAGGAAAATATATCTTTTTGTGACTGGTCTCCTTTAAATTATAACATCACAACAGCCGGACATTCTCTTTAGATTCATTTGTTGGCAATCCATCAACTCCTCTCTTCAATCTGTAGCTGACTTGTTTGTTCCTTGTCAATGATTTATTTCAGCTTGCTCTCCTAAAATATCCCTTCTTCTTACTAGAAGAATAGAAAGGTCCCCGCAAAAAGTTAAGATGACTGGAAAATAGTGACGTATTATTACAGATTCATCTACAATACATTTACATAGTACTTTAATCAGAGTCATGGAGCTTCTCTCGAGACCAGTTCTAAAAGTTTAAATTATAGATCATGGGAGAGGTAAAACTGTCCCTTTATCATGAAATGGCTTCATATATTTAAGAAGTATGTATTGGAGTCTCACCCACTGTGAGTTTATCTAAAATTACAGCCTATTTATATTGTTATTTAAACAGATATCCCTTTTATACAACGGATGCAATTTGATGAGGAAAGTACAACAACAAAAAAAAAACAAAAAAAAAAGTTTCCAGCGATATAGAATCGCTCATTCATACCTCTTAGAACTTTGTACTCAAGGGTCTTAAATTGTTAACTTTGGTGAAATTAATTCCTACATGCATCTGGTAGAAACACGTATTACAGTTTATTTGATAAAATAATGAAAGAAAGACAAGTTAAGACTTCTTATCAAACTCGTCATTCCCATCAAAAGGGCATTAACTTATGTTATTTGTTAAAGAGTTAACACCCTTCTGGCTCTTAATAATAAACAATCTAGACATGAACTTATCTTATAAAAGCCTTAAGGATACAAGACAAAATTCAGATACTACGTGAAAAGCATAAAACAAAAAGAGAATGAATAAAGAGGGAGTAAATAAAGAAGACAGAATTGGATTAGATGCTTTTCAATCAATTTACTCTCGAAACGCACAATGCCCGCCATCCTAATGAGAGGGGACCCGAGAACAGCATGCCAGTAGGTATGTTCAGCCAATCATGTGATTGATTATGACGTCAGGTGGACATATCATTCACCTGTCTTCCTCAGAAACTGAAGAAATGGAAATCAGCCCCGATTTTTTTTAAAGTGTATATTTACTTCTGAAAATTCCTCTAGCATCATACATTTCCCCTCTTTATCCTACCCTCTCTCCAAGACAGCATTAAGAAAAAAATTGACAAGAAACAGAGACCATTTGATTACAAGGTTAGGAGCAAAATTATAAACCAAATTCATATATTTCCATAAAATTATACCTTTATAGTCACCATTGACATGAGAATAGCCACAAATTGAAAGAAAATATGGAACTTGTGGAAAATTAGTTTTGAAAAGAAACCCCTGGCTTCAAGGAGCATATAATTATCTGACCGTCAATGCAATTTGAAACATCAACATCAAGAATTGCGACAAAACAGGGGCAAGTTGACTAGGAAAAGATCTTGTTCTAAATATTTCCCAGTTCTACAAAATCTCAGGCTATGATCATGGACGTATTACTAATATGTCAATGGTATGATGTACCCTTTCAAGAAATATTTTACTTTCGTTATTTATGTAATGTTCCTGAAACTTATATAGGATAAAGGCTCAACATTAACAAGCATTCTACCGAGTGAGTCAAAAAAAACTTTACACCTAGAAAAATGTCAATAAAAAGAAAATTAATTTATAAACCCCAAATTATCTTACATATTCTGAAAGAGTAACTCCTCCCGCATCTTCTGGTACCATTTTTGTGTGGTATGTCTTTACGCTTTGAAGAACACGACACATCATTTGTGAACATGTCAATTTCGAATTGTGCCAGAATGGGAGTAAAATCAAAACAACAAAAAGCTAGAAAAAAGCAACTACATCCTGATTAAAATAGCATAACTTTTTAACGAAAATGTCTTCGGCTTAATAACTTGGCAGGGTTGTTGTTACACATATTGACTACATTTTGTATGAAAATTAGATAGATCTGTACAGTCAGGCATGAGTGAACACACGTCAAAGACAAAATAATCACTTTTCGAAAGTATTGTGAGGCCTTTTTTGGTCTTTCAGTGGCAATTTAGTCTTTAATGTGTACTAATTCATGCATTACTTCACGAGTCAATCTCATTTTCATACAAAATGTAGTCAATGTGTGTAACAACAACCCTACTAAGTTATTAAGCGAAAAACATTTTCGTTAAAAAGTTATGCTATTTTAATCAGGATGAAGTTGCTTTTTTTCTAGCTTTTTGTTGTTTTGAGTTTACTCCCATTCTGACACAATTCGAAATTGACATGTTCGCAAACAATGCGTCGTGTTCATCCAAGCGTAAAGACATACCACACAAAAATGGTACCAGAAGATGCGGGAGGAGTTACTCTTTCAGAATATATAAGATAATTTGGGGTTTATAAATTAATTTTCTTTTCATTGACATTTTTCTAGGTGTAAAGTTTTTTTTGACTCACTCGGTATATGGGAGGGGTTAAAAAAGGAAAGTTGGTTGTTTTATTTTTTTAAGTGCTTAAAAAATATATCATTTAACATTTAAAATGAATAATGCAATATCTGGAATACAAGGAAATTGTTTTCTCTTCTCTACATTTCAAAAGGGCATAATGGCAATGCAGTACCTCAATGGCTAACCACAGTAGAAGATGTTCACAATTATAAGATAGAAACTTGGCCACATGTTTACAGATTGGCAAAGAAGTGGAAGTCATTTGAGCATTTCCTAATCATACACCTGTTCTTTATTCAATTGATTTCCTCTCTAGACGATGAACACCCTATCTGTCAGACCCCCTTCCCTTCCCCCTCCCCCATCACAGTCTCTGTCCTATATCTGTAAATAATCATATGAGATATACTAGGTTTACACAGTGACTTGGCTCTTGCATCAAATCCTCAGTAAGGGTCCAACACTTCAAAGAGTAAACCTGTGATCGTGTTTATACATTACAAAAAAGGCAAGTTCAACATGGTTCCCAGATCACAAGAGGAAGTAGTGGGACGTCATTAATGTGTGTTGTGATACAGCCAAAATCCCCCACAGACCTCAACGTCATCGAGTTCGAAACAGCTTTCTGTTTACACACAGAAAAATTGCCATGTCAAACCCGCCTCCCGGATCAAACCCTACGACTCTAGCAGAGCAAAAAAGGCGTGTCAAACTCGGGTCGCGGATCACACTGATCCTGTTTATACCACATAAAATTGCCATGTTGAACAAGATTGCTGTGTCAAACCCCCGAGCCGAGTCACTGTGCAAACACGGTACAAGAGGATGACGTTTAGAAGACATTGCAAGTGTTGTTGCCAAGGTCAGCTTGATGCCTTTCCTGCATGACTGGTTATTACTAATGATCCTTCAGGAAAGAGGCTATCATGGATAAAGTGATTTCATAAAGAAGTTCTCCTAATCATATCTGGCCCATGATATGACCCAGCACAAAACTCATCACAGACTGACATTACGATTTGATCTGGGTCATCAGCACTTGAGAAAGATAGGGTAATTGAGGGGCGGCCGGGAAGAGAGGGGAGGGGTCACGCATTGCTAATGAACAAATGAAGTTGGATGACATCATACACTTTCATGAAGTGATTTCATAAAGAAGCTCTCCTGATCACATCTATCCTGTATGACCCTGCACAAAGTCATAGGCTTGCTCAATCCGGGTCATCTACAATTCAGAGAGAAGCATTAGATAAGCAGGGAATTGTTAGTTTTCCCTGGGATAAGACAGTGTGCAGCATTTTAAGGAGGGGCATGGGGGCATTACTATCCTACAGGACAGATGCCATCATAAACGATCTTAAACCGGTGGACATAAAGGTGTCCACAAAATACTAGAGCTTACAGACCTATCTGAGGGACTTAGTAAAGTATGATCCTAATCAAGGGCATAAACATGTCAAGTTAATTCTGATACCCATCTATTATATCGTGTAATAAATTGATCAACCTACCATGAACCGATGGATAGTAAGGTGTCTACAAGATCAAGGGCAGTTGCTAGATTCAGACAGGGGTGACATTCAAATGGCCTTGCTGTGACGATTGAACACATGAGATGCACTGTCAACTACCTAAGCCATTTTCACTTGGCACACCTTTATTAGACATTTCAAGGTTAAAACCACATACATTTTTCAGGAGAATGGCTGGTTACTCATAACATTCAACTCTGTGAATGTAATATTTTTACAATCTATTCAAAATGAGTGAAAAGGGTACTCCTTATTGCAAAGAAAAACATACAGGTGGAAAGAAACATTCTGACGACACGGAATCACAGTGTAATGAAACTAGGAGACAGAATACTAGATGTAGACCTACACCCATACAGTGTGTCAGATTTGAAAAAAAAAAATGACTAAACGCATCTTTTTACAAAAGCATGTACTTTAAAACCAGAAATTTTTGCGTGGATGATACTTTCATGAATTTCGTGAGAGCATAGCACTGTAATCGTGGAAATATTCGCGGTACATTAATTTTCGCGGATTTCGCGCCAAGATCAGCAAGCGCGAATTAAAAAACCCACGAATATACGAGCATGCTTTTTTATGCATGTATTGGGAGCGTTCATTTGCGTGCTTACGAACATGCAGCCCAAATTGAAGAACCTGTGAACATTCTTTTAGGCCGCTCAGCGCCAAAAATTAATCACACTAAAATAACAGCAAATACAGTATTTTTGGAGGCAGCACTTCTCACAACTATATGTATTCTGCTTATTCATGGTCAGTGATGGGGGTGATAGAAGTAATAGACCGGTATTGAACCTGAGATTGTCCTTACGGTACTTAAAGGATCAATTACGCTGATCATGATCAAGTATAAACTACATTATGTTGTTGTCACAACCTTCACATGGACGACAGGCTGGTGTATATATAGCTAGTCATGAATGTCAACCACCACCCCCAGGGGCAGTCGAAACTCTTATTAATGTAACCTCTATGTCTTAAATGTCACATCCACCTTACTCTTTAATAGCAGACATTGGATATGATCCCTCAAAGGAGGGGGATACTGGATGTTTGGAATCCTTAAAGACATCAGACGACCCTTCCTTAGGGACCTAATCGACAGGGATCATGTGATCAGCGGGTAATGACTGGGGGACCTAGACCTCAGTCATGTTCTCTTTATAACTCCAGAAAAAGAACTGCAAAAAAAAATGATATAACAGTGAAATGTAGGAAAGGGACTTCACTGTAAAGTACACATTGATATATTCATAAGACAACCAATGTTCAGTATTCTTATGAGATCAGCCAATTCTTACATACTTTCCTTAAAGTCCTAGACCGGACCAACAAATGAAATAGCCAAAAACGAAAGCTAATATGCTTTATAATACAACAATTCCAAATAAAGGCGTTTTTATTGTCCATCTAGAAAGTATTTAATTAAAAAGATGACCGAATCTCAACCAGGCCACCCCTCCCAAACACTTGTAAAATTACCCCTAATTTAATAGTGCGAGTGATGACGTCAAAGGATGTTAATGGAATGTTACAGCAGTCCTGTGGCCAGGCATGATTGAATTTGCCCTTTCATTTCATAACAATAGAATTCTAGCTCACAGGGCCTCTATTGTCCTGACATAGCAATGCAAACGTGTTTTCTAAAGGCGAAACGCAATCATGCCCAGCCGCAGGACTGCTGTAGCATTCCATTAACATTCTTTGACGTCATCACTCGCACTATTAAATTAGGGGTAATTTTACAAGTATTCGGGAGGGGTGGCCTGATTGAGGTTCGGTCATCTTTTTAATTAAATACTTTCTAGATGGACAATAAAGACATCTTAATTTGGAATTGTTGTATTATATAGCATATTAGCTTTCATTTTTGGCTATTTCATTTGTCGGTCCGGTCTGGGACTTTAAGGGATGTAATCGACTGGGGGATCATGTGATCAGCGGGGTAATGACCTTGGGAATTCAACATCATGAAGCTCAGTTATGTTCTCTTGAAGATCTCAACTACAAGATTTGATGTTACAGCAACATGAAAGAAAGGGAGTAATTTCTTTGACTATATGTAAAATAATCAATGTTCAATATACATGTATAGGATTGAGGAGATCAAGGGACCCATCAACATGATTACACGACCTCATAAATGTTCCAACACTTCAATTAAAATGTGGAGCAAAGCATTTTTATCTAAAAATGGTAATAAACCTCGAATTTTGTGAATTCATACCCATATATACACACCTTTAAGTTCACTACATGTATATCTTTATAAATGGAAACAAGAGTAAAAAGAACCCTGAGTTATCTTAATTTTATTTTCATATTGCTAGAATAAAATCCGACAGGCTTTGGAAACTCCTAGCCTTCCTAAAAGTCTGTCCATCATTAAAGCCGTCCTTGATCTAAGGAAGTCCTCTAGGTATAAATCCTAAAGCGTAAGTCCCTCGGATCCAGACACATGGATTTCACATCCGTCATGTGGCTATGCTGATATCTGCTTGTGACTGGGCTCTCTAGTCATACAAGTTCAAGTACAGGGTTCACCTGCCTTCACAGTGTCAGAATGCTTTTACATGACAAAAATATACCTGAAGAATTAATTTTTTTTTTTTTTTTGGATAAATTTATGATAGCTCTTTCATCATGAGCAGATAAACTTTACAGAGTTTTAGGGTACAACTACTCTCAAGCATCATCTATTTTATCTTTGGTGCTTATAAATCAGAAGAAAAAATATGTAAAGCATATTTGTTAAATTATCAACTAGTTTTAATAGTCTCAAGAACAAGTTCATGTTAACAAGAGAATATCTTTAGTCATCATAAATCAATGTTTTCACAAGTTGTATAATAAGAACATTATGAATGTGACACTGTTATTCAGACAACCCTGATGTACAGACAGGGTGCATGCATACAAAAAATAAACAAGGGATAAAATTGAATCTAAAATCAAGGCATAATCTTTATATCATAAACATGTTTTTTAGGATTTAATTCAGCTCTGTATTCCTTAAAATGTAAGAACTGATGTGCAAGAAATAGGGGCTTAAAACTAATTTTCTTACATGGATATGGTGCAAAATATTTGGGTTCTTTCGTAGTTTCTTATTTTTTACATATAAATTTTATTCTCTATACTTCATCAAATATTATTTGATTTCTTTACATTTATTTTATGTAACATGGGTTGTGTTCACAGAATAAAAACATGCCTGTGATCTGGAACTGTGGAGTGCGTAGAGCATTCCACAGAGATCTGTATCAGTGACAAATACAAACTCTAATGTCAAGCTCCAATTTCATATTCTTTCACCAGAGATTAATATCTGTACTGTGCTTCAATGCATCCCATTCCAAACTCTCTGGAGGAGACCGGTACTTTACGAGGAACAAACCCTATAATGCTCAAAACAATGTGAGTCAAGATTCTGAATAATATGACACTGAAATGTGTTTAAACCCCCCCCCTTTTTTTGAGAAGAAAAGTGATCCATATGCCAATTGAAATGTCCTTATAAAATAACCTCAAAGAAAGAGGTAATCCATCCGAAATTTTGAAATGGAAAGAGGATTAACAAGAGCCTCATGAACACACAATATAAACAAAACTGAATAGCAGAAATGCATTATCTTGATTAAACATTGATCTGATGATATGTATGTTTCATAACAGTGCAAATAGCATGGTGAAATTTATTTGCAAACAGTACTGAAGTACATGCAATATCATACATATGTCAAAATATATTTACTCTGTGGTTGCACAAAGCAGACATAGCGAACATAAAAAAACACCTCTCTTGTAATCTATGATGAAAGATTTTAATGTATTTATCAAAAGAAATACATATTTGACAACTAATAATTTTATTGTTTCTTGATATGCATGTATATGTATCTTTAAATAGAAACAAAAATAAATAACAATGTATTTCGTCTAGCACAGTATTTATCAAATTTGACCCCTCTGCTGTCAGAGCTGTTTTTATAAGATGATGATGATTAGTGGTAGATATTCTTTAAGTGCATCAAAGTATTCCCAAACCCATGATTGGACAGAGAGACTACTGGTAGATATAGAGATGGTCAATGAAAGATATGAGTCATATGATGAGGAGCCAGAGAGGGGCATTATCGAGCCCCTGAATACCAAAATAGCCCACAGGGATGGGTAAGCATGACTCTGAATGACTGACCAATCCATAAATGGATATTATAGATGAAGAAATAGATCAATGCGAATGAATATGGAGTGGGTCATTATGGATTTGCAAGATATATATCATTTCAGACAATTATCTATAAAAAAAGAATTGTTATAGTCAATATACAAATACATCTTAGCCCAGTTTAGAACCAATGCACAATTTTTCTTCTCATCAGGTTTATATTATAGAATAATGATAAGGGGCATTTAAATAGCTATTATAGGATCTGTGTGATAACAATTTTCATCATTTGATTCATGATTTTTTAAAGAGATGGGATTAGATGCCATTAACAGTGGGTGTTTAGGGGGTTTACCCCCTTGGGCTCCCTAAAAAAAAATTAAAAAGAATAAATAAATAAAAATAAAAAAGTTGGGGGGGGGTTCCAAACTTTAACACACACATTGTAGAAATGATGACTAAAGTATGCATCAGATTGCACCATTTCAAATGTCAAGTTGAAAAAGCTCCCTACTGTGGAAGGGGGGATACCGCCCTCGGGCTTGGTCGCTCCACTCCCTCGCAGTGCCTGGCTACAAATTTTCACTCCGGGTAAACCCCCCCCCCCCCTAGCAAAAAGCTAGATTCTGATTGAGGAAGGCTGAAGAAGAAAAAATGAGGATGATTGAGGGTCTCTCTTAACCCAGTCACAACAGCTACATGTAGACTAAATCCAAACCGACACCAGACCAAACATTCCAGCAAAGAAAAGGTATTGCCAGGTCAAGACTCACTCTAGGCAGGTGAAGACTCACCCTAGACAGTTCAAGTTTGACAAATTTCTAATCTGATGAATTAGCCCAATCCGAGAATATCAGGCTTTTTCTCTCAAATAGAGGGCTATTTGAATTTTGGCGAAATCTCAGCCAAAATCATCTCGGGTTTATTTCCAAACTCGAGCTAGTTTTGCAGTGTTGACTCGAAGGAGCGCAATAAACTGAGTGCTTCTGCACCAGCCTTTAACCTAAGCCTGATCCCAATATTGAAATGTCAGGCTTGTTTGTGCAACAACTGTGCCCTGCAACATAGAGACTTACAATGATAAAGTTAAGATTGATTTTATCTCGGTAGCCTAATTTGGAGTGCAGGTATACACTCATGGAATAGGATTAGGATATGATTAGGGTTAGGGCTAGGGTTTTGATAAGATCATCAACTTTGGGGCACCTTGTCCATGATGAGGCTACCAATCGTAACTTTTATTCATCATAAGTCTCCATGTTACAGGGCACAGGTCAGATCATAAAGCTGAAACTCAATCTGATGTAGCATCGACTTCCAATTCAACAGGTTCTGGGGTTTTAATCCTGATTCACCTCATAGGGCGCTATTTGTCTGGCTCAAGCTAGTGAAGCATAGTCCATAGGGGAGCATTTCATGAAACATATCTTCACAGATTCTCACCGACAACTGTTATAAGCTACTGAAATGCTTGCATCTGGTTTGCTGAGAGCAAATTTGTTGGACAAAACGTCCGAGAAGTCCTTTCAGGAAACGCCCCCCCCCCCCTCTGGTTTTGGTTTTGCAGTGTGAGTGAAGGCTAATGATGGATAGGAATATCAAGTTTAGATTGAGCTGGGATGATAAACTTGAGTTTATTGAACTAGCTGGAGTATGACAACTATGCATTATGAGGGGAAATGGATAGGATGTATGGTAGACAGGGAGAAAGGAAGATGATATGTCTTCTATGGTAAGACGATCATCATCTCCTCTTCAGTATTGAGTGGCTGAATTAAAGAACCAAATGATTTCTATTAAAATGCTTCAAAAACTAATGGCACCATTCTAATATCATAATACCAAAATAATCAGAGAGAAAGGGGGGGGGGGGAAGGAGGAAGAAAAAATGAATCCAACAAAATTTCAGAGAAAATTGGACATCTCCTTTGAATATTTACTGATTTAATAATCTGCTTTGGTCTTTGCCACTGAAATCTTGGGCAAAGCAAGATTTATACTTCAATAATGATAGCCTTTCATTTCATTTTTTTTTCTGCAGTAAAGGGTTTTTTAAATCATTGCATTACTTTACCCCTTGCGACCTTTTGCAGGGAACGTGAAACGTGAAAATGGATGTATCGACTTTGCGTACTTCCGCACAGGCGAACAACAAAGAGATGATTTTCAATAAGGCTATATATGGTAATAGCATATGAACGATGACATCAAAACGAAGACATCAGATGGGTCAAAAGTGTATATTTATGAAATATGGCAACACCATAAAATATTCTTCATATACAGAAGGAGAACAGATCAAGGAATTCCTTCACCTCATATAGCCTTGAAATATGTCCGCTTTCATTTCCAAATCTAATGAAGAATTCAGTCACCACAACTATTTCATATTTCTAGAAAATCTTAATCTCATCTTAAAGGAGAAAGAGGGTTGAAATTAGATTCCAGAATGTTGAAATCAATATTTTATGGAAATATTTCTGCTGAGTGGCTACTGGTACCAAGAAGTCATGACTGTACCTCAGATTTATTGGCCGACTCATGCTACGCTGTGTGATGAAGAAGTTAATGAAAATCAATTTACTCAAGCACCACGACACGAGGAGGGAAAGCCCGACTCCCTGGCCAGAAGCTCTAGAAAATATCTTTCTATTAATGGACTGAGATGAATGGAGGAATGAGTCACTGGGTAAATTTCATCTTCGCTACTACGCTTCTGCGAATCGATGAGAAATGCAAACTTTGGCGGTTGGTGTGAAGCTGTGATGAAGTGGTAACGGTTGATGAGGGTTCTTCCGTGGAACATTCCGGTGATGATACACTTTATAATCAATGTCGGGTACACATGATAGGGAGATGGGGGATACAGTAGTGATGGCTGGTTAAATATTTGTGCTTTGTCTGATAATTAAAGCCCAGAGGGCACCAGGTAAGTATATTGTCCATTGTTTTGGATGATACTGAAAATAAATAAAGGGTGATAGATGTGGTCAAACATGATTAAGTTGTATAGTCTGCAGGTCAGTACATTAGCCCCTGAATTCAGTTGCATAATGTAGCCTACAGTACATCACATGCAACTGAGTTTAATTCTATTTGATACAACTTTCATCTCGTTTGGAGTGCTAAATAAAAAATAAAAAATGCATTATTTTGGCATCTTCAGGCAGATTCAATTTTACATTGTATATTCTTCCTATAGTACAATGACAATCTACATTTCTGAATTTTGGAATTAGACACTACAAAAACATACTATAGGTTAACTTAATATTAATATCCATAATGACACCACTAACCACCAAAAATATGACATCAAATTATAAAGTAACTCCAATACAACTTTCACATCTTCATAAGATCATACTATAAACATCCACAATACATGTACAATGATATCAAAATATCAAACAGTCAAACTAAAATAACTGATCTAGTATATTTTATATTGTTTTTTTTCATACATCATGGGACGATTCTCAATTCCAAACATATATTAATGTAATTATATATGTTGTTATGACACACTTTTTATATTTAGATAGATAAATAGCTCATTCTTCAAACCGGTATTAAGTACAAGCCTATTCAATTTTCTAAAATGCACTCAATTGATGGAACGTTTTTTTTTTTTTTTTTTTGGGGGGGGGGGTTTAACACATCATCTATATGGTGGTATCTCACTTGCCATGAGACAATTTTGAGACGGATTTTAGACAGATTTTCGATAGTCGGGGAGACGTATCGGAGATGTCTCAGACGTATCATGACTCTCCGCAACGTTTCATGAGTCGTGGGAAAATGAAATATGCTAAACCTACAGAAAAAATTATTGGAGACGTCTGATGAGTTTCGGAGTCGCAGAGACGTCTCCGCGAAGTGAGATACCACGTTTGTAATGTAATGTAAAAATACAATAATCTTTTCTTTCTTAAATACTAATTACAAAAAAACCTTCCTGCTTGACCAACTTCTCCTGAGCCCCAGTCCCCCATCCTTTTCTGATGGTGCCGATTGCATACCACATTCCCTTCGGATGTACAGACATGTGTAGTAATCTCCGGATTTTACAGCCCATCAAGTTTTCAAATTGAAATTTCATGTCCCAACCCCACTCACGCACCTCCTCCAATATGCAGGCACACATGGATACGCGATTAGGGTAATCTTCAGAAATGGTCCCTGATTGGATTACGCCAAGCTCTCGGCATGAGATGGGGGAAGGAGGGATGATGTCTCAAGATGGAAATTGGACTTGATGGATGGACATCATGGTTGGATGGGCAAGCAAGCATGGTACCCTCATACCCTTTTCTCACGTACCAAAATTTCCTTAGCCCCGTACTATAGGTAGTACTAACTTGCCATTTAGCCCCACCTATAGTACGGGGTAAAGCTTATTCCACTTTCTGTTCCGACGCAGTTTTGGCAAAGTAGGCTAGCCCCACCTATAGTACGGGATTCTCTGGCCCTGCAAAATAGCAGGGTTAGCCGGGCAATTGCGGTGTTTAGAGTGAAAAGCCGGGATTACAAACTCTCGTCGGAACAGAAACCCGGCTAAGCCAACAGCTGTGCACATGCCGTACTAGCGAGCGCCATGCCAAGCAACGGAAGCTAACGATAGTACGGGGTTACCAATTTATGTGTGAGAACAGCGTGCATTTTCTTAGCCGGGGTTAGGCAGATATTTTGGCTCGTCGGAAAAGGAATATAAATAGTACGGGGTAAAGGAAAGTATGGGGTTAACAATAGTACGGGATTAAGTATAGTCCCGTGAGAAAAGGGTATCAGTCACAACCACAGATGAGCTCAAAACAGACAACTCATTGGACGTTCAGTGTAATGTAATATTTGGTTCGGTTTGGAGTCCCACTAATCAATGTGACTGGGGATCTTACATTGTATGAAGGTCATGGGAGACTATCAAATGGTCTGTATAAAGATTGTACTATTTACTGTCTAAAGCACAAGCTCAGTATATAAGCAAGGAGGTAGCTTGGTATAAGATAAGACAATCATGATAATAATATGAATAAAATAAGAAAACTGCTGAAACTGCTTATCCAATAAAGGAGAGCTAATGGAGTAAAATGAAGTCAAAAAGAGCCTGAGCTTTCGATCTAGCAGAATCTTCGTCAGAGACAAAATGACCAAAATGACCAAAATGGCCAATCTCCGTCAGAGACAAAATTATCATTTTGTCTCTGACGAAGATTCTGCTAGGATCGAAAGCACAGGCTCTTTTTGACTTCATGATAATAATATGAGGCGCATTTTGATAACATTCCTCAAATATACAGTTATAAAAAGTTATAAAATGGTGATAAATTCAACTCTGAATATAACATTAATAATCAAACTCATAAAAAATTAAGTAGCTTTTGTACACTGATTACATGTACATGTCTACATTGACAATTTAAAAAGGAAAATTGAGGTTACTGCCGTACGTATCCCTATTATTATTAGTTAGTTAATGATCATTCACAGAAAGAAGAACATGTGAATGTATATATTCAAATCATTGGGACAACATTCTCTTAAGAGGCCTATGATGCTACAGCTAAGCCCCAGTAGTTTCAGGTTCAGCAGCGATGCAAACATGGACCGAGATCCCGTTCTCCACGGGATCTCCTTCCAATCTGTTTGTGGTTCTAACCAATGTGATGTCATCTCACACTCAAAGTTTGAGATTCCGACTCTCCTCTGCATTTCTTTGCAGGCGGGGAGTCATTAAAGGGAGTCAAATTTGTAGGTAGAATGGTGGGCGCAGAGAACATTTACATTCTTTTTTACAGGGAAGGAGAATTTTAACGCAGCGTGATTGCATGCATGCATGAGAGGAAAAAGAGACATGCGTTACTTGTATTTCTAGCATCATCCGATAGATACGGTTTTTCCATCAATGGAAGTGACTTGTATATGACTTGTGACATTGTGACATACGGGCTGAAGTGGGCATGTTACAAAGCGGAATAGCATGTGACATAACGATTGACTTCTGACCTCCATTTAAGTGGCTTCAATCAAAATTCACCTGCCTAGTTTGATTGAGAGCATCATTAATAAACATGGATTCCAGGCGTTTGAAAGATCGTCAACCCCAATAAACTTGTGAATAATGATCATGGTTAGAAGATAGGGGTGGTATCGATTTGCTTGTGGAAGAGAATATCACTTATCTACATTCATCCCATCTGGAACTTACTGGAAAATATACAATTAATCACTTTGTTTTGATACAAAAGAGAAATTCTGCTCAAATCAAGTACAGGTACTGTTTGCATATTTGTAATCAAATGAACATAATCCAGGCAAGATTTGATTTTAAAAAACTGCATAAAAATCAACCTAAAATGTCCAAAAACTGACCAATCAATCATTTGACGAGGAAATGGGGCTCAAGATAACCCCCCCCCCC
>CALNVZ010000174.1:16190510-16211327 GCA_940671915.1 Paracentrotus lividus
AGAAGAATGGAAGAAATTAGTTGGATGGGGAGCAGATACTAAACAGAGTGGATGAAGAAAGAATTTAAACCGGACATCTTTGCACAATCAGTAAAGCATCTGCCTCATGAACGGGAGACCATGGGTTTGATCCCCGGTTGAGTGTACCAAAGATTTAAAAAACGGGACACATTGCCTTCTGGCCAGGTGCTCAGTATTTGGAAATGGAGAGGGGTAATTATAGCGTTACAACCATGTATATTCTGCAGGGCCCACTGGGAGAGCAATTGAAGTGGCTACCCTGGGTAAATCAGTTAATTTTATTTATTACATCAATTTTCAGAGGACAAATCTGGATCTTAAAATGTACATGTATCTTTGAGCACTTTTGATTGTTTGGCAAATCATTTTCTAGTGCATGAAGCAAAGATAACCTGTGATACTTTATGCAGATGAAGGATCCATTGAATATTTCATTTTCAGTGTCTGAGAAACAAACACCCATATCTCTGATGTTCCATGTTGCTCTAGAGGTACAAGAAGCATAAGGATGGGCCTTTTTGTTTCCTTATGTATGACGGAGATGGGCCACTTTTGGATGAAACAAATTTGACAAGTATATGAGTATTGTGTTGAATTCCACAAAGTTTGTGTTGAATTCCACAAAGTTTGTGTTGAATTCCACAAAGCATAAGGGTGGGCCTTTTTGTTTCCTTATGTATGACGGAGATGGGCCACTTTTGGATGAAACACATTTGACAAGTATATGAGTATTGTGTTGAATTCCACAAAGTTTGTCTTTAAACTTTTGAGGAGCAGCAAAGTCTGAACAGTCAATCATGGATGGGAATTACTAAGGCATTAATGTTGCACACTTCAGGCTATTTCCGGTATCATCTCTATCAGATAGAAATGATAATGTAGTTTATTAATTGGGATCCTGGAAACTTTGAATGAGGTTGACCAAATCATAAACAAATAAGAAACCAACAGTTCCTCATTATGCGTTATATTGAGTAAAACATTACAATATAAAGTTCCCTGATAACTGTTGTTCCAGTGTTTATTCCATAACAAGTTTGTTAAGGGGATGCAAGTTTGGAGACCAGGCGGTTCCCTGTCTTTAGTACATTTAAACAGTTGATGAAGGCAATGTACTAGTATGCGTCTGGCGTACCTTGCACTGTCTTCATGGTGGTCTATACTTTATTGGAAACTTTGCTCTCTCGTCAAATGCTTTATATAATTACATAATTTACATTTATCAAATGCAATATGCTTATAAATAGCACTGTACTGCTATCAAGTGGATTTAATTATATATCATTCATGCTCGTTCTATCTGCATTACCTTGTCTAAATAGCACATTGTTAACATCTTTGGTGCTATAGATATTCTCCAAATTTACATTTATAACATTGCAACTGAATTAGCATTTCATGTTTTTCTAGGTCGGCATTTTTGAATTCAATGTGGTGGCCATCCTTACAGGTGCCAACCATACCAGGCCATTCGACCCCATGCTAAATGATTTAGATATGGTGGTCATTATGAATGTCAAGATGAAATAGATCATAATGACGAAGAACATGTATCATATGTGAACATCAAAATTATGTCTTTGTCCCACATTCAAACCTATAAAATGCCCTTATGAAAAAAATATAAGTTAAAATACAAATTTCTTGTATGGCGGCCATTTTAAAATTCAAATGGCGGCCTAAACGTGGTCGAAAAAATGGAACCAAAGTTTTTTGATCCAGCACCCCCACATTGACAAATTAGGAGAAGAAAACCACTTTGGCTTGAATATCTCACAAGATATAGGTAGTACAATTTCTATGCGGCCATTTTGAAATTCAAAAAGGCGGCCTAAGAACGTGTGGTCGGAAATATTGGTACCAAAGTTTTTTTTAATTCAGCACCCCAATTGACAAAATTAGGTCAAGAAACCTCTTTGCTTGAATATCTCACAAGATATAGGTCAAAATACAATTCTATGGCGGCCATTTTGAAATTCAAATGGGGCCTAAGACGTGGTCGAAAAATTGTACCAAAGTTTTTTGGATTCAGCACCCCAAAATGACAAGTAGCTCATAAAATCGCTTTTGCACGAAAATCTCACGGACTCAATTTTTGACATAACAGACTCTACTATTATGTAAGTCTCCTTGTAAATATGGTTGATAGCAGAGTACGTAGGAAGATAAAATCGTTTGTGGAGGATTTGGTGTCCTTTGACCACCACCAATATAATCACATTGCAGACGACTAATTTGCAGGTATGTACATGTACTATAGTCATTGGTTAGGTGCGACATAACTTATGCTGTCTATTTCAAAGATTTACTGAACACAGTAGCAGACAGGGAAGTAATTAGTGACAGATGGTGAAGGGTATATTTGGAACCAGTTCTGGGTCATGAAGCGATATACCCATAATATTTAGACCCGCCTAGCTACATGATTACCGGTATCGACCCTGTGGATGACAGCTACAGATGTATGCAATTCCAGTGAGGTTGCACTAAATATAAAATACACTT
The DNA here is from genome assembly GCA_940671915.1 of Paracentrotus lividus. Classification (NCBI taxonomy): domain Eukaryota; kingdom Metazoa; phylum Echinodermata; class Echinoidea; order Camarodonta; family Echinidae; genus Paracentrotus; species Paracentrotus lividus. The sequence continues at coordinate 16,193,037 of CALNVZ010000174.1, forward strand.
GCAAGAAAGAAAAGTGAAACGTCAGCAAAGGAAACAATTTTGAAATGGCAAATATGGGAAAACGAGAACAGGAAAGAACAACCTCATGATCCCTAAATTAAATTGAGCAATAAGGTGGATTTTAAAGAATATGAGTATAAACCTAGATATTCTCTTTAGTCGTGAGCAATGAATTACCGGTAAATATTCTTTATAAAAGATGCTCCTGTTATCATTTTCAAATTCTATTTCAAGCCATTAACAACTTAATTCTCACATTCCCATGTAGGTTTGATACAGTGAGTACCTGGTTCCCCATCAACAATGGGTTAAAAACTACCACGATAATTGACTTTTATCACCACCTTGACAGATTTTGAAATGTAAAACCAGATTTTCCTCATGTGATTGGCAGGCACACTGCTACCTGAAAGGGGGCGTGTCAACTCATGTTCCATCATCACCTGATAGATCACATGACCTTGTTGCTCCTGATCAGATTTGATAAACACCATCTGGTTAAACTTGGCACTGACTCCAGACTGAATGGCAGAAAGATAACCCTAACCTCCTACCCATAGCTGGCCTTGCTAATTTATTACTTCCAGTTCCATATTTAAAGGGAACCACTTCATTACACAAAAGGAGTTTAAAATAGAACATACATTAATAAAAACTTCAAAGCACATAGACATATCATTTGGATGTCCAAAATAAACTAGTATGCACGTTCCAACAAAAATCCTTCTAAATCTTTGTTTTGCTACATATATGTAATATTTCTGCATCATAAACTTGCAACATTTTATAGTTTTCCTTTTATATCAAACATAACCATAATGTTTTTCTTTTCCGATTCTACATGTCTATTCAATAATATCAGTACTGTGCCATTGGCATAAAACCAATTTTAGATTTTTATGACATCATTACAGGAATTGCTGACCATCCATTTTCATACCTCACCATACAAAATATGGTCATAAATCATACATGCAATGTAATATCTGTTCCTAAATATGAAGGTACCGTTTACTGAAATGCATTTTCTTGTTCTGAATTCTGTATCTTTTTCATGAAGAGTTTTCTCAAAGATGTACTACATTCAATTCATACACATATTTGCTAGATATTTAATATGTGAAATATTTGTTGGTGTAATTAGCAATCCTGCCCTGTCAAATGCACTCCATAGTGATGGGCCACTTTGAAATAATGGTGGGAAATATAGGAATATACATTTGTTATTCCTTTCTTCATTTATTTATTTAGCTGCAAAATCTTTTACTCAGAGAGCACCTTGAAAGATCATGCCAGAGTGTAACGGAAATATGAAAGCAAATGTGTATTTATTTCTCTCTTCTACTGATATAAACTGTGAAGTCTTGACAGAACGACATTGTTTAATTTCATACTTTGTTTCAATACATATGACCAGGCAAGTGTACTTTTAAAAAAACAATCCTTCACCCATATGTTTATAATTGAGGATTGAGAATTCTCATCTTTTTCAAGTGCTTTTCATATTTTTCAAAAAAAATTTCTTAATGCAAAATAATCTTTACAAAATCAAAATATCTAACAACTTATGCATATCGATCCGAACCTAATGAAGACACAAAATAAGCCTATTAGTAAAGAAAAAAAAAATTAAAAAGGGACAATGATGGTATACCAATGGAACTTGAATCTACCCCAAATATCAAGCATTTGTAGGACAGCTAAATATACACAGGTAACTAGCCAACATTGTAGATGACTAAACCAGTCTGTGAATTTGATTAAAGTAATGCCTAGAAATGTAAATTATTCATCTAATCAAGATAGAATACAGTAGCTTGATACATGTCGCTATCTTTTCTCATTGAACATGACGTCTAATGCACATTAGGCTGGCTTGTCATCATTTCAATTTACAGCTCTTGGTAGGTGCTAATCCCCTAGCAGTAGTCATAAGAACACGTCACCGCACTTTTTCGTGTGAACACCACAGAGGATTCGGCACATACTTTCTAATGAGATTCCCAGTTATGTGGACCAACACACACATGCACATGTGGAGGAATGGACGTCGGTCGTCAGTTGGGGGAAGTACGGTCATACCCCGATATGAGTCATCATAGGATTCGATCAAGCTTATAAGTCTTCCTTTAAAGGGGGATATCACTTTGAGTGTGGGTCATAGAAATATGAATTTAATGTTTACCCAAAACAGAGGAACGCATAACATTAATTGAGGTTTTGCAGATGACTGGTACTTAGCTTTCAATCATTTCATTTAGAAGTGGGATCATTGAAAAAAGAATCATTATTAAAATACGAACACCACAACAGGAGTCGACCTCTTGTGATTTGATCAAGCTTACATTTTGAATTCCCTCGAAAGGTACATTATGGAAATATGATTTCATTCCAATACATTTAGAAGACAGAGATGCCCTGTAACATAAAGGAGATCTTACGATTAATTGGAAATCTTCATACGCTTTTCAACCACCGACTTACGATTGATCATATCTTTTATGTTACATGGCAAGAAATGCATAATGTCCTGTGAGGTTTTGCAGATAAACTGTAAGTAATAAGCTTTCACTGAATTTCAATTTTAAATTGGATCATAACATCTGAATATGATTTCACTTTCAATTTATGAAAATTCCATTTGTGAGTCACCACCTGATTCAATCTAAAGCTAAAAACCTTCAGTTGAAAGTGAATATCATTTGGAGGGTAAATCATATAACGTATACAATGTAAGCAGGGAGGTGATATGTTGGGGACAATTTCAGTACATCGCCAAACCGATTTCAGGGCTAAGTAGTTACACAAAGGTTTGCACTTGATCGTTTATTGGTATTGGCCAATTAACATCATTTCATAATGTTTTTGTTCAACACACTGACCAGTATACCAATTAGGATTGTTCTATTAAATTTGCAATTAATCGCAAACTTTTGTATTCTGGGGCCAGAACAAGTTTTCCATACAGAGTAATGCAACATTTTTGTTAGTCTCTCTGGTTTGGAGAAAGTCCTGTGGCATGTGATCGAGTCCCAGGAATCACAATAAAGATCAAGCCATAGGGTTTACTCTTCGGGCCATCGGAGGATATTCTGCCTTTCAAATAAAAGGGAACTTCATTTTCACCAGCTCAAGACAAGATACTCATCTATCTCGTACAAAATTGGAAGACGAAACTGGGGGACACTTTACATTTGTCTTTGGTAAACCCCTTTTTATTGGTTCTGCAATGGACTCCTGAGATGGCTCGGGGGCTCCTGAGTGGAAATGATTGACTGATTGGATTGTGGTATATTATGCAGCATGCTGGGAAGTATAGCTACAATGCCACCTCCGGCAATGGGATTTGCCCCGTATTGGATTACTCCTACGATACAATCGTCACAATGGCGGTGCACTTTCAGATGAATTCGGCAAACGCTTCCGTAGAAACTTGAATCACTTGCTTTTCTTTATACAGCTACTTGGGGCTTACAAATGAATTTAGAATGGCCGTCTTTATTGCGGTAATATTTGATACAAGCTTTTCGGAGAGGACCACTGTGTGTGATCATGGAGTCTACACATGTAACCTGATTTGCCCTGCCGTGGGATGTAACTGTAGAATGCTATTATCAACAGTTGAATTACCTATTTTGTATTTCCTTTCCAAAACATGCACTGTCAAGGTTTTCCCTTAGTCACTATCGTAACAAACTTTTATTGAACCAGTTTCGCCTTCTTCAAACTTTCACAAATTCTTTGCATCAACATTATTCAACACCTAAAATAGTGAGAAGTATATAAAGTCTGTATAAGAAATAATGACAGGTATTCACTTTTAAAAAATTCTTACCCTTTTCTGACTGCAGTAGATTTGCCATTTCTTTTCAGGTGATAGGCTGAACATACGTTCTCTGTGTTGGGCGGTCAGATCCAACTCAGCCTAAAGATGCAACATGAAATATAGAGGAACAGAAGAGACAGTGGAAGGAGAGAAAGATGGTCAAAAGAGAGGTAAAGATGGAATCGGGAAAAAAATGAATGGTGGAAGAAGAGTGAGAAAATATTTTTAATTAGAAATGCATCGAGTTATAGTTTTAGATTCGAAAAACCAATGATTATTTTTTATATATTACTGTATACATATGTAATATGAAACACTCATTTAAAATTCATTTTCATCATATGAAAACAATCCCTTATCATAGGAATACCAACTTTCATAACTTTCTATTATTTTACTAATTTCATTCAAACTTGTCAGAAAATTAGAATTCCCTTCAAATCATCATGAAAGTTTTGAGATGAAAGTTTTGAGAGGAATCTTGGGTATAGACCCTAGCTAGATGATCATTGCTCAAAACCACTACAAATTTTAGTCCATCAACATCAGACTGAAATCAGTGTTTGGGCGATTCCATGCTGTGTCGTACAAGACATTTTGATAGCATTTTACCTCTTTTCGACATGAATACAAATAATATTTGTGTAATTGATGCCGATCCTCAAGTAGTACCAGAAGGGGTACAAAAACCAAGACTTAAAGCCCAAGTATAGTTGTTGTAGAGAAAATTGCATTTTTCAAAAACTTACTCAACTTGTCCTAATATTGTCCCAATAACATATCAATACATGGGCAAGTAATATAACCATGTGCCATGCATGTCTTTTCATGATATGTTATAGTTAGCATAAACATGGGGAGATATTCATCAAAATGAGGCCATACTTCCTTCACTCTCACCCCAGAACTCTGGGCATGCCACACCACTGCTGACTGGTATGGCGTGTTGGCATTCTGTGTGTATCAGTCTGTGTATCAATAGCATATACTTTGCACACAAACCACTGCACATTGCACTCTCCCCAGTGTGATCCTGTTTAGGCACGGCCCAGAAACAAATCGATTTACACAGTTTTGTTGCTAAATTCAGGTCTTAGAGTGGATTTTATAACAAATAATTTTGAACACAGAGGTTATTTGAGGTATTAATTCATATTATTCTGCTATGGAAGTAAAACAAAAAATATGTTCTCCCAAAACTATACATGAGCTTTAACTTAACTGCATTACACATCCTGTACAATAGAAATTAATTATAGTACTGTGTCGTACAGGACACAGAAATCACAGGGGGAAAAAAAAGCATGGAATCGCCCGTTTATACATTTTAGCATAAATTCTAACGTTTATACATTTTAAAGTTTCAATGGGATGACAAAGCTGTACTAATCGTGATTTCTTGCGATGCTGCCCTGGTTACAACCACAAGTAACTTTGATATCCTGGTAATGACAGTATGTGACCTTGACATCAGGTAAAACTGTTACCATACCACATCCCAGATAGGAACTCAAAAGAGGAAGCTCATGCGGATATGTGATCTGGTAAACTTGGTTTAATTTGACAGATGAAAGCAATACCCGTCTCCATTCTAAGCAAGTCTTAAGCTTTCATCTGCATTATAGGTCATTCAGGTGTACAGTTTTAAATCTGTTTTTAAAAAGATTAGGTATAAAGAACTTTTTATAGTTCACACTACCTCCTTGACTTACCACTATAAATTGTTGAGTATATATGGGATTTACCATATAATTTTTGTATTTTATTTTGTATTTTAAAGCATCTTCAATGTACATTACATTTTAAAAAAATCACAAATTCCACTTTAATTGACAAGGTAATATTTGTCATGATTGCATAACAGTTTAACCTGTTATGTAACTTGTAAAGTTGTAAACTTGTAAAGTGCAAATTCTCAAGTGCATTCTTTCCTCATAATGTAGAAACAATTACATCTTTTTGTTACTGCTTCAGTTAGGTTACTGAAAATCTTTTGAAAGACAGATAAGGTCATGAACTTTATGGCAATTTAAACTAAAATCACATTGCACTTTAATAACAAAAAAAATAATTTTAATACAATTTTTTTAATGTCAATAAGCTATCAATTACATTTATTTTCTCAAATCATATTGGAATAATAATTCTTTGCGACTGGCTGAGAAAATACATTGTAGCTCAACTTTATGAGTCTCCTAGAATGGAAACAAAGGGGTTTTACTGTGAGCCAGTAAGCAAAACAAAAAAAATGTATTTATATTTATCACAAGTTCAAACAAAAACCATTTCATTCCTGAATGATGGGCGAATGATGAATGGTTTTTTCCACCTCTCACAGCTGATGTGACATAGCCATTGTTTATGAGGCATGCCAAACAGTATCCAGGTTTTCAACATTTGCACAGCCAACGATTTCAGACTGCATCTCTTGCCTAATATGGCAGTGGATGAAATTTTCCTATTGTAAAGCCTATTATGTGTCGCTTATTTTATTTCCAAATGTGCTGTGATGGAATCATGAACTATGCTGACTGTTTATTTCAGTTTTAAGCCGTATCAGGACAACTACCCCTGGACAACTCCCCCCCTTCCGAAATAGCATAAGGTTTAGGTGTAGTGTTAGGGGATAGATTTTTTAGTGGGGGTAGTTGTGCAGAGGGTAATTTTCCAATAGAAGTTTTCCTAGAACCATTTAAAGCAAAACTGACATGTTATTTCAACAAGACTTTCAGTTTCCCCAACTCCTATATAGACTAAATACAGGCATGGAGGAGGAGGGGGGGGGGGTGCTTGAGCAGGCCGACAGGAACAATTTGATGTAGGTCGACACATAACGGTATGCATGCACTCTAAATTCTGGCTTCCTTCCAGAGTCATATTTATACTTGGGTTTGGCCTTGGCTTGTGAATGACCTTCACTTGAAAAAGTTCCAAATATAAGGTTTGCGATGATACATGAATGTACACGTACATGCAGTTTGGCACCAGAACAGAAATATCAGGCTGAGGCTAAATTTTGACAGTGACACAGTGTCCTTTTCCTCACCAACTGATTAAAAAATGGATAGCCAAAATTGAGATCGAAAGTTGTTATTGTGTGTATCAATTGTCTATGTACCGTGTAATGGCTGTAGCAGCTCGCTGCAATGTGAATTTATGCGATAAAAAAAAATTGAGATCGAAAGTCGATATTTTGTGTTTCAATTGTCTATGTAGGCCTTATGTGTAATGGCTGTAGCAGCTTGCTGCAATGTGAATTTATGCGATCAAAGTGAAGTATTACTACACATACATGTACGAGACAATATTGCGCAGTCATATAGAGAACTGGTTTTGTATATGTAAGTGCATTCAGGTGACTTCTGAAAGTGTAGGGGAAACTATTGGAATTGCATGGCATTCCTTTAATGTACGTCAAAAAAATCTGTGAACCTTACAACTCACTTTGTGATAAAAGCAGAGCTTTCTCAAAAGATAGACTGAAAGTTTGGAATGTGGTAAGAACTATCAATATCTTGGACGTCTGGCCCAGAATAGTTTATTTCTGGCCAGATATTTATAGGTTTTAATTTGAGGAGGAAGACATAGTCTCAGCGGTAAACAGACCTGACACGCTCGGGGTAAAAATAAACCGTGACTTTTGCTTCGGGGTTGTATAGAGACCACTCTGAAATATAATCCTTACACGGAAGGCTTTTTGTCAACTGCATTTTTTTTTCATGATGGCATTTGCATAAATGTTGTCAAGAAAGTGCTATAGATCTAGGGCTATATTTACATTAAGTACATCTATCTTTAAACTACTGTCATGGGTCTTCAGCGATACTAAATCCAAAGGTTTACTTTACAATCTGTATAAATAACTATCATTAGTTGACTAAAGCCTTGGTCACAAATTCCATTTTGAACAGACACCATGCAAATGATTTCCAAACCATTTTGTAAGAAATCTGTAGAAACATCTTAAGAAGGCTGTGCGAAACTACTGCTTACAGACCATTTGTAAGTTTGAAAATTGGTCGATGTCTTGTCCATTGTATTTAAGTTTGTATGACCCCCCCCCCCCCTCTTTCGTGAGACGGTCATATGTACTAATAAAGCCGTTAGAAAGTAAGCCCCGTCTATGAATCTTTAAAAACTCCAGAGATTCGTACAAACATTTGTGACCATAGCTTAGAATAACTAAAATAAGGATGAATTCTTACCACAAGTTCCTCAAATTTGACGTTGAGTTCGTCCAGCGGTGGCATAGGATCCTGCTCCTTGATTGTCTGCAGGATCATGCTATTATCTACCACGATCTCAGGCGTGTCATCTGCGCCGCCCAGGCAGCAGAACACGCTCCGCCTCTTGGCGGGCATCTTGCTAGTGAGGGGTGCGGTCCCACCTACCCTTTAGCTGTCACATGTAGTCCTTGGGTGAATGGGGTGACCTGTAGGGAAGAAATCAAATGATATGGAATCGTCGTTACTTAGAGGTTAGACAAAAAAAAGTGTTATTCCCATATTCTAGATGTTCTTTTTAGCTATTACATGTAGTCCTTGGGTGAATGGGGTGACCTGTAGGGAAACAAGTGGATTAGTAAATTACGCGATGCGTAATATATGTCCCCGCCGATAATGTAAAATTCCCATTATATCACGATCAGTGCTATCACATAAGGCAAACAGAATCGAAATCGGATGAAAAATGGCGAAGGAGTAGCATTTTGTAGCCCATTAACAATATAGGTCAAAGGTCAAAGGTCAAAATTCTGTGAAGAAGTTTTGTAGCTATTACCTAGTGCTATTACATAAAGCAAGCGGAATTGAAATCGGATGAAAATTGGTGAAGGAGTAGCATTTTGTAGCCAATGTACAATATAAGTAAAATTGAAGGTCAAAGGTCAAAGGGGTCAAAATTCAAAATTCCGTGACGAAGTTTTGTAGTCCTCACCTAGTGCTATCACATAAAGCAAACGGAATCGAAATCGGATGAAAAATGGTGAAGCAGTAGCATTTTGTAGCCAATTAACAATATAGGTAAAAAATAAAGGTCAAAGGTCAAAGGTCAAAATTCGGTGAAGAAATTTTGTAGCCATCAACTAGTGCTATCACATAAAGCAAACGGAATCGAAATCGGAAGAAAAATGGTGAAGGAGTAGCATTTTGTAGCCAATGTACAAAATAAGTATAAATCAAGGTCAAAGGTCAAAGGGGTCAAAAGTCAAAATTCCGTGAAGAAGTTTTGTAGCCCTCACCTAGTGCTATCATATAAAGCAAACAGAATCGAAATCGGATGAAAAATGGCGAAGGAGTAGCATTTTGTAGCCAATTAACAATACCAGGTGTAAATGGGTACCCGATATGCTTGAGCGCTACATACTTGGCCGCTCCGCTATGACCGGGGTAATAATGTGTAAAACATTCTTTGTAAAGCGCCATGAGCGTCATGCATGACGGACCTGAGCGCTATATAAGAAGCCACCATTATTATTATTATTATTATAGGTCAAAAATCAGGGTCAAAGGTCAAAGGTCAAAATTCTGTGAAGAGGTTTGGTAGCCATCACCTAGTGCTATCATATAAAGCAAACGGAATCGAAATCGGATGAAAAATGGCGAAGGAGTAGCAAATTGAACTCACATACGGACGCACGGACGGACGGATGGACGGACACACACACATACATACATACACACACACATACACACGTACGGAGCCCGTTTCATAGTCCCCTGCTCGAACTCGTTCGGCGGGGACAAAAAATGAAATGAAAAGGAATCATCGTTACTTAACACAAAAGGCGTTATGGAATATTCTAGACATTCTTTTGAAATGGGTTCAGTTAGAATTATTAATGTCTGGGGATTACCCTCTATCGTCACTGTATAAAAAGATGCGATTCAGTTGCAAAGCGAAAACCACTGATCGCAGGACCAACTCTATCCTTCTCCGAACAGTTAATCCTTGAATAAAGTCTAAAGAAAATGTTCAGAATTTCATTCATGGCCTTGATTTACAATAGTAGGGTTGGGCGAATCTCAACTTTTTTTTTCAAACAAGTTGTTTCTATAGTGAAATTCGATGTAGAAACTGAAAATGACAATTATTTTTGCATTCGATGACGTCTTACGTCGCTAAAGTGCAAAAAACCAAAATGGCGTATTATGCCCAATTATCATATTTTTTATAGGTATAAACCACTTTTATTACGTTTTTATATGGCTTTTGGGTGTCAGGGAACCCAACATGATTAATCCAACATGATTAATCCTACCTAAGTTGACTGTAAGTGTAGTTTGGTAGTTAGTTTCAGTCAATATCGAGCAAAAATCACCTCATATCAAAATCACTAAATAACACCTATAACACATACTAGGTACATTAGGTCATGATAACATTGTCAGATTTGAGCTTTTAGACCATCAAAATCCATAAAGAAACAAAATAAAACCGGTTTATACCTATTAAGTGTGTGATGAATGGGCAAAATACACTATTTCGTTTTTTTGCACTTTAGCGACGTCAGACATCATCGTACACAAAAATAATTGTCATTTTTGGATTCTACATCAAATTTGACTATAGAAGCAACTTGTTTGAAACAACTTCTCAGAAAAAAGTAATTATTTGCCCAACCCTAACAATAGTTTCACGCTGCAAAATATGCGATTGTAAAATGGTTTAGGAAAGTGTCATGAGGCGAAGATACAGTAAAAGGAGAAAAGTGATAATGTCAACAAAATGTATCATTACTTCTCTTCTCGTAAATAGATCAACTATCACAGAGCATCTTCTCATGGGAAATGGAGACAAATGTATGGACAGTGTAAACAATCAAACACATGCACTATCCTTTTATTTCATGGGTATTCAAAACCATGAAAAGGATGACTTTGTTAAAAATCTCCCCATTCGATGTGCTCCATTTACTGCAACTGCTTGGTAGTTCTGCTACGCAAACAAATCATTTGGGGAAGACATCTTGAATAATATGATAGGAGGTAGAAGATGATCTGTCTCTGGTGATATATTCTCATGGTGATCACAAACAGATGGTCACAAGAATTCCCCAGAAGAAACTGTCTCCTTTCAACCATCATAATATCTTCTTCTTCCTCCTCCCACACAAGCAGAATTAAAGCATGACTTGATCTGAAAATTGGCTTTTCCCTCTGCATATAAAAGAATACGGAATTGTAAATTATTCACGTATGAAATTTCAAACCCACTTTATAGGCTTCTGTTAACCCACAAACTGTTCCAATTTAATCTGGTTTCCGTGATCTCAAGGAAAAAGCAAAGATACATGGCTTTGAAGGATAATGAGACAAGGTATTTGCTGACATGGTCCTAATGTTGTTTTATTGGGAGTCTGATAACATGAATATTTTCGACAATTCTTGTCTACAGACTACATTATGAGCAGTTTTAACAAAACTTTCTGAAATGCTATGAATCAGAAAGGTAATGGGAGTGAAACTTCATGAGGCTGCCATTTCATACACATGACCAAAATGCAGTCAATTCAAGCATGTAGTTAGAAGGGAGAAGAAAGAGATAGACCAAGGAAACGGCTGGGTCCATAAAAAAAGAAGAGGCTTTCAAGAGTAGACTGAGATTTACTCTCCTATATGTAAATGTAACTCTCACAAAGGGGCCCACTCAAGACAAACAAGTCACCATGAAAATTAAAATCTGTGACTGCATATAAATTTGAATACACAATGTAATTGAATACATGTTTGTGAACGATAGTGAAGGGGAGTTTTTCTATTTACTCTAAAAATTGAAAACATTTAAATGCTCTATAGGATTACATCAAGGAGTTTATTTCCTTGATTACACATATGCATGTTGTAATAACTCAGGAGATGTCAGATTTATATCACGATGGAACATTCAAAGGAGGTACATGTATACTATTAGCTTCTTGATCATTCCCTAAACAGTGTTCAGACCTCATGATTGCAATTTTCCACCTTATTCTTATTTTCAACCATTATACATGTTTCAATTCATAGCCAAAAATAGCTCCACAAAACCTACCAGTTTTATAAAGGAAACAATGAAACTCGGTTGTACATAGAGCTTCACAGAAGATTGAGCAGTGAAGCTTTAACTTTGCTTGTAAAGAAAAATGCTTTTGAGGTTTCTTCTAGAAGAATTTAACTACTAGTTCCACAGATCCAAGTCTACAATGCACGAATAAAAACCAGACGATGATATACTGTATGTGTTCTATTGAGACAATAAATAAGGACATCTTTATTTCAACCATGAAGAACCACTCCTTGTTTTCTGGAAGTAAAATAGTACAGAGAGGTTTAAATGGTTAAAATGGTTTTTAAAAAAATAATAGCCTATCCAATCTGTCCCAAAACTGCATTTGTTTTAGAGAGTGAAAATCATATTTCTGGAAATTAGCCCATAAAAAGGTTTAAATGGTTAGAGAAATAAGAGCCCTTCATCCAATCTCTATATTCCAAAAGATAACGCAAAGCTATTATTTATAAGAAGAGTCACATCTTTTATATCATCTACTTATATAAATATACCTTTCACCTCAAGCGAAAATTTCCAAGCTCTTATTTTCATTTATCAAAACATTCCAGGGGTTCATTTTTGGAGGGATATTGCCTAATAATTTTGCGTCAATATTTTGATATCTCTACATGTAGATGCATCATCCTACTATTGGGGATAAAAACAAGCCTGACGTGTCAAAACATGGACCCCATTCATACTACAGAATAACAGAGATCTACATTTAGAGTGATCAAGAGAAAACACTTCTCTATCCTTGGATTGTGTTCTAACTGATCAAGTCAAAATATAATTTGTGATTTGCCTGAGTAAGACAGTTGCTATAGTGACACAAATAACACTAAAATGTCATCATTCAAGTTGAAATCTTTTAACAATAAACACAAGAATACTTTTGGAAGCTTGGATCATTCTCTGTTCATACTTGATCTAAACATGATTTAGAGCATACAAAAACAAGCTTGTACTGGTACGGGTATTATAGTTTACATATGAACAGGGTTACGAATCCATCTCTTGCTTTCATAACCAATGAACCTCACACTCGATCTGGCTTTCATACTTGTATACTCCTGGTTTTAGAGCATGCTAAATTTAGCTTTTTACTATAAGGACGAGAGATAAACAAGTCAAAGCGGCAGATAGATGGCATAGATATTGAAAATCAAAATGATCCTTCTGCAAAATTAGATGTCTTGGATTGAGGAAGATGTCATACATCTAAAAACTTGTAGCTTATTTTTTTTTTTACATCATAATGATAACTATCTGTAAATAAAGACCAAGGAATCTTTATTCCCTTCAGCAGATCATCATATAACCAATCACAATGCCATTTTGATACAAACAGATTTACATGTTGTTTCAGTAGATGTGTGCATCATTTAGGTTTAATATTAAACATAAAATGAAATTGAATAAGAAAAAAAAAAATCATAATCACGTTTGATGTCATTACTGCTCCAACCAACTGAATAAATTTAAAACAAATACAAAACTTTTTTTTTTGTTCGATCATACTTCAATTTAATTAGTGATTATTGTGGCATGTTTTAAAAGAAAACCTGTAAACTTGAATGACGGTTTCAGGAAAATTTCCAAATGTGATTATGGTTGTAATACCTCATCATTACTGGATGATTTCATATCAGCTGTCATCACTAAAAAAAAGGTTTAAATATTGATCGGGGCGAATTTAATGAAAACACAACACTCAATCATCTGCTTTTAGAGTCAGAAGGGTGTTAACTACATATAACCTTTTTTTACACAGAATTAATGCCTTTCTAGCTCTGAAACGACTGACATGTTTGGTTTGTGGATGTTGCACCTGCTGGTTTAAAAATTGAGATACAAAAGGGTTGTGGAAACTCTCAAGGCTGTTTCCTCAATAATATCAATGATTATGGCCCATTGATTGCAAAATGGAAGGAGATACGGTATTGTCATCATAAAAAATGAATACAACTGTTGTTGTTATGATTATTGTCACAATTCTGAATGTTGGACGTTAATGGTTTGCTCACATGCTGGACAGGCAACCTGATTTTAGTACATCAGCCTGGACTAAATTATTTAAATAGGACCAACATATTTTGCTGTATTTTACTGAAAGATTCTCATAAATCAAGGCCTCAATTATCTTCTAATCATTATCAATCGAGGTATCGACGAAAGAAAAAATATGAGATGGATGCTGAGGAAAATTTCCCACCAAAATTCTTAAAAAGGTCCCTGTGATTGTAAATGAAAACAGAGCCATTTTTGTCGTTTTGTGAAGAAAAAACAACATAATATCCCTGAAGTCAAAGTGAGGGTTTGGACTTACAATGTTTCCCTCAGAAGTAAAATCATTACCATATTTGAATCATATCATAAATAGCATTTCCAGTTTATTCCTAAAAAATAAACACATATTCCTATTAGTCAATGCTAAGCTGCTACAGTCTTGAGCAAAGACTCTAAATATCTCTAAATTATTCTGAACGAGACTGATGATTCATAGACGATGTTAAAACTACAATAATCTATTAGATCAACTACGTTGATTCACTGATTACTTCTAAAGCGCTTGTACAGTTCCACTAATTCTCCGATTGCAGAACGGGTTCCATGTTACAAGCACAGTGCATGTCCCACGGCATTAGATTATACATGTACATTTGAATGCTGAGCTTTTGTAATTAGATTATTCAAACATGAATCATAGCAAATATGAATAAACCCCAGCCTCTCATATTTTCTCGCATGACATCATATTGAAATAGGATACAATTGTAAGGCAATTCCAAATATTTTGAAAGAATTAGCCAAAATTAAATTAAGGCCTCGTGGGCAAATCATTCAACATGAGTACAATGAGGCCTAGTTATACATTTGCACTGTAGGGCCTACTATATTGTCTGCACTTTGGTTACTTTACATAGGCCTACAATAATTTCTTAGAGCAGAAATTGTTTGAAAGTGACATTTTATTCCAATGTGTGCTATCTAGAGCAAAACATGTCCTCGCTGAACACCACTACTGAAACTACCAAATCACTATTCCAAAATGTGTAAAGTGAATTAGCCTACAACTTTCAAAAAGTCATAACAATCATGATACAATTTTCTAAAATACAATTTGGTCCAGAATTTGGGTAGGTTTCACACTGCAAAATGACTGAATCATAACTTCGATATAGGCCTAATATATATCTTTACATTTCAGAAAGTCTAGCCAGGAAATTTACAGACACAGGGGTTGGTAATTGTGTTGTAAAACTCCATTGATGTCTGAAAGGGGCCATAATTTAGCATGAAAACCAGACAAGGACAGACAAGAGATCAAATTCCTAAAATCCCTCTGATCCTACCCCCAAAACCCACAACATTCCTATGAACTTGGTCACAAACCAATATACAATCACATTGATCATTGGCAGCAGGCAAGCAATCATAGACCCCTTGTTTGATAGAACTATCCTTGAACTTCATTACTTTAGTAGAGACCAGTCACACCAATAACAAACTGTCTTCAAACCTAGACGAAAGGGCCTGGGTGGTGTTTCACCAAGTTACGAACAACTTTACAAACAACTGGTGATCAGTTCTTGTGCTAAATAATTAAGCATGTAATTAGTATAGCACCCAAGAACATGTTCCAGTTGTTCGTACAGTCATTCAGAACTTTAAGAACGACTTGGTGAGACACCATCCTGGTCACAATTGATCATGCATCAGTCGTGCATCAGGTCTGCATCTGATTTCACACAAAAAATCTTTGTGTTGAATGCAGGAAGGTGCACGTTTTTTGGGCAAGCAAGATCATGGTGGCACTACTTACAATGTACATATGCTATTAAAGCCATGTTCAAACAAAAGGAATCATACGAATCATGAGTTGGCTATCACCAGATCATCTGGTCCATGCAGGCTGTTGGACACGCACTTGCAAAAACATGCACAATGTGTTGTGACCAGGGTATTACTTGCAATTCATCATGGAAAGTTGGTCCTACCATGGACCTAGAGGGTATACAATATAGGTCCATGGTCCTACTAGTATAGTGTGCCTGCAATGTTCTTTTAGTGCACTGCAGAGACACTAGCATGGAGCCCTTCAAGGAAAAGAGGTAATAAATCAAACATTCCAAAAGTTTTCAAACAACAGGTGCATTTGTATTGCAAACAAGAAAAGAAAAGATCTTTTTATTACGAAGAAAAGTATACAGACTTTGTCTGGGTCATGACTCCAATGGAAGTCACGCTTGTATTCATGCAAAGGTACGGTTTATAAATTCAACACTTACATACAAAACATGCTAGCCAATATTCAAACTGATTTTACCAAGTCAAATTGCTGTATGCATGGTATTCATAAACTCTGCAGTGGCCTTACCCTTCCAACGAGGCCTGTAGAGTTTAATAATTGATTAAACACTGAGCAGGTTATGTAATATAATTATCCCACACTTTAAATATTAATTGCCTCAACTTGGAACGTAAAGGCATGGATATATAAGAGAGAATATATATATCCATGGTAAAGGGTAATTACATACCAAACACACCATGCACCAACATCCAAATACTTTTCAGTCTGAGTGTAACCACTCCTTTATAAAAATCATGATATTAATACATGTTTGTATTCAATCATATCAGAAAATAAATGCGGTTTGATGTTCGCACATCCCAGAAATGAAAACATCACTAGTTTTCCATTACAATGTACATGCTGTCTCACCCAAGCTTGTTCTGTGCAAATGATCAAAGGTTGATATTCAAAAACAATCCATGTAGGCAAATACATTTGTTTTCAAACCAAACACTCCATAGAATACTCCTTATTATGATGAATCAAGTAAATATGGGCTATTTCATGATAAACGAGGCATGTGAAAATACAGCTTTTATCATATCTGGTTTATTTAATTATCAATATAATACAAAGTAATTTGATTGTTATTGTGATGCTGGCATTACATTGTAGTAGAAGCTACACTAAGCTTTTTTGTAAGTTCAATTTGTTCTTCATATAAAATTTGCAAAATGATCATTTAACACATTTTTGGAAGTCTCATTTCTTATGTGTGTGTATTCTGAAAGAATTCTTGAGAAATGGTGCAAGATAATGTGGATAGATTTCTTACCAAAGGAACAATTACAAATATGTGGAACATTACAAAAGTTGAATGATGAAAATCGGTGCAATATTGTGAGGAAGTTATGTCAAATTCTGTCGTAAAGATTTTATTTTGTGTGTAAAAATAAAATTCTTATTTCCTCTCCAGGATATCCTCATTTTGGTTTGATAAAGAGAGAAATGTGGTACTCTGTCTATACCTATGAGTATCTTTATGACAACCCAACAGATAACATGTAACACATTAATTTAACAACATCTTCATTTTAAGGTAATTGTGCAATCAATTGTCAATATGTCACTTCCGTGTTAAAATCATGTCCTCTCCAGAAATACTAATTAGATTGGGATTTTTCAGACTAATAGGGGAGTTCATCATTTATGTTCCAGTGATACAGCACAAACACCCTCCCTTCTTACTGTGAGACATGGCATACATTTGGTATTCCACTTTTTGTCAACTCTTTATCCATGAACATGCGTTTTTATTTTAACACATGTCCTCTCCAGAAAGATGTTATATGTTAATAAGTGGAAACAAACAACTAAATTACATTAAGAAATGCAGTATTTTGTAATCATTTTATTACATTTTATCATCAACTAGCATTTTGATGTACCTTATCATATATAAATTACTGCCAGTGTTAGTTTTTTTTTAAGATGGTTCCTTCATGTAGTATTGCTGAAGTTGAGTGTAGGTTCGCAGGTAATGTTATACCTCTCGCATATACAATTGGTATATCTTGGATATGTGTTTCCCGAAGTATGATTTCAATCCAGTGCTGGGTTGCAAAGTCAATATCGTAATTATAGGTATTTCAAAGTCATTTATATTATTTTATCGGGGAGCGCAGAATGACTTGCAGAAACTGGCATATAACAAGATAGATTACGTACTCTTTGCGAGAGAGACATATTATTTGGATTACACATTACGTTCGCTTAAGACAGGGTCTCTTGGATGAGCTGAAATTTAGCTTTTGTGATAAACAGATGGAAAATTGAATTACTCCTGCAAATCTCGGTATTTTTAAATATTTTTTCAATTCAATTTTTTGGTCTTTATTCAAGTAAAAAAAAATACAATTAAAAGGAAGATAATAACAAATACAAAGCAGTAGACAGGTTAAAGTAGACAACTGGAGAGTCAAAACTGCTTTTAATTGCAACAAAATTCATACCACGGCAATGGAAAATCTTTACTGATTCAGAATAACTAAACCCCTTGTCAATATCTGTTTTAGATCGGGAGTTATCACCTTTCAAAGAAGGGCCCCCATTTTCAGGCTTCAGCGGTACCGCGCAA
>CALNVZ010000174.1:16211352-16222232 GCA_940671915.1 Paracentrotus lividus
TTTTCTGATTGAATTAGGGATATAAAATCTGCTTTCTGGAGAGGACATCATTTAACACTTAACTAAGTAAACTTGATACTTTGATTATGATAAAAACAAAGGAGTCATAATACTTCTTACTAGTTGGGTAGTCTTACTGTATTGTTTACACATCAGAGGCCTAAAATACACCGGTATCTAATCGACAAAAGACATGTTCTGGTGCTTCAAATCCAGATTAATATTGAAAATGTATGTAAAATACCACATTTAAGCTATTATTTTTTTTATATTTGATCAAATATAACAGTATTTCATAACCAGTGGTCATTCTTATGTGCCAGTAATGTACCACACCAGTTGCTTGTGCTTATTATTGTAAATATGAATAATGAAGCGAATTAAGAAGCCAAGCAATAGTGCTCTGGAGAGGACATTTTTTTAACGAACAGAATAACCACAAGGTAAGCCTTAAATTTTCTACTTATAAAACACCACTATAGTTTTTAACAGTGAATGTTGGATTTAACAAGAAAAATGTCCAAACATTTGTAATAAAGAATACACAATATATAATCTAACAAAAGACATGTTTGGTGCAATAAATGTTGAAAATGTACGTAAAATGCCACACATTTAAGCTTTATTTTCATCATTTTATTTGATGAACATACAGTATTTCATAACCAGTGGCTACTCTTATGTGTGAGGATAAAGGTACACAACCATTTGGCTGTGCTTATTATTGTAAACAAGAATAGTTGAAGCCAATTAAAAGCCAAGCTCTTATTTGCTCTGGATAGGACATTTTTTTAACAAACAGAAATAACACAAGGTAAACCTTAAATTTTCTACTTTTAAAAACACCACTATTTAGTTAAAATTAAATGTGAAATATATAAGGAAATATCGAAACATTTTCTAACTTCATTCAATTGATAAAAACTGTAAACTATCATAAAATGATGCCCTCTTTGACCATCTTTTAAAGTTTTAAATCAAATACTTGGTGGTTTGTTAGTTTTCACAAATGATTATGTACAGATGGTATTCCATATTACCACAAACTGCTTATACACAATTATATTTGTCATTGAATAAGTAGACTCTCTTTTGGTGTAAATGATTTTAAAAAGGCAACTGTACTAGAAAACTGTAATTGAGCAAAATAGTGAATATATGTCAATAACCAGGGAGGTGAAAGAGAGACAGCTCCCTGCAATAACATTGCTAACTGCATATGTCTTTACTTTACATCCAAACATATTTCATGAACTCTATAGCAATTGTACTGAACAGTGGGATATGTTAACAGAACACTAACAACAGTGCATGCAACAAGCCAACATATTAATGAACTCTCATTTGGCTTTGTTTGAATCCGCTTTAAAAATATTGTGCTTGTGTAACAACTGCCAAAATCTACCAAGCACAATTAAATTTCCGTTTGTTACAACTGTGTTACTGAATAGATTTTTCCTTCGTTTATACGATTGACATGCTGAAAATGACTTGAATCTCTCAGAAATAGCTGTAAATGGTTTTTAGCGTTTTTGTTTAATCCGCCCCCCAAATGGGCCGCTAGGCGTGCGGAGGGCTCCTGGTTTGTGACGTCGCACCTTGGACAGCTCGAACAACAGCCAGCTGATCTGAGCTTGCGCGCGCAGCTTGATGCATACGTACACGTAAACAAATTGCTCGCACTGTACTAGCTTGCTATAGCTGGTGTGTCTCGGATTAATATGGCTCTTATCACAACTGATTACCCACTGACAAATCATACAGGGTTGTATATCCTTAGAATATCGTGTTTAGATATTGTTAACGATTGTGATTATTTTGTAGATTTTGAACTTGCTGCGATAGATTTTTGAAGAGTTTTGCAATCATGATAAAAAGCACAAATTGCCGTGCTCATCTCTCACCGAGGGCGGGGAACGGTGCGGCCCGTTGGTTGTTGGTGAATCGTTTAATTTGCCCATTGACATTGGGAATATTAATGCTTAAAATTCCACGTAAATTATTAGCGACTTCATTTCTTAAGAAGACTTATTCTGTGTTGAATCTATATTGATTTCAATATGATTTTTTTTTTTTAAAATATGAATCCTCCAAATAAAGGTTTAGAGGCAAAATATAATCATGCCACCGTCTATGACTTTCCCAACTATATTACACGATTTAATACTACCATCATTAATTTGACAAAGGGTGGTCATGTCACATTTCCTCCAAAATTCCTTATTTATCGAAATTCAATGGCTACAAGACCAGAAACTTCCTTAAAATAAAATCAATATATTGAAGAGACAGAATTTTTAAGAATCAATGATGTAAGCATTGAATTGTTTGCATATTTATAGTCTACTAATTTAGTTGGCTTAATTCTTACACACGCAACAGGATGGGGTAGGTATATCAGTCCGGCAGGAGCGGATGGAATATACAGTCGTCTCTCGTAAGACTGCTGCTTTATCACACATGCCAAAATCTGTCAAATTCACTGCAACAAGGTCGAATCTACAAAATAATGTTATTTTATTCTGAACAATATCTAAAACCATGAAAAAAGCTTCACATACTGTAACTGAAGAAACTAAGGAGCTACTCCATCCAAAAGTTTGGACAAATTATTGTTATAGCTAACGGATGAAATTATCTCGGGATCTGCACAGCACAATAATATAAAAGACTTACAAAACCAAATGAACAATTTCAAGATTATGATTAATCTCTACAATATAGATATATGGATTATTGGTTACAATAATTTTCATATATGACAACAAAACTAAAAGTGTGATTTGAACAGTCCACAATGAAAACAATGTCACTTTGTTTTATTATCTTTTTTTTCATCTCATTCTCGTGCTGAGGATAGGCCTATTCTAATGATGTTAATATGGGTACAGCCCACAAGACCGACACCTACGCAGACCAACTGGCTCACGAGACCGACGACCCACGAGTTCGACAGTAAAGTAAATAGGCCAACGAGATCGACTATAAACAATTTAGGCCCACGAGACCGACACTACAATATTGTTTGTCGGTCTCGTGGGCCTGTTGTTCTTGTGTCAGTCTTATGAGTCTTTATTTGCTAGGTCGGTTCTAATAGGCCTTTTTTGTCTAGTGTCGGACTAATGGGCCGTCGGTCTCAGTGGGTGTCGGTCTTTTGGGATGACCCCGTTAATTATAATGAAAAATAATTTCATTATTGAAACGGATGTATTAACTTATATAGATAAATTGGTTAGAGCGAACAGTTCGGCAAAGATATCACCTTTGACCAGTTAGTCAGGCCTAGGGAGAAGCATGAGATGAGAAGAGAAAAAGAAACTTTTCAAGAATTCACAAATGTGCAATGTACGCGCATTATAGCACAGTGCAGGATACGTGCATACAGTGGACACGGTACGGGTGCCCCAAGGTTGTGACGTCATAATCTCGACGCCTTGCGCGCGTAGGTACCGCTGAAGCCTGAAAATGGGGGGCCCTTTTCTTTGAAAAGGTGATAACACCCGATCTAAAACAGATTATTGACAAGGGGTTTAGTTATTCTGAATCAGTAAAGATTTTCCATTCTGCCGTGGTATGAATTTGTTTGCAATTAAAAGCAGTTTTGACTCTCCAGTTGTCTACTTTAACCTGTCATCTACTGCTTTGTATTTGTTATTATCTTCCTTTTAATTGTATTTTTTTTTACTTGAATAAAGACCAAAAAAATTGCAATTGAAAAAATATTTAAAAATACCGAGATTTGCAGGAGTATTCAATTTCCATCTGTTATCACAAACTAAATTTCAGCTATCCAGTGACCTTTTAACAATAATGTTAAAAATATATGTCCTCCCAGAAGAGTATGTAATCTATTTGTTTATGCCAGTTATCTGCAATACTGCTCTGTTAAAATATATATATGTTTTCCTTAATAGATAATGATTGCAAAGCACTGGAAATCAACTTCAAACACATACAATATACCAATTGATATGGAGTATACTGCTTGTATAACTCAACTTCAGCATACTACATGAAGGAAACACTAAAAAAAAAAAAAACTGAGCAGTAATTTATATATGAAGTACATCAAAATGCTAGTTGATGATAAAATGAATAAAAATGATTACAAATACTGCATTTCTTAATGTAATTTAGTTGTTTGTTTCCACTTTTAAACATATAACATCTTTTTCCTGGAGAGGACATGTGTTAAATAAAACGCATGTTCATGGATAAAGGATTGACAAAAATGTAATGAATACCAAATGATATGCCATTTCAGCTAGAAGGGAGGGTGTTTGTGCTGTATCACTGCGAACAATAAAATGATAACTCCTTATTAGTCTGAAAAATCCCAACTAATTAGTATTCTGGAGAGGACATGATTTTAACACGGAAGTGACATATGACAATTGAGTGCACAATTATCCTTAAAATGAAGATGTGTTAAATTAAGTGTTACATGTTATCTGTGGGTTGTCATAAAGATACTATAGTATAGACAGAGTACACATTCTCCTCTTTTATCAAAACCAAAATAGAGCATATCCTGGAGAGGACATAAGAATTTTTATTTAACACAAATACAAATCTTACAAGAATGGACATAACTTTCACAATATTGCACCGATTTCATATTCAACTTTTGTAATGTTCCACATATTTGTAATTGTTCCTTTGGTAAGAAATTATCACATTATCTTGCACCATTTCTCCAAGAATCTTTCAGAATACACACACTAAGAGAAAACTGGAGACTCAAAAATGATGTTAAAAATGATCATTTGGCAAAATTTAATATGAAGAACAAATTGAACTCTTACAAAAAAGCTTGTGTAGCTTCTACACAATGATGCCCATCACATAAAATCAATACTTGTATTATATTGATAATAAATAAACCAGATATAATAAAAGCTGTATTTTCACATGCCTCGATTTATCATGAAATAGCCGCATATTTACTTTGATTCATCATAATAAGGAGTATTCTATGAGTGTTTGGTTTGAAAACAATGTATTTGCCTACATGGATTGTTTTTGAATATCAACCTTTGATCATTTGCACAGAACAACTTGGGTGAGACAGCATGTACATTGTAATGGAAAAACTAGTGATGTTTCATTTCTGGGATGTTGCGAACATCAAACCGCATTTATTTTCTGATATGATTGAATACAAACATTTGTATTAATATCATGATTTTTATAAAGGAGTGGTTACACTCAGACTGAAAAGTATTTGGATGTTGGTGCATGGTGTGTTTGTATGTAATTTACCCTTTACCATGGATATATATATTCTCTCTTATATATCCATGCCTTTACGTTTCCAAGTTGAGGGCAAATTAATTATTTAAAGTGGGATAATTTATTACATAACCTGCTCCAGTGTTTAATCAATTATTAAACTCTACAGGCCTCGTTGGAAGGGTAAGGCCACTGCAGAGTTTATGAATACCATGCATACAGCAATTTGACTTTGGTAAAATCAGTTTGGAATATTGGCTAGCATGTTTTTGTATGTAAGTGTTGAATTTATAAACCGTACCTTTGCATGAATACAAGCGGGTGACTTCCATTGGAGTCATGACCCAGACAAAGTCTGTATACTTTCTTCGTAATAAAAAGATCTTTTCTTTTCTTGTTTGCAATACAAATGCACCTGTTGTTTTGAAAACTTTTGGAATGTTTGATTTATTACCTCTTTTCTTGAAGGGCTCCATGCTAGTGTCTCTGCAGTGCACTTAAAAGAACATTGCAGGCACACTATACTAGTAGGACCATGGACCTATTTGTTACCCTCTAGGTCCATGTAGGACCAACTTTTCCATGATGAATTGCAAGTAATACCCTGGTCACAACACATTGTGCATGTTTTTGCAAGTGCGTGTCCAACAGCCTGCATGGACCAGATGATCTGGTGATAGCCAACTCATTGATTCGTATGATTCCTTTTGTTTGAAACATGGCTTTAATAGCATATGTACATTAAG
Source organism: Paracentrotus lividus (assembly GCA_940671915.1). Classification (NCBI taxonomy): domain Eukaryota; kingdom Metazoa; phylum Echinodermata; class Echinoidea; order Camarodonta; family Echinidae; genus Paracentrotus; species Paracentrotus lividus. Next base: position 16,217,331 of record CALNVZ010000174.1, read on the forward strand.
TTAGGTGCCACCATGATCTTGCTTGCCCAAAAAAACGTGCACCTTCCTGCATTCAACACAAAGTTTTGTGTGAAATCAGATGCAGACCTGATGCACGACTGTTGCATGATCAATTGTGACCAGGATGGTGTCTCACAAGTCGTTCTTAAAGTTCTGAATGACTGTACGAACAACTGGAACATGTTCTTGGTGTGCTATACTAATTACATGCTTAATTATTTAGCACAAGAACTGATCACCAGTTGTTTGTAAAGTTGTTCGTAACTTGGTGAAACACCACCCAGGCCCTTTCGTCTAGGTTTGAAGACAGTTTGTTATTGGTGTGACTGGTCTCTACTAAAGTAATGAAGTTCAAGGAAGTTCTATCAAACAAGGGTCTATGATTGCTGCCTGCTGCCAATGATCAATGTGATTGTATATTGGTTTGTGACCAAGTTCATAGGAATGTTGTGGGTTTGGGGGTAGGATCAGAGGGATTTTAGGAATTGATCTCTTGTCTGTCCTTGTCTGTTTTCATGCTAAATTTATGGCCCCTTTCAGACATCAATGGAGTTTACAACACAATTACCAACCCCTGTGTCTGTAAATTTCCTTGGCTAGACTTTCTGAAATGTAAAATATATATTAGGCCTATATCGAAGTTATGATTCAGTCATTTTGCAGTTGTGAAACCTACCCAAATTCTGGACCAAATTGTATTTAGAAAATTGAACATCATTTGTTATGTACTTTGTAAGTTGTAGGCTAATTCACTTAATAAATATGGAATAGATAGTAGGGTGTTCAGCTGAGGACATGTTTTGCTCTAGAAAGCACACATTGGAATAAAATGTCACTTTCAAACAATTTTCTGCTCTAAGAATTATTGTAGGCCTATGTAAAGTAACCAAAGTGCAGAATATAGTAGCCCATACAGTGATCTCTCTCAAATTATCAAGGTTGTTGACAATGTGACGCTTTTAAATTTTCAAAATTAGTGAGGTACTATCTAAGCTTTAAATTGAGAATAATTTCATATAATAAAAATGAGTTTGAATTTTGACCCTATTTTGGACTCATTGTCTTCGTTTATCATGAAATAGCCCATATACATGTAGCCAATAAACTGTACAGGCAGCAAGCATTGGGAGGAGGAGGTTTAAAGTTGGGATGTCCCTAAATACATTTTGAAATCCAAATCTGTATACTATTATTTGAGGCAAAGGTTCATTAGATTATGTAAACATTAAGTTGGGGATGTCCCAATGGCTCTTACAATTAAGAACTACATGTAAAAACATGATTTTGAAAATGCAGATGAATTGTAAGGATACAAATGAAGTGGGAAGTTGTATACAGGCAAAACCAGATGACGGCAAATTTAGGATTTCAATTTTGTTACTGCTACAATTTTTATCTTTTCTTCGATCAACCAAACATGATTTTTCTTTTAAGGTACTATACAAGCAGCCCTACTGATATACTCTACAACTGGCTATGTTTTCTAAGTTTAACTGGTGTCATCATAGTCAACAAATCATCATTTTAACATGAAGATGCAAAATTAATCAAACGGCTGATCTACTTTGAACAAAATTTGAAAACAAGACTTTGAAAAGCTTTGAAAACCTGTAAACAAAACCCATTCTACTGAGGATTTGGTCAATTGTGCAAATAATAGGCAGGAATTCAAGAGAATAGGGACTCTGGACACAGACCCTAGTGTGTTGAGAAGATAGTCAAGGATACAATTATTTTGTGAGATCTAAGGCCCAAAATTCTAAAAATCATTCCCTTTTTAGGTGCATAAGCCCTCATACTGTGTACAAATGTAGTGCCCTTATGGAATGGCAGTGCCAGTACTTTTTAGGCATGCATTGAATCACTGGCTGACATACCTTGATTATGACGGGCAATATTACGGATGAATTGATGGGAAATTAAATCATAATCTACTTCCCGAAATAAATGTATGGATGGCTAAAAATAAGGTTGGTTAGTGGGAGTTAAGCCATGTGGAATTGAACATCCCTGTTGTGTTTGCATGGAATATATAAATACTATTCACAATGAACCTTCAAAACCTTCAGAAGTATAGTTGGCAGGGCAGCTTGGACTAAATGTCACCAGCTTACGGGTGCTATTGCCGACTTGCTGCAAGCATATTTTTAAAGCTGTCTATTGATGTTGCCCTTACTACTTCAATTTGAGATATTTTACAATGTTTTAAACACTTTACAATGTCTCTTGTACTTGTTAGCTTATGCCATGGTCCATATAAGTCGTGCATCTCATTCATACTTCAAACGTAATATTTCTTACTTGCATGACAGAAAGTTGAAAGTTTGTCTTTAATATACACTCAATGGAAACATAAATGTTTACATTCTTACACAATATCAGGTAACATTGTAAATGGGGATAAAGAAGGATCTATTTTGAATTCATCTTGTTATTCCCAATACAATTCTACTGATTGCCAGTTTCTTGCATAATCCCAATGAAATTGCAGAGATCTGCGGACAATAGGTACAAAAAGAGTAGTCTCTTTGCTATGCTAATCTGGTCTATTGGAATGGCTAGGCTGTTGTTGTGGGCCATTTATAAGCTCTGATGGTATGTTTGTTTCTGAGCTTTGCATTGTTGTGTGGAATACAAGAGAACAAGCTGGGCATGCATAAGATTGGATTTAAAGAGTGATTTCTTTTTCTCATTCTATCTTACTACATCCATGGATATGTGCTACATGATATGGACCATACCATGTTGTAGAATGTTTCAAAACAAACTGTTACTTGCTTTAATACCTACAAGCAGCTAAATCAAGAGGTTCCTGAAACATCCAAAGGGGAATATCGTATAAGCCAATATTTTTGAGCACAGATATTGTCACGATTTCGGACCAGGTAAATTACCTCAAATAGCCCAGACTTTAAAAGTTCTTACGTGGTTTGGAATCGAATTGGCAGCACACCATGTATGACTGGGTTACATGTACACTTCTCTATTCCTCTTCCATTGAAAACACCAAGATTAACTAATTTCAATACTTTCAATGATGCATACAGAACATGGTACATTGAGCAGCCCCCCCCCCTGAAAGTGGTAAAGTATTAAAGCAACTCGTAAAGCAGCACCCCCTCCCAATATAAATTCAGCCCCATACAATTTCATGACAAAGACTTGTCTTTCTTCTCCAATCAGGCATGCAGAGTTTCATGAGTATAAGTAGAATATAACTGTAATATGAATGACAAAAAATGACTGCATGGTTTGTTGATATTAACATGCAATCAAATCATATGAGTTGGCTACAGCTTATAATATGGTAAAGATATTTAAAATGCCTCTATGAGTCTTCTCTACTGTGTACACTTTCATACATGTACCATGGATATTTCCCTGCATGTACATAACACAAAATTTCTTCAGTGATTGAAGAAAGTTATTAAGGGTACTGTTTGAAACTTATTTCACGTTGAAATTTTTCATGACACAAACTGCAAATTTTTAATTTGCCTCAATTTAAACACAAAATGACATGGAACAGTGCATAAAACTCTGTTTTGTAGAAAAGGCATCAAACATAATGCCAATTATAATGAATATATAGCCTACATGACACAAACATTAATTATTTTATCCTTGAACTTTTTTACTTTTGATAGTTCCTAAAAAGCTCATTTAGTCTATTTCCTATCCCCCGAACTTTCCTCTAATTTATAGCACCCGATTTACCGTCTCTCATTCTCATTAGACCAGTAATTAATTATCCCCGAGTGTGCAGAGATTCAAGGTTGGTTCAATATACCAGTGTTAAGACCTGACCACCATTTCATAGTGAGATAATAAATTAGTATAATCCTCATTATTTTCATTCCCAAACAGTGGATTATACAAAAGAGCTCATGTCGACCACTGAATTGGTTCATTCCCCTAGGTTTACAGGAGGCATTAAGTCCATAGCCACTGAATGGGTTAATCAAATGATTTGAGGCTTGATTATTTAAATAAAAACTGGCTTCATCCCCTTGCTTAGATAAATATTCAACAAAATCTGAATTTCATATTAATTTTTCAAGATTTAAAATACGTCCAAATACGCATCCATGTAACAAGTCACACATGACATTAAAAACAGGGTTTTGCAGGCCGTACTTAGTCAAAAATAATTTAATGTTTATCATTTAAAAAGCTTTATTGACATTTTGATTATTTGTAAATTAAATCAGTGCACTTGCAGGCTATCATAAAAAGTGCATTGCACTTTGAAAGGGCAAATATTTTAGACATGGGTGATATTTATGACATAAAAATATTTTTATTAAAATTCACTTTGCTCTGAATCTTCTTTTAATATAGGCCCTATGTTTATCATACATATATACATGTAGCTATTAACAGTACAAATGTACCTCTATTTTACTCTCTCTTTTGGGGGGATGGTCACTTCATGTGGGGGAGGGGCAGTTGTCTAGGGGCAGATTTCCTGATACCATATAGCCTACATGTGTACATCAACAATTCATGTAGGGCCTACATTGAAAATATAGGCATGAATTTCATCAACTTGCCAGGTTGACCCTAAACTTATAAGCTAACTTGACTTTTCCTGTTACATGTATGAGTCTTTTTCATCTTTCCGACTGTGCTGGGAAAATAACAAATTTTCAATTAAGGGCCCAGGTCAAAGTTGTAAAACAGGTTTACATTTAGTTTTCAAAGAGATTGGTGTGAGTCAATTCTCACACCAGTTAGTGAATACGAGAGACAAGGAAAAAGGGAAGAGGTTCGATTTGTAATAAATAGACCTAGATAATTACAAAATTTAAATCCAGAGAAATATTATGATAGCTCTCTCCAGTCAACTTTCAGGAAAACAGCTTCTGAATACACACTGCCAGAAACAGGGACAGTCCAATG
>CALNVZ010000174.1:16222257-16236581 GCA_940671915.1 Paracentrotus lividus
ATGCCTTTATGGAATGTATAGCAAGTATCCTTCATGCCCTTGTTTATTGAATATTTAATGAACAAATTTCATATTTTACAAAGGAATTGAGGGACTGACAATTGTTTTGTTTACCCTGATGAGCTATGTTGAAGTTATGGTTTATTAGTCAAGGAAAATTCAAGGCCTGGTAGATGTTTACACTGTTTAATTGATATTTGTGGGCAAGTTAGCAACAATTAGTGTGTTTTTTAGAGTGTGTACAGACCTTGTGCTGGCGTTCTTAATGATTGTATTACAAGGAATTAAACTAATAGGTTGTCTTCCATTCAATCTTTTGCCCCTTCAATTCTCTTGCCTTTTTATAAGGGCCACATGTCATGAGGTTGTGAAAATGCGTCACATGTCCAAAAAAATTGTAGAGAATGTCCATGTCACATCAAACATCCTAGTTTCCTTAGTAGAAGACAGACAGTATAATGTATATATATATGAAAGCAGAGATTGAAAGGAGAAGATTAACATATTTTTGTGCCTGTATAGGTGTGTCATAAAAGCTATACAGAGGTTACAGAAAAATGTTTAAAAACTTTTTTTATTTTTCTAAACGCCTACAAGTGTCAAAGAAGAGAATAAATTAGTGCAAAAAGGGCAGAATCCTGTCTAACACTGGGATTTCCAATCAAACAAACTTTATTGCAAGTAATATGTTTCCGACTTAATTGTGTTTTCACCACGCATTGCAAAGAAAAATGGCGAAAAATGGACAATTCATGATAAAATTGCATGTGACATTTTTGATGCTGCTATGCATTGTCTACAGGAATGTGTGCCATTTAAGTTTGTTTTAATCGATTAATTAATGATGAAATACTTTTTGAAAAATCTTCTTCACATTATCTAGAACCACATAAATTCCCAAGAGAATGATATATCACTCAACCCATAAGACCAATTGGCTGCAAAGATATAACGCAGCAAACAATAAGGAAAGTAACACAATTGGGAATCCCTATGCTTTTAACAGGTGCCTCCACCGTAGGATTCCTCCACCGTAGATCCTCCACCCCTTACCCTACTCTATTAAAAGTATCTTTGTATTAAAACTATGAGCATAACGAAAGCCTGAAACTTCACAGACATGTAGCCTGATTAAATTATCTACAATATGAATTATTGCACAGCTTATGACTATACATCATTTTCATGCTATGTTGAAAAAATGTGATAATTTTCCCTCCAAAAATGTAACGCCTCCACCCTTTTACAATACCCCAACTTGTGACACATTGGCCATTTAAATGAATAATGTTTTGTCTCTTTCATGTGATTATACTATCTTTAAAATTAATAACTTTTAAAAAGTGTCTTACAAAGAACATCTAGTTTTATACTAGTTTCTTCTACTTTTTAATCATCAATAAAAATGAAAACATGTTATCTACCATAAACATTTTTTATTTAATAAGAAACAAATTTTGAAAGTCTGATAGTCCTTTATCTACCAAACATGGTACAAGGAGGTCTAACTCCCCTATGTTATGCCTCCAACTGAGCATTTTTCAAGTTTAGACCAAAATGAAGGAAAACTTTCTGCAAAAAAAAAAAAAAAAAAAAAATGAGGGGGGCGGGGATCTATTATCCTTGACTATTTGTAAAATCCAACTCTTTTGAATGTTGATATGAGATGATGACAAATTGAAATACATGTAAGAGCAGAAATTAAGTGAAAGGATCAAAGTACATTGTACATTTAATTCATTAGCAAATAGGAATACCTCACGGTACTACCTTACGCACCATAATTGGTAAAGTTCTAAACATAATGGGAACTGTTGTTCATAACATTGAACCAAAAGGATTGTTGCTCTATTGATGAATAAATTAGTGGAGCATAATAATTGTGTAAATCATTGTTAAAGTGGAACAGAAAAGAGTACCTGTTAGGTTTTCAAACTATCGTTCTGTATCCCCTCCATGTTAATTCATGACCAAGTTAATAGATCAAACCATTACCCTCTTTAAGCTTGGAATTTAATATATAAATTCAAAAGCAGTATTATCATTGGCTGGATATAAAAATCATGCGTCAAACAATAATATACTATTCACTGTAGCACATGTACCTCATTACAAATTTAAAGAGTGAAAAGGGACTTTTGTCCTCCTTTATAAAGGCTTTATTCGTAGATAAGAACGAATTGCTATTTTTATGTTAATGGCAATACATTTCCTTTATTTTGTATTAATTCCAATATACATGCATGTATTGTAAACCGTAAAAGTAAAGTTAGTACACGCCCGCTACAAAATTTAAAAAGTGAAAAGGGGACTTATGCCATCCTTTATTTTTATTGGAAATAAAGACAAAAATTTGTTTAAATAATATTTCCTTTATTTTTATTTCTACTGAAGGGGACCAAGAGCTATGTGAATAAACTCTTGTTAACACTGCATCATAAGTGGTCAAATTTCTAATTGATCCTTGACCTAACAATCCCCCTATCTAATTTACCCCTCTCCCTCTTTCAGACCCCTGGAAATCACAGCAAGATAAGGTAACCATGATCAAGATGATGACTTCACAGCTGGAAATCCTGTAATTATCCATTCTATTTGCTCATATTGCACTAATTAGATCTTGTCTTAGGAAACTATATCCTTTGACTAATCCTTGGTTTAAAACATTCTTGAATGGTTCCAGTTGAATTAATTTGAATAATCAGAAATCCCGTTTGATTGTTGGTCTATTAAGCGAAGACATTGTGTCCTTCGCCACAAACTTAAAGACTGGATTATCTTTTTGAATTCTTTGGATCAAGCAGACTTCTTCTGAGGAAGCCTAAACAGCCCCCTCCATTATCCCTCTTCACCCCTCTTATCCCCCTGACAATCAGTGACGAGCCCCCTTTCAGTCTGCTTACCCATCCCATTGTGAGTCAGGGAACCCTCTTCCCCTATTCACCCACACTCCAACTGAGGGCCCACTACACCTTACCTTGGTTTTGCGCACACTGTATTTGCTCTATTGCTGAAGTGTTTCAGTGAGCTGAGCGTGCAATCTTTAATCATTCACTTCTACTGTCAGTCCAATTCACTGTGTGAGGGAGCACAGCTTTATAGTTGGCTCAGTGTATCATGAAAATTGCATGCATGCAGTAAGTTGGAAGACGGTTTAGCAGTGTAAACGCCTATTCGTAATTTCAGCCCTAAGCTTCTATCAGTCACTCGCCAGCAGTTGCCGTTTGTGTTACAACACTTAACTTGCTCATAGTAGACCTCCTTGTATTATAATTCTGCTAATGAAGTATATGCATGTATGTAAACCTGGATATTGCCAGGTATATGTTTATGGGAGCTGACTAATTTTGAAGTTGTTTACAATTTGGATTGTTGTCAAATTCCATCCTTGGGATTGGATAATTGGAGAAGCGTGGAACAGCTCAGGCAGGATATAGGATTTATCTGTCAAATCTCAGGTTATACTATTACTGGAGTAAAACTGTATCTGTCTATCAAATACTGGTGATATAATTATAAATCCAAAAATCATGGCGTAGACGATCGTATGGGTTTTATGAATATCAAAAGGAGGTTACGACATGAGATCATACAATTTTTTAAAATTATAAATGAATCCATCTTTAGGCAATTTTCATTGTGCTGCACCATGTTCACTGCCTATAAACTGAGAATCTGAGATGCAGTTACCATTATGTGTACACTTGATTGTATATTTGTGTCACAAGAAAATGATTTCTGTTTAGCATGTAATACAGCTTTTTGAAAATGTTATAAACTCAAATTTGTTGGTCAAGAAGTGTTATGTTCTAAATTTTTTGCTGATGTAGTTGTACCTATTGTTATGAGGATGTTAATTAGAGATAGATCTCAGTGATAGTGAATGGATTAATGTTGATAAAGGATAGCTTCCCATTGAGGATACAGAGATTAGGTCCTAACATTTTTGTGATGCATAATGTATTTGACAGCTAATGTATTGGAAGCAATATGTTAAAATACATTAATTTGATGTCATCTACCCGAATCCTGAATTCATTAGATAAATGTCACATACAGATAAACCAAGTGTTGACAGACCTGCTGTAAAATAAGGAGTTGTGAGGCTTAGTCTTATAGCGCATCGCTCTCGTAGTGGGAGACTCCACCAGTCTATGATATTCGTAATTGGCTGCTATGCCCTTTTGTAATGCAATCATAATCCGTGCCTTGATACTTAACGATAGACATTTGTAGAGGGACTAAAATGTCTTCGTTTATATATCTGTAATTGCCTTTCCTCCCCATAGGAGGTCTACGCTATTGCACTTGATCATTCTAAAAAAACAACTCTGCTGTCCGCAACTTCTGATCTATCCTAGTTTTAGATGGAACCTTTGAACTTTTAGTGACAGGGTCACTGACAGTATTCCATTGACTGTTTCATATTTATATGTCTTCCTCCTTTGTTTTTATTTCATGTCTGTTTGAAAAAAAAAATGATGTATAAATTTTTGGTCGTATGGTGTGCTTTATTTTTACTTTTAAGAATTATTATTTAAATTAAATCCCATTTCAGACATGCTTCAACCCTCCATAAAATGGACAACAGCCATCGAATGTTCTACCCCAAACCCAGCCCCTTAAGGAACTACACATCACAAATAGGGGACTTACATGTTTTTGACAAGCCTTGAAACACACATTCCAGCTTTTAAAAACATTAAATGTTTTTGTTTTCTTTTATAATATCAAGTTCCATATAAACTTACCACCATCGTAGATTTGATCATATTTTTTACTCACAAATTAACGTTAAACCTTCACATTATTATCCCACACCCTCAGTCACAGTGGAATAGCCCAACTCATTGCGTACGTATGAAATATTTATGACACCCCATACGCTTACTGGGATGGGAAGCTTGTTTGCAATTATCGATATTAGCGGTAGTCTTTCATGAAACCCCAAAATTTATTAGACATTTTGGAAGACCAGTTTTAATTTCTTAGATAAAAATAATTAATATATAATGTTGGAAATGAAATAAGTTGAATTCTATGAATTGACTCAACTAAATTGTAGTCATATTGGTATAAATTTTTGAAGATAGAACGAATTAAAAAAATTTCAAAAACTCTTAGGGCTCTGAAAATCAAGACTAGTAGCCTGCCAGAGAAAATGCGCAAAAAAAAAGAATATGTTGTTTGACCACGGAGAAATTAAAATGTAAGTTGTTTTGAATGTTCTGTTTTGAGGTGAATTTCTTTGTTTTTTTCATTCATAGTATGAGAACGGGATTTGACTTTTGTTTTCATCATTCCGAGAAAAATTTAGGCCTCATTGACCAATGATATCCTCACAAGTTTTCTCGCATGGATAGCTCCACATACGCAAAAAGCATGCGTGGGGAAATGCCTTTATGTTGGAAAAAGATGTACATGTCTCGCGTAAACAGAGTCTAAGATTTCATGAAAATTCTTATAACCAAAAAGAATAAATCAAAGAAAATGGGACATTTAGTCCTTTTCTTTAGCTGTCTAAGTGGTATTTTGATATTCATACAGGATTGCAAAGTTCGGATGTGGATTTAAATCGGTGTGCTACATAAAGTATGAAAAAAAGACGTCGCGTGTTGCAAAAACATGAAATGGCAACGAAAAAAAAAAGCGGCCTTGGTTTCGCCGAATTTTCTTTCTAAAAAAGAAAAATCCCTGACCAGACAGATAAATAATCCGTACAAAAAATTAATCACCTAGATCTAGGGTTCGGTCTAAATTATATTTTTATGATTGGAAATAAGAGAATCTTAACAATCAAAAATCAGCAAAATTGCGTATGTCCAACAGAAATGTTTGAGATTTGCCTGCAGTTGATTGATGACTCGCCACATCACAACTCAATCAACAACGCGGACAAGCACGATAAATTCATCATCAAAACTTACCCAAAAAATATCACAGACAAAAAATACGATGGTAATATCCTTGGGATTACAAATACAATTTTGCAATAAATCCTTTCAAAATATTTCAATCGCGACTGTTGTGAGGAAAACATGTCAAAATAGACCTAAGAAGTGCAGTCACTTTTTCTGATTCGCACGCGGCAGGGAAAATGCTGCGGGGTGAGACATGATCGCCATATCTGCTATCATAGCTTGGGGGTTTCCCCTTTGCAGCGCGCGCTAATCTTGTAGCTAGGTAACAAAACAATTAATGCAGGCTCGCTACGTTCTTGGAATTGAAATGTCCAATAAGAGCACCTTCTAAATTCACATAACTTTAGCGAGGATTTTTTTTCAGGCAATATGAAAGGATATCTCCGTTGATTGTACACACCTTTATATCGCTCTTTCTGTCTAGGTGACCTGTCTGAGCGTCAGAGGAAAGCCCTATATTTCTCACAATGAATAAAACGTCGCGATTATATAGGCACCTTGTCGTTTATACATAGTCAATGTAGATTCATTAAAAGATTATTGGATGTAACATATTAGCTCAGTGTATGAACTTGTTCTCGTGTAGGGCCTACTCTCTTTAGATTTGGCTGTGACATTATTAAATTATCTTGCAGTTAGATTAGTTTGAATATGAGTTTCAAAAAAATAGTTGTTGAGCGTATCAATGCTTGAAAACTCCCTAATTCCACAATTCATAACTCAGTTTACTAAAGTTTGATAATTAAGTTCACAACATCTACCATTTCTTTAAGAAGCTCTATTTGTTCAAACTTAAAATGTATTGAGCTAGCGAAATAAAAACCGATTGTTAGTCAAATCTCGTTATTACATATACAATGTTAACCATGAAACTCGATACTACTACTAGATTATCGAGGGACTATGAGAAAGTTCTTACTGAAATGCCCAGTGTTCAACGAGTACATGTATAGTGCATCATAAATTGGATGCCATCACTTGTTCTAGACGTCTTATAATAATCTCGACCAAATTATTTATGGGATGTAAAATATATAACTATAAAACAGTAGGCTTATTCTTTTATATTACGAAGCATCTCTACACTAGAGGTGTCACATATCTGAATAAGTCCTTAAAAACATACATTTGAAGGACCTACAATTTGTTGATTGTGGCCCCACCCTATTGTTATAGCTGCTGGTTTAAAGTATGTTTTTATTGTACAACAGATGAAAGTATGAGGTATAAGATCTGTAAGTTCGGTCTGCAACACAATCCTATTTTCAGTAATGTCTTATGCATTATAGATAAAAATGTTGTGTACATGTTAGAGCTAATATTTTGCTTCGCAGTTTAGCAGCCATAGTAGTCGTAGCCGTAAGATATTAATATCATTAGAAATGTTTTTTATTTCTTTCTCAATTTCATTGGAATGATGGTGTACCATCTAGATGTATGTGTGTACTCAATAAGTTTATTTTTCAGTAAAGGCATGTACGACAAGATCACAACCATGATGCATTCTGAACTTCACGTTCGAACAGATTTTTCAGATTTATCAACTTGTACATTACACACTGCTACCACTTCACCCCAGCAGGGATGTTCAGACCCCTGGTGATAATTATTATTGGTTGTTTAAAAATGATCAGAAAATTTGAAAATAGACTAACAAAGTAATTGAGAATATGAGTGAAGGTTGTGAAGAATAATTGACAAAGAAATAGCGAAAGTTAATGAATATATTAAGTTGATTCTCTATGACGTCACGTTTGAGCAGCTCTCCCATTGTGAAGGTGTATTAACGGACCGCACTGCCTACAGGTTAGCATCACTCAAAATTCACATGTACGGCGTTTAAACAAACTCTCACAGCAGTCTCGACCAACCAACCCGCGGAAGCCCGCTATCTCGCCGACACAGGAGGGAAAACCAACCAGAAAGAAGCATAGAAGGTTATGTAAATTGCCAGTTAAATTGTGTCTTATTCTCATGGTTCCTTGAACTAGGAATGGTGTCAATTTGAATAAGGCAGTAATAATGGAACATAGGTTTGATGGGTAATGTATATCCAACATGCACAGGTAAAAGTTAATTATACTAAATACTTTAAAAACAGTTAAAGATACTTTATGGTTGGTTACAGTACATAACATACAATGTACATGTAGGACAAGCAGCTCGCACATGACTCCACTATGGAATCAAAATTCCTTCAACATCTACAATAACTTTGTTATTTTGTTGGGTGATTTTCTTCAAACTCTTTTTCCTACGGGTCATATTTTTCTCTTTACTTCTGTGCATTTTTTAAAGAACCAATTTTAACACCTAGGGTGATTGACTTTTCCTTCTCAGAAGGCAGCTCTGCCTCCATTGCCACACTCTACCCCTCTGTATGTTGCACTAACATATGTAACATTTGATTTATGGGCCATCACATGGTTCTTTGTATATTAACCATTTAATAATTGATAAGCTAGCCTGCCAACAGTTACACAAAGTCCTTGAAGACAAGAAATTAAGTATATATTTGTGTTTTTCTTAAGAGAGCCATAAACTTCTATATACTCTTGTTGTGTATATTGTCAGGGCACATAGCATAAGAATGTAGATGCAAAGGCGCGAACCCTGTTAGTGCAAGGTAAATACAAAAATCTATATCGGCGTATACCCCACCTCAGCCCCTCCGGCGCCCCCATCCCTAGTGGCCTGGCACCCAAAGTTGTCTGATGTGATCTCACAACACCACAAATGGAACAATACACCCTTCTGTATTAATAATAACCTTCCGCCATTTGATGACCTCAATATCTAACTAGGTTGACAGGGATCAATCTCCATTAAATTGGCAGCCTGTCTAACCACCATCCGCGCCGTGTGACCCTCATTTTATCCTCACTTGGACCTGTGCGGCTCGTCCTCTAGGTTGGTACAAGACCTGCTTTTCAAAACTCCTGAGATTATTTTGGAGGTTATTTTATTGCTTTTTCCATCCATCGTTGGTTCTTTAATGTACATTGAACTGTGATGTGCCTGTAAGTGATTTGTCCAATGGGCATTAGCCATTATATGTACAAATTGTAAAAATGCATGATAGCTTGTATAAAATAAGATATTCATATCAGTTTTCATGGCCATCAAGGTATTAATGTTCTAACCCGGTCAATGTTGCTCTTTGTAGACACTATGCGTCACTTGGGAAAACTTTTTATGTACAATTGACACGTTGCCATATGAATCACATAGTCGCTACTGGAATTGCGAGATTGAAAATGCAGAACAGAATTTAGGGATTTTAACAGAAGTGAACATAGGGTGGCCAAGACCAGGTGATGCATAGGTTGCCTTGGTAAACCTAGAATACTGAGGAGTGAAGAAAGAAAATTGTTGAAACAAAAAAATCATATTTTTCAGAAAAATTAGTTCTGTTAACTAGCGTAGCCTACAGTTACATGCAGTGTAGCATAGGATAACATGAGATTTGATCCTTGAAACCAATTTAAATCCAACGGTTGATCTTGTTAGAAGATAGTTGAACAATTATAATTTTTTCTTTCTTCTTCTTTCTTTAGAACTGTTACCAATGACAGCTTGGCGAGAAAGGAACATACAAAAGCCGGTTGAGTTCCTGTAAGGAAAAACCGGGGAACTATGGATAACACTTTCCATTTCAGCCTGCATGAAAGTAGGCCAGGAACAGAGAAGCCACTTCTGTCATTGATTTGTAGCCATAATAAAACATCACCTGGGTAGATGCCAAGCCAGAGGGGATGGGTTTCTATTGGAGCTTGTGGTAGACATTACTCTAGGTGATCAACACCAAGTTAGTCATATGACATGTAGGGCTGTTCAGACGTTAAAATATTTCAAAACTATATCTATATCGTAGTAGATTTATTTGTGTGAATGCGTCACTAACAGAGAGATGTACAGATCATCGTTTCAAACTAGAACTTGATATCGATTCGCCTCGACGTGTCAGAACTCATGGCGATCATATGTTCTAATTGGGCGGGGCCTAACATGACTGTATGAAACGTTAAATACATGTGCCTCTCATTTTGAAAATCGAAATTTTTACACACCATGAAATGAGATCAGAGGGGATGTGACAACGACCGTAACAACAGCCCATGGGAAAATAAACATGTAGGCCTACGATTCACACTTTGTCAACAAATGTAAGCTCAAACTTGCCAACTTCTAGAAGTCTGGAGGTACATGTGTACTATTAGTCAATTAATATAAAAGAAAGTCATTGAAGTTTGACTTATCAATTTTGTAACCTGGATAATTGCCTTTTTGAAGTATGCTTTGTAGGCCTACATACTTTGCTTTCAAAATCTGACGGTAATGAGGACAGACCAAATGTCACAAATCTGTAACCTTATCCAAAAACAAGGAAACTTGTCCTTAGAACTTTTATCAATCAGACATGTAATATCAGTACAGTAGCTACTAGTGTTTGTCACCAGAGGGCATTGACCCTCAGACGGATGGAAGGGTCAAATGTTGAGAAGGCTAGAGGATATGTTGGGGTGTGAAGTTCATTCTCCGCCTGTCAGTCAAGGGAGATACATGTGTATGTATGCAGGTCTGTGTGATTGAAGTAGATTACAAATGTACTTATACGGCTGGCTTTATTGAATATACATGAGGGGGCCTATGTTACAAGTATGAACACGTAGTAGTGTGTATTATATTTCACTTCCTGATAAGGTGAAAATCACATTTGAAGAATCATTCATATATAGCCTTGCTTTAAAGTTCATTTCAACATTTCATAATCGCGTATTTAACAGGAAGTTAATAAAATTGGAAATACATGTAGATACGTCATGTAGGCCTATTTCCTTTTATATTTTATTGTAATTGGAACCTAGTGCCATATAATATCAAAAAGAATGTTGAGGTTTATATTTCTTGAAAGTTCAAAATTCAATTCAAGTAACCAATAAAAACTAGACCTCAAAAGTACTTTTTGATATTTAATGACAGTTAGCTTACATAGTAAATATTTGAAATATACCAGCAAGTGATTCCTCATGTTTCCTTTGAAAGCTGTCCATAAAAAAGAATTCTATTCTAGGGCCGAAAATAAACTATTAATTGGTTATTCAATCTGCCAATAAACATTATTTGTAATGATATTCATGTGTATAAACAGGAGGACTGTAAAAGGGAATACTAAAATCACAGGGAAGTTCCTGCAATAAAAATAATGAATATTATTCTAAGTCTTTCCAAGTTTGGATACTTCCTCAATCTTCAAGTTCACTGACCCGTCTGGGCGATTCAATGCTAGAAAATTTGAGGCTTGACACCATTTTGCAGCTTTTCTTATTAAACAAATATATAAGCTTACGTATGTTGAAATTTGTAAAAGTACATCCATGTCTGTGAGGCCTAAATTTTGTAGGCCTATCTGTACTTTTTTTTTTTGGGGGGGGGGCTCAAATTTCACCATTGATATTAAATACAAATGTAACTTTTCAATCATAACAAAACAGTTTTCACTAATTATTTAAATAGTAAGTAGGCTAGAAACATTTTTAAGAAGTCAAATTTGTCTGCGTTTTGTAATCGACCTGAGGCACAAAATCCTGTCAATCATTATACCCAGTCATGAACACGAAGGGATGATAATCCATCCCCTGCTCCTGATGACCTCTTCAGGTCAGTCTGGTAGCTCCATTTGAATTAAGGTGTTAGGTCAAGAGGTCAAGATGAAGATAACAAGATGACCTCCTTTCTGAGTGGAAAACTAGAAGGTAAACAAGGAAGGATACAGTCCTCAAATTTGGCCAAATGAATGTCTGTTATTTTGTACCACTTCAGAAGACAAAATGTTTATGTGAAGAACAATGTCAGTTCCTGAAAAATAAAAATTATTTTTACCAATGAATTTTACAGAGATTGTAATTTACTCTAATGTTCAAGGGATTCAAATGAATTATTCAAAGTATTTCCTCATATTATTCCAATTATATTTAAGTGTACATGTACTTGTACAGACCTACACCAAAGCTCAATCAAAATTGAGGCTCGAAGTTTACCCTGCTACCTGGCCAGAAATTCTGTGCAAGGGTTGTTTTAGGCATGGATATATCCATGTTTTAGGTTATGTTTGAACTTTAGAGTATATAGATTTGGCAGTACTCTTGAGGCAAAAAGATATTTGTCTTCAGATAATTATTACATTTATTGTGATCAATAGGAGTGGAGTAGATGCAAGAAGGTCATGATTTCGCCTAGTAGTGTCCATCCATGGTATACTCAAGGAGCTTCAAACCCATTCATTATAAATTTATTATGATGTTAATAACCTTTGAAATGATACATGTGAGTGTTTTACTCTGTTGCAGACAAGGAAATAAAGTGACATAAATCTAGCACTAGGAGGTATTCCAAATTCCAAATTTATTGAGCACGGGTGTAACTTTATCCTCTTAATTTTCTTCACCCAGTCTGGCCAGTAATGCAAATAATAAATAATTTTCCAACCTTCTATTTAGGCCATTAAAGCTTGACCTTTGCAAGGAGTTTGGTAGCCAAGATAGATGCCATGTGAAATATATTGTCAGATTTACGACTCCTAATTGTACCTCATGGGAGGCTTGGAAAGCAAACTGCATTGACGACTCTACACACTGAGCCTGGTATTCTCTCTTATATATCCATGCTTCCACAGTTTCTTTTGTAGCTTCTCAAGTATTCTTGAGTATATGTTTCAAGAAAAATACACAATTTCAAGCAAATGATAAGGATTTTTTCATAAAAAAAACAAAAACCAAAACATCAAATATTCTTTTTAAATTCATCTAATTAAGGTTTAAATTGGTTAAAATAAACAATTTACAGCTTCAGTATAAAGAAGTAGGCCCCTTTCATGTATTTAAGCAATTTTAAAGATTGTACTCTTATAATAATAGGGAAATTTCAAAATTTATTCAAGTATATGTGTGATTATCTTGGAGGACAGAATAATCGATTATTGTTTACATTGATTTAATTGTCTATATCAGGCGCGGATCCAGAAATGGACTTTTACTGGCGGGGGGGGGGGGGGCTAAAAGGTACAGTACCTTAAGATTTTTTCACGTCACATTTTTTTTCACGGCCTGATAAGCGGGGGGAGGGGGGGTTGAAAATTTCAAACGTACTTCATATAGGGTAGGGTAGGGTCAGTCATCCTATTGTTCGGCCCAAAGAATGACAAGCAAAAAAAAAAAAAAATGTTTTTCAGATTTTAACGTGGTGCACTAGCACCCCCCCCCCCGGATCCGCGGCTGTATAGAATGACATTTTTACATCTAATATTAAGCCTTACCCTTTCACAGAATTGATTGCGGAGACTATCTACCGGGATAACGTATCTCTAGAAACCCCTTTATGGGGTTCACGGGAAGTAACAAAAAAAACAAAAAAACTGTGAAGATTTGCGAAGATTCTCAGTCTTCTAGAAGAACCATTTGAGGGCCCTGACGGGGCACTAGAATTTGTCTTCTCTGATAGATGAGAACCCGTCAGAGGCCGAATGAAGATCTCGATAGAGCCCGACGAGGCTGTTTGGTTCTTAGCAATGAAGGATGTGATAGGAATCAGACGAACACCATATCTCTCCCAACGAAAAAGACCAGGAGATATTGAGAGAGCATGTAGCGAAACTCCTCCTTTGCCCAGAGACTATTGCTAGGAGAAAGCTTGTCTTAATGGACAGATTTAACAGGGAAATCGAGTTCAAAGGCTCGAACGGTGGCTTGGACAAAGCCTCCAAGACTTTGGGAAGACTCCAGGCTGGAGTCAAGGGCTTAGAAATAGGGCGTTTAAAGAAAAAGGCCCTAAGCAACGCCGAGAGCTGGTGGGGGGCGGTCGAGACCGATCCCCCATAAGCAAAAACCAGTAAGAATGGCCGAAATAGCCGAACGATACCCTCGAATCGTCGAGAGAGACCTACCCTTATCGAACAGAGAAATAAGGAAATCGGCAAAAAGAGGCAAAGGAGTCTCCCTGGGGGACCCTCCAAGAGGTTCGCACCAGGCAAAGAAAGCCTCAAGGTGCGAATTGTATACAATCCTAGTCGACTTCCGTCTACTTTCAACTAGCAGTTCCGCTGCTCGGTCTGAAAAGCCTTCATCCCTAGTCCGCTGGCCGATAGAGGCCATGCAGTTAGATGAAGGTGCGATGGATTCGCATGTAGAACCCCCGACAACTGTTGAGAAACTAAGTCCGGTACGGCCGGAAGGGGCAGCGGCTCCCCTGCTAACAGGAGTAACAGATCCTGAAACCAGAAAGAAAGCAGAAGTCTCCCTAATTCGGGAGCAAAAACCGAGGAAGTCTGTTGTTCAGGGATAGAAAGTCTGCTATCAGATTGTCCTCCCCCGGAAAGTGGGAGGCAACCGGAACGATCTTCTCCCG
>CALNVZ010000174.1:16240219-16308624 GCA_940671915.1 Paracentrotus lividus
TTCACTAACAGCGAAAAATGGTGTGAAAGCAGGACCTCCGAAATGGCGACAAGAAGCCAATCGTCTAAGAATGCGAAAATCCGAAGGCCCTTGCCCCTGAGGAAAGACATCAAAGCCGAGACCACCCTGGTGACGACTCTGGGAGCGGGACGAAGACCGAAAAGAAGGACTTTGAAGCGAAAAGTCTCCTTTCCTACAGCAAACCCCAAAAGATCCCTCGACGAAGGGTCTATTGGGATGTGGAAATAGGCATCGCTCAGGTCGAGGGACACCGCAAAGTCGTCCTGATCGAGAGCCGGAAGAATAGAGGCTAGATGGTCCATCCTGAAGGGTGACTTTGCGATGTGCCTGTTGATCCTCTTCATATTGAGGATCATCCTGAGCGAGCCTGAACATTTGGGGATCACAAAAACGGGGGAGAGACACAGAAGGTCGTGATCCCTCACCCGTCCGACAGCGTCCTTTTTCAGGAGTGAGGTTTCTTCCGAAACAGTATGTTCCTGAAAAAGGATCGATTGCGGCGGTGATCGACTTCGGATAACACCCCTTGAAAGAGGCTCTTCTAGAACTATCCGAAGTCCGTTCTTGATCACGGAGAGGACGCAGACATCGTCCGTGATCGACTTCCAAGCCGGAAGAAACTTCCGAAGTCGAACGTCCACACCGCGATGATCTCCAAGCGAACTCGGGAAGTCATCTGGAAAAATGCTTCCCGCCCCGACGAAAGGGCTGAATCTTCGAAGCCTCGGGAAGAGCCCTACACCTCACGTCCTCGACGAGGAGTCTGGTCTTGAAAGACACCTGTCGACATAAGAATCATGAGAAAGGTCGGTTACCCTACGATCCTAGGAGGAGCTGCCGGGCCGACCGGGCAGGACGGGAGCCCTCTTGTCTTCTTCTTCTTGCCCTTCCTGAAAAGAGGAGCTTTGAAGAAGCCAGGTTTAAACCAACCTAGAGGACGATGGGGCCTGACGAACATCTCTAATAGATGTAGACAGTTCCCTGCGGCCTTCTTACGTAGTCAACTTCTTATAGCAAGAGTCTGCCAAGTTGCTCCGCAAAGGAAGGGGAAGTCACGTCAATCTCTTGACCATATCGGATGAGGGATTGCTTGATATGAGAAGTCTCAAGCACATGAACCTCTCACGGGCATTATCCAGCAAGGTGGATGTAGCCCGCAACTGAGAAAACAACGGGAGAAGAAACTCCCTAAGGCCAGAGAATCTCACGCCCACTGGCGGAGAAAGGCCCAACTCGTGGGCGAAATGTCAAAAACAGACTTTGTCAGATTTCGAAAAGGTAGTCTTCCCGATCTTATCGAAAAACATCAGCCAACTTCAGGACCTCCGGGGAGATGCGCTTTGGTTGTAAAGGACCATCGTCCCCTTCCACAAAGATACCCGAAATTGTCTCAGAATATCTTGTGAGCTTTCCTAGGTTAAGTAGAAGTACAAGACGAATTCTCTCTTTATGAATGTCCTGTACTCGAAGCTGAAAAGACGTAATAGCTTTCGACCTACCCGAAAAGAAACTTTACGCCCCTCCGAAGTTTCAGGGTCACTTCCGACCTCTGGAACGTATTTATGAAATAAGCCTGTGACTCGCTTCGCCAAAGAAGCTCTACAACGACTTCAGGTACAACTTCGTCGGATGAAATATCCACCGAAGCATTAACCTGGGAGGGATCCGCGTATCAACCATAACCGAATGGCGGTACAAGGGAGTCGGATGAGATTCAAACCATGAGTCGTGAGAATCAGCCACCGAAACGATCTCATCGTCTGACGAGGAAGCATCCAGCTCCTCACAAGGAGGGTGGGCACCACCCATAGAGGTGAGTCGGAAGTGGTGACGTACTCGCTGTCTCGTAACGTTAACCCACTCGCAAACCTCCGGAGGTACACCCAAACTACCAGATCGGCATCCGGGAGTTGATGTCTACCCGAAAAGGAAGTGTCCAACCTGAGGGGGACAGGGTTCCTAACGAAAACCGGATCCGGGTTCTGCGGCAACGAACGAAGTCGCTCTGAACACCGAAGGCGCCCGACTGTAAAGGGGCACTGATCCGCGCGGAACCGGATCGGATCCGAAACTGCAAGTCTACGACGCTTCACTACGGAAGAGCCCGCCTCAGATGCGGTGCGATCCGAAAGGAAACCGACTTGGAAGACGGGTGTTGGCTTCAAAAAGAAACGCCCGCCTATAACGGACCCTGGCTCCGAACAGAAATCGGAGCGGGATCCGGAAAACGTTCACGCCTCACCGACGTAGTATCCGAAAGGAAGGGGACACACTCCGATCTTAAAAACGGAGAGAGACGGACCCCCGCCACCAAAGGTGGTGACCGGACATTGTCGGGGACGTCCCGCTCTACCGGATACCCGCCGACAAGTAACAAAGCGACGGCTTTGGACGTGTCAGCCGGGCTAGTGAGGAACCGACGTGCGGCCTACTATCCGAGGATACAGGTCCGCCTTGGACGGTATTCACTCCCAAAACCGGTACGGAAACCGACTTGCGGATCCGATTACCTCAGTTTAAGGGAACGGCGCCGATATCCGTTTGAAAACGGAGAGATACGGACCCCGCCATCAAAGGTGGCGACCGGATATAGTCGGGGACGTCCCGCTCTGCCGGATATCCGCCGACAAGTAACAGAGCGACGGCTCTGGACATGTCATCCGGGCTAGTGAGTAACGACAAGCGGCCTACTATCCGAGGATATAGGTCCGTCTTGAACGGTACTCACCCCCAAAACCGGTACGAAACCGACTCGCGGATCCGATTTACCTCAGTTAAGGGTACGGCGCCGATATCCGCGTCGGTCAAACTCGATAGAGAAACCGAGCTCGATCCGGTTATGCCAGGCGAAGCCTGAGGCACAATGGGATTCGGCACCGTGAGAGAAATGAACCCAGCACCTTCAGCCTGAACTGAATTAGCCAGTGAACGGCCACCGTTGATGAAACCGATGTAGTAACCGTTTATGACCTCCGTTAGTCGAACGGGCAAAGGATTATGGAACTCGGCGGCGAGGGCCGTGAGTCCGCTCATCACCTGGACGCTGTGCCAAACCTGTCAGGTATCAACGGTCCCGTATTTGAGGGACCGACGATCCCGAGCAGCGAGGTTTTGTCCGCCAGTGTTCGACCCAAATATACTACCCCGCAAGTCCGAGGGTGGTGAAGAAGGAGAAGGACGGCGTCTAAGCCTCTTCAAACGACAAGCCTCTCACCCCTGCAGGGGGACTTCTCAGAAGAAAACACACGCCTGCTCGCTAATTTCTTCCCGCTTCTTCTTATTTGAAGAAGACACGAGAAGAAAATAGACAAGACGAATCTGTAAATAAAAGAGAAAGAAAAGTGTTAATACACAAAGGGGGTAAATAGGCGGGTCTAACAAAGAAGCGGAGCACAAAACTCTGTGCGCCGCAAAACACACACAACACTCAAACGTAAACCACGACACGTATTACATACACGCAGTAATGAACGTACGAAAGTCTACGGGAAGAGAGCGCGTGAAAGTAAACGATCACCGAGAGATAAAAGCTATCAAATCTCGGTAAAACCAAAAAACTAGACCCAAAAAGAGAGCTCAGAATACTCAATATGATTATCCTGAGAAATATAACCTCTCAAAACACCGCAAGGTAGTCCCAAAAAGGGAGAAAAACACGCTATTTTTGGCGCAGGCAAAATACACGACTTATCTCGACGGAGGCGAAGAGATTAGAGGAAGAGTATCAGATTGCGCGCGGCCGCATCCTTATCAATGGAGGGCGCCATTCAAGGGGGGTGGGGGTAAATAGGCAAATAATAAGGCAAAAATATTTCGGTGAAAATTTCGAATTAGTGGCGATTTGAGGTCAAATAGCAATGGTAGGCAAATGTATAGTTCTATTGAAGTAAATTAGAATATAACTGTAATATGAATGACAAAAAATGACTGCATGGTTTGTTGATATTAACATGCAATCAAATCATATGAGTTGGCTACAGCTTATAATATGGTAAAGATATTTAAAATGCCTCTATGAGTCTTCTCTACTGTGTACACTTTCATACATGTACCAGGGATATTTCCCTGCATGTACATAACACAAAATTTCTTCAGTGATTGAAGAAAGTTATTAAGGGTACTGTTTGAAACTTATTTCATATTGAAATTTTTCATGACACAAACTGCAAATTTTTAATTTGCCTCAATTTAAACACAAAATGACATGGAACAATGCATAAAACTCTGTTTTGTAGAAAAGGCATCAAACATAATGCCAATTATAATGAATATATAGCCTACATGACACAAACATTAATTATTTTATCCTTGAACTTTTTTACTTTTGATAGTTCCTAAAAAGCTCATTTAGTCTATTTCCTATCCCCCGAACTTTCCTCTAATTTATAGCACCCGATTTACCGTCTCTCATTCTCATTAGACCAGTAATTAATTATCCCCGAGTGTGCAGCGATTCAAGGTTGGTTCAATATACCAGTGTTAAGACCTGACCACCATTTCATAGTGAGATAATAAATTAGTATAATCCTCATTATTTTCATTCCCAAACAGTGGATTATACAAAAGAGCTCATGTCGACCACTGAATTGGTTCATTCCCCTAGGTTTACAGGAGGCATTAAGTCCATAGCCACTGAATGGGTTAATCAAATGATTTGAGGCTTGATTATTTAAATAAAAACTAGCTTCATCCCCTTGCTTAGATAAATATTCAACAAAATCTGAATTTCATATTAATTTTTCAAGATTTAAAATACGTCCAAATACGCATCCATGTAACAAGTCACACATGACATTAAAAACAGGGTTTTGCAGGCCGTACTTAGTCAAAAATAATTTAATGTTTATCATTTAAAAAGCTATATTGACATTTTGATTATTTGTAAATTAAATCAGTGCACTTGCAGGCTATCATAAAAAGTGCATTGCACTTTGAAAGGGCAAATATTTTAGACATGGGTGATATTTATGACATAAAAATATTTTTATTAAAATTCACTTTGCTCTGAATCTTCTTTTATTAATATAGGCCCTATGTTTATCATACATATATACATGTAGCTATTAACAGTACAAATGTACCTCTATTTTACTCTCTCTTTTGGGGGGATGGTCACTTCATGTGGGGGAGGGGCAGTTGTCTAGGGGCAGATTTCCTGATACCATATAGCCTACATGTGTACATCAACAATTCATGTAGGGCCTACATTGAAAATATAGGCATGAATTTCATCAACTTGCCAGGTTGACCCTAAACTTATAAGCTAACTTGACTTTTCCTGTTACATGTATGAGTCTTTTTCATCTTTCCGACTGTGCTGGGAAAATAACAAATTTTCAATTAAGGGCCCAGGTCAAAGTTGTAAAACAGGTTTACATTTAGTTTTCAAAGAGATTGGTGTGAGTCAATTCTCACACCAGTTAGTGAATACGAGAGACAAGGAAAAAGGGAAGAGGTTCGATTTGTAATAAATAGACCTAGATAATTACAAAATTTAAATCCAGAGAAATATTATGATAGCTCTCTCCAGTCAACTTTCAGGAAAACAGCTTCTGAATACACACTGCCAGAAACAGGGACAGTCCAATGAATTCTGTGAAAGGGTAGGCTTATATTAGATGTAAAAATGTCATTCTATACAGCCGCGGATCCAGGGGGGGGGGGGTGCTAGTGCACCACGTTAAAATCTGAAAAACATTTTTTTTTTTTTTTTGCTTGTCAATTCTTTGGGCCGAACAATAGGATGACCTGACCCTACCCCTATATGAATACGTTTGAAATTTTCAACCCCCCCCCCCCCTCGCTTATCAGGCCGTGAAAAAAAATGTGACGTGAAAAATCTTAAGGTACCTTGTACCTTTTAGCCCCCCCCCCCCCCCCCCCCCGCCGTAAAAGTCCATTTCTGGATCCGCGCCTGATATAGACAATTAAATCAATGTAAACAATAATCGATTATTCTGTCCTCCAAGATAATCACACATATACCTTGAATAAATTTTGAAATTTCCCTATTATTATAAGAGATACAATCTTTAAAATTGCTTAAATACATGAAAGGGGCCTACTTCTTTATACTGAAGCTGTAAATTGTTTATTTTAACCAATTTAAACCTTAATTAGATGAATTTAAAAAGAATATTTGATGTTTTGTTTTTGTTTTTTTATGAAAAAATCCTTATCATTTGCTTGAAATTGTGTATTTTCTTGAAAACTATACTCAAGAATACTTGAGAAGCTACAAAGAACTGTGGAAGCATGTGGATATATAAGAGAAATACCAGGCTCAGTGTGTAGAGTCGTCAATGCAGTTTGCTTTCCAAGCCTCCCATGAGGTACAATTAGGAGTCGTAAATCTGACAATATATTTAACATGGCATCTATCTTGGCTACCAAACTCCTTGCAAAGGTCAAGCTTTAATGGCCTAAATAGAAGGTTGGAAAATTATTTATTATTTGCATTACTGGCCAGACTGGGTGAAGAAAATTAAAGGATAAAGTTACACCCGTGCTCAATAAATTTGGAATTTGGAATACCTCCTAGTGCTAGATTTATGTCACTTTATTTTCCTTGTCTGCAACAGAGTAAACACTCACATGTATCATTTCAAAGGTTATTACATCATAAATAACTTTATAATGAATGGGTTTGAAGCTCCTTGAGTATACCATGGATGGACACTACTAGGCGAAATCATGACTTCTTCGCATCTACTCCACTCCTATTGATCACAAAAATGTAATAATTATCTGAAGACAAATACTTTTTGCCTCAAGAGTACTCGCAAATCTATACTCTAAAGTTCAAACATAACCTAAAACATGGATATATCCATGCCTAAACAACCCCTTGCACAGAATTTCTGGCCAGGTAGCAGGGTAAACTTCGAGCCTCAATTTGATTGAGCTTTGGTGTAGGTCTGTACAAGTACATGTACACTTAAATATAATTGGAATAATATGAGGAAATACTTTGAATAATTCATTTGCATCCCTTGAACATTAGAGTAAATTACAATCTCTGTAAAATTCATTGGTAAAAAAATAATTTTATTTTTCAGGAACTGACATTGTTCTTCACATAAACATTTTGTCTTCTGAAGTGGTACAAAATAACAAGACATTCATTTGGCCAAATTGAGGACTGTATCCTTCCTTGTTTACCTTCTAGGTTTTCCACTCAGAAAGGAGGTCATCTTGTTATCTCATCTTGACCTCTTACCTAACACCTTAATTCAAATGGAGCTACCGACTGACTGAAGAGGTCATCAGGAGCAGGGGATGGATTATCATCCTTCATGTTCATGACTGGGTATAATGATTGACAGGATTTTGTGCCTCAGGTCGATTACAAACCAGACAAATTTGACTTTTAAAAATGTTTCTAGCCTACTTACTATTTAAATAATTAGTGAAACTGTTTTGTTATGATTGAAAAGTTACATTTGTATTTAATATCAATGGTGAAATTTGAGCCCCCCCCCCAAAAAAAAAAAAAATACAAGAATAGGCCTACACAATTTAGGCCTCACAGACATGGATGTACTTTTACAAATTTCAACATACGTAAGCTTATATATTTGTTTAATAAGAAAGCTGCAAAATGGTGTCAAGCCTTCAAAGTTTTCTAGCATTGAATCGCCCAGACGGGTCCAGTGAACTTGAAGATTGAGGAAGTATCCAAACTTGGAATAGACTTAGAATAATATTCATTATTTTTATTGCAGGAACTTCCCTGTGATTTTAGTATTCCCTTTTACAGTCCTCCTGTTTATACACATGAATATCATTACCAATAATGTTTATTGGCAGATTGAATAACCAATTAATAGTTTATTTTCGGCCCTAGATAGAATCCATTTTTTATGGACAGCTTTCAAGGAAACATGAGGAATCACTTGCTGGTATATTTCAAATATTTACTATGTAAGCTAACTGTCATTAAATATCAAAAAGTACTTTTGAGGTCTAGTTTTTATTGGTTACTTGAATTGAATTTTGAACTTTCAAGAAATATAAACCTCAACATTCTTTTTGATATTATATGGCACTAGGTTCCAATTACAAATAAAATATAAAAGGAAATAGGCCTACATGACGTATCTACATGTATTTCCAATTTTATTAACTTCCTGTTAAATACGCGATTATGAAATGTTGAAATGAACTTTAAAGCAAGGCTATAAATATGAATGATTCTTCAAATGTGATTTTCACCTTATCAGGAAGTGAAATATAATACACACTACTACGTGTTCATACTTGTAACATAGGCCCCCTCATGTATATTCAATAAAGCCAGCCGTATAAGTACATTTTGTAATCTACTTCAATCACACAGAACCTGCATACATACACATGTATCTCCCTTGACTGACAGGCGGAGAATGAACTTCACACCCCAACATATCCTCTAGCCTCTCAACATTTGACCCTTCCATCCGTCTGAGGGTCAATGCCCTCTGGCTGACAAACACTAGTAGCTACTGTACTGATATTACATGTCTGATTGATAAAGTTCTAAGGACAAGTTTCCTTGTTTTTGGATAGGTTACAGATTTGTGACATTTGGTCTGTCCTCATTACCGTCAGATTTTGAAACAAAGTATGTAGGCCTACACAGCATACTTCAAAAAGGCAATTATCCAGGTTACAAAATTGGATAAGTCCAACTCATGACTTCTTTTATATCTATAGACCTAATAGTACACATGTACCTCCAGACTTCTAGAAGTTGGCAAGTTTGAGCTTACATTTGTTGACAAAGTGTGAATCGTAGGCCTACATGTTTATTTGCCCATGGGCATGTTGTTACGGTCGTTGTCACATCCCCTCTGGATCTCATTCATGGAGTGTGCAAAAATTTGATTTTCAAAAATGAGAGGCACATGTATTTAACGTTTCATACAGTCATGTTAGGCCCCGCCCAATTAGAACATTATGATCGCCATGAGTTCTGACACGTCGAGGCGAATCGATATCAAGTTCTAGTTTGAAACGATGATCTGTACATCTCTCTGTTAGTGACCATTCACACAAATAAATCTACTACGATATAGTAATAGTTTTGAAATATTTTACGTCTGAACAGCCCTACATGTCATATGACCTAACCTTGGTGTTGATCACCTAGAGTCTGTCTACCACAAACTCCAATAGAAACCCATCCCCTCTGGCTTGGCATCTACCCAGGTGATGTTTTTATTATGGCTACAAATCAATGACAAAGTGGCTCTCTGTTCCTGGCCTACTTTCATGCAGGCTGAAATGGAAAGTGTTATCCATAGTTCCTGGTTTTCTTACAGGAACTCAAGGCTTTTGTATTTTTCTCCAATGTCATGGTAACAGTTCTAAAGAAGAAGAAGAAAGAAAAAAAAATTGTTCATCTTCTAACAAGATCAAGTTGGATTTAATTGGTTCAAGGATCAAATCTGCATGTTATCTATGCTCACTGCATGTACATGTAGGCCTACTAGTTACAAACTAATTTTTCTGAAAAAAAATCATGATTTTTTGTTTCAACAATTTCTTTCTTCACTCCTCAGTATTCTAGGTTTACAGGCAACCTACATCACCTGGCTTGGCCCAATATTTTCACTCCTGCTTACATTTTCATCTCGCATTCAGTAGGACTAAATTGATTCATTTGGCATCGTGTCAATTTACAAAATTTCCCAGGTGACGCATAGGCCTACAAAAGCAACATTGAGGGTTAAATTAAATATTGATGCAGAAAACTGTATGAATTTTATTTTAACAAGCTGATTGATTTTTACAATTGTAATATAGGCTAATGCCCATGGAAAATCATTACGAGGCATCACAGTCATGTAAATTAAAGAACAAGATGGATGGAAAAACATAAAATACCTCCAAAAATATAACGGAGTTTCTGAAAAGCAGGTCTTGTACAACCAAGGACGGCCACGTCCAAGTAGAAATGAGGTCACTGGGTCATGGGTTCACAGGCTGCCTAATTTAATGGATTGACCCTGCCAATCCCTAAAGGTTATTTGAGGTCATAATCAGTGTATTTATACAGAAGGGTGTATTGTTTCCATTTGGGTGTGTGGTCACACTACACTTGTGCCAGCCTAAGGAATGGGGGGGGGGGGGGTGGGGTATACCCATAGATTTTGTTTCTTGCACTAACAGGGTTGGCTTGCATCTACATCTTATGTATGCACAATATAAATCAAACAGGTTTGAAGTATCCTCAAGAAAACAAATTTACTTAATTTTGTCTCAAGGACTTTTGTACTGTAGGCCTAGTACAATATTAATGGTCAACATACAAAAGGTTGGCCCAAAAATGTAATATTTAGTGCAACATACAGAGGGGTAGAGTGTGGAAGAGCAGAGCTGCCTTAAAGGAAAAGTTCACCCTGGGTTTAAATTGGTTTTTAAAAATGCAGAAAAGTAAAAGAAAAATATGAGGGAAGGTTTGAAGAAAATCAACCAAAAAATAACAAAGTTATTAATGTTGAAAATTTTGATTCTGTGACGTCATGTGCGAGCTGCTTTCCTACATGTACATGTATGTTATGTACTGTAAATACCATAAAGTATCTTTTTTTAAAGAATTATATTAATTATTTTACCTGTGCAGTTGATATACCATCAAACCTATGTTCATTATACATGCCTCTATCAAATTGACCCATTCCTAAGTCAAGAACCATGAAATAAGACAAATTTATTGGGAATTTACATACACTTCACATGGGAGAGCTGCTCAAACGTGACGTCATAGAATCAAAACTTTAAATATATTCATAACTTCGCTATTTCTTTGTCAATTTTCTTCAAACTTTCACTCATATTTTTATTTTATTTTTTCTGCATTTTTTAAAACCAATAAATTCCAGGGTGAACATCCCCTTTAAGTGTACATGTGTAATGACAGTTTAAATTGAAAATCTTTCGAGTGAAGTTTCAGAAATGCATCATGGTGTGGACTGTCGTACATGCCTTTACATAAACTTTGTACACATACATCTAATGGTACATCATTCCATGAAATTGAGAAGAAAAAAAAACTTTTAATGTATTAATCTGGCTGACACATATGGCATGCCATAGGGAATCAAATATTATACATTCCACTTTAACAAATATATATTTCTCTTTTACAAAACCATTTCACTCCAAGAAATATACATATCTCTTTTACAAATTTATTTCATTCTACTTTAAAAATATGTTTCACTAAAATATATGTCCTTTTTAAAGAAAATACATTTCACTTTTAAAAAAATATATAATATTTTATATATATGTTTCACTTTTCACAAAATAATATATTTTATTTGTCACAAAATATATATGTTCACTTTTCAAAAAATATATTTATCTTTAAACAAAAATATTTACTTCTCTTTTGTAAAGAAAAATACATTTCACTTTTCACAAAACAAATATGCTTCACGATCAAAAAAAAAAAAGTGTTTTACTAAAAAAATACATTCCACTTTTCATAAAAGACATGTATCTCACTTCAGTACATGGAACCCTTCTTGACCGCATCGCATTGTTTATTTAGCTCTCCACGCATACGTTACAAATTCGTGTATGTTTACACTGCATGTGCGAGTGCGTGTACGAACGCACAGTGACACTATAATTCATTCCTCTATCGCAGTAACCTTTTCACTCGATTTAAAAAAAAATATGTTTCACTTTATTAAAAAAAATACATGCCTCATTTTTCTAAACCGAAAGGAGGCGCTACATAGCAGACGCGCGGGTTGATGGCCACATTATGCAGCTCATTGCCATTTTGTAATAATAGTATTTTATGAGTCAATCACTGCCCCGCGCAGCATGCATAAACAAAAAATGATTAGTTAATAACTGATTAGCCCAATGTTCATTTCAGTTTGTAAGCTTTAGTATATCATCGATTATAATAGAAAATAGATCAATAGGCCTACATAGAAATGCCTGCTTATCACAGTTCCTAGGAGTTCTTCTTTCCATCATTTTTTGTGCTCACAATATGATTAAAATACATACAAAACAAACAGATCAAACAGTAAATGTCATTTAATACATTTAATTCGCTTGCAGATAATTCTTGATGTAGTTGAATTATTATACAGAAGCGCCTGCCCCTGACTAAGTAAAGTCAAGGCTTGACGTACCAGGTGAGGCAGACATTATATACAGTTTTGCTCAGAAGTATTCATACCCCTAGAATTTTTTGGGGTTTTTTCCTTTGTATCTTTCAGCAAATTCCATTTTTTCCATAACGAATGATATAAAACGGTTATGATAGACTTGACAAATGCAACATACACATTTTTAGACAAATTTCTTTTTTATTATACTTTATTTCACATTTATGGTAAAAAAGCATGTCACAAGTATTCATACCCCTATGTATTAACACATATGTAAAATAACTGTAGTTATCGTTCGCAAGACTATTACTTGTGATTACAGCTTCCAGACGTCTTTTGTAGTTGGCGACCAAGTTCCTGCATGTGCTCACTGGGATTCTGGCCCACTCCTCTTCAACATTGACTCCAGGTCCTTCCGGCTGGATGGTCTTCTGGCCGTTATCTTCATCTTCATCTCTCCACAGGTTCTCTATGGGGTTGAGATGGGCTTTGGCTTGGTCATTCTAAAACGCTGATTGCAATGTCTACGAGCCATTTCTTGACTTTATTTTCAACCAACATGGCTTAGAAATGTGGCATAACATGTTACAACAATTCAGGTAGCACCTGGACACACAATATGAGTGGCAAAATACTTTTACCAGGAACCAACCGTTACCTTAGTGCTTCAGGGAGGATAGGGGTATGAATACTTATGAAACAGGATAAAAAACAGAACTATTACCACAGATTACATAATATTCACCTGTCCATATCAAATATACCCTGGAATGTTGCATAACAATTATTTCTACTTGAATATTGGTGAAATTAATCATCCAAGCAACTTGGAGCAAAAAATTTGAAAAATGTAGTTTTTTTCCCAGGGGTATGAATACTTCTGAGCACAACTGTAGTATTTTTTGGAGTTCGTTTTTTTTCTGGCTTGTGTTTTTTAATGGAATTGTATTATTCCCGCGAACACTACAAGTAAGGAGCCCTTAGTTATATATAAAAAAAAGGATTAATTTGTTACCGAACATCATTTCTAAAACATGTCAAATGTATTCAAGTATGAAAAATGAATCGTTCAATCGGTTATAATATTTTGTTGAAGCGCTTTTAGAGCAGTTGTTAAAACTGGAAAAGCGCTATATGAATAACCAGATATTATTATCATTATACAGCCTAATTCGTTCTAATTTGTTACCCCAGTCAATTACCACCCCCCCCCCCAAAAAAAAAACAACAAACAAACAAACAAAACAAAACAAAACAAAAAGACCAAAAAACAAAACAAGATCGTTTAATGATAGCTGTCTGGATCTATTAATGTCTTATTCAATATGGATCACAACACGCGCGTATTATATCGATTCTTAAATTAGGGGACCAAGCATATTTATCATTTATTTATTCATTTAATATATATTGATCTTAAATTTAGAATTCAGGGGACGTCATTTTTTTCTAATTTCCATGCATTCTGGTCACTTTACAAAGAATAAAATTTCCCCTCATGCTTCTGCGCTCACATTCGTTTTCAAAGGGGTTTAATTAATACATTATGTTCCTGAGGAATTATATGAAAACGCATAAAATGTTATGTTGTTTAAAGATCACTCATATAGAGAAGATTTTCCGCTCACGCTTCGCTTCCGCAAATATTCTTTTTGAGATGGGGGGGGGGGAGGGTGATAGGCCTACTTCATATTCATGGAGATTTTCTCCCTATGAAAGCTACTTCAAATAAACAAAAATAGGCTTCAAGTGCCTTGATTTCACTCAATCAATCAAAATATATCAATGGGGAAGAAAACTAATAGGACTTCTTCATAATATTTCATAAAGTCTTTTAAAATTTTAGACATAGGCCTATGTTTCCCAGGCGCCATCATTTAAAAAGTGCGCAGGAGCGCCAAATTCAGGTTGAGCCACATGATCAAGACCTTACTCAATCAGGTAGGCAGATCTACGCTTCTGTCCAATAATAACTGTAACATAAAATTATCTGAAAACGAGTGTGTTCTAGGACATTTATGTGTTTGTTTGGTTGCTTGTTTTTTTAAAATCAGATTATTGTGAACACAAAACATGAAGGAAAGAAAGAACTCCAAGCACAAAGTGAGAGAGCACACATTTCTATTTATCCATCTATTTTCTATTATAATTAAATAAATAAATCGATTATAGCCCCCAAAATGAAATGAAACATAAATAATGAACTAATAAATTTGACATACTCAGTATCTTGTTCATACATGATGCATGGCATCATAAAGAAAAACTATTATGCAAAATAATACAGCAAGATTAGTGTTTGTGGCATAATGTTCCCATCAACCCGCACGTCCTGCGTAGCGCCACCTTTTGACCGAGAAAAGTGAGGCATATATTTTGTAAACTAAAAGTGAAACATATATTTTTTTTTCACGAGTGAAAGATTACTTCGATAGAGGAATGAATTATATTGTACACTGTGCGTTCGTATACACATCTCGCACAAGCAGTGTAAACATACAAGAATTTGTAACGTTATGCGTGGCAAGCACAGATTCAATGCGGTGCGTTCAAAAAGGGTTTCATGCCTTCGTAACTGAAGTGAGATACATGTATTTATGAAAATGGAATGCATTTTTTTTTTTAAGTGAAACATATTTTGGTGAAAAGTAAAATGCCATTTTTGTTTACAAAAGAGAAATAAATATTTTGTGAAAAGGGAAATATATTTTGTGAAAAGCGAAACATAAATTTGTGAAAGTATAAAACATATATTTTTTGAAAAGTGAAGCATATATATTTGTGAAAAAAAAAATATATATTTTGTAAAAAGTGAAACATATGTATAATATATATATATTTTTGGAGTGAAATGTATTTTTTTTAAAAAGACATGTATATATTTAGTGAAACACATTTTTTATCGTAGAGTGAAATAGATTTGTAAAGAGAAATGTTATTTCTTGGAGTGAAATGGTTTTGTAAAAGAGAAATATATATTTGTTAGAGTGAAATGTAATAATATTTGATGCCCTATATGGCGCTGCCATAGACACAGGCTGCTAACTGCAAGCAAAATATTAGCTAATGTCTAACATTTTTTTCTAAATGCAAGACAATTCGAAAATTGTGTTCAGCCCAACTACAGATCTATACTCTACTTTCACTGTGTACAATAAAAACATACTTTAACCACAGGGATAACTAGGGTGGGGCACATCACAACATGTAGGCCCTTCATGTATGTTTTTAAGATTTTCAGATTGCCCCCAGTGAGAGATGCTCTGTAATATAAGAATAGCCTCTGTTTATAGTCTAAATTTTACATCCCTAAATAATCTTGGGAGATTTATTACAAATCTAAAACAGATGTGCATCCAAATTTGATGCCACACTGACTGTTGAACATGGGCATTTCAGTAAAAACTTTTCTATAGTTCTGATAATCACTGTAGTTCGGTTCATGGTGTACATGTATGTACAATAACGGTTGATGAAAATGTTTTATTCGCTGCTAAATACGATTTGAAGTTTAAATGGCTTTTAAAGAAATGGTAGATGGGAACTTAATTATCAAACTTAGAAACCGAGTATGAATTGTGGAATTAGGGTGTTTAAGCATTGATACGCTCAACACTATTTTTTGAAAACTCATTTCTAATCTATGCAAGATAATTTAATGTCACAGCAAAATCTACAAGAAGTAGGCCTACAAACAATTCATAACGAGCTATATGTACATCCATATAACTTTAATAATCTACATGACTTGTTTAAAGGGGAAAGGCAATTACAGATAATATAAACGAAGACATTTTAGTCCCTCTACATGTCTATCGTTAAGTATCAAGGCACTGGATTATGATTGCATTACCAAAGGGCATAGCAGACCAACTTACGAATATCATAGACTGGTGTCTCCCACTACGAGACCGATGCTCTATAGACTAAGCCCTCACAACTCCTTATTTACAGCAGGTCTGTCACACTTGTTTATCTGTATGTGACATTTAATCTAATGAATTCAGGATTCGGGTACGTATGATAATCAAATTAATGTATTTTAACATATTGCTTCCAATACATTAGCTGTACAAATACAATATGCATCACAAAATGTTAGGACCCCTAATCTCTGTATCCTCAATGCAGGAAGCTATCCTTTATTCAACATTAATCCATTCACTATCACTGAGATCTAATCTCTAATTACATCCTCTAACAATAGGTACAATACATCAGCAAAAAATTAGAACATACACTTCTCTTGACCAACATTTTGAAGTTTATAACATTTTCAAAAAGCTGTATTACATGCTACAGAAATCATTTTCTTGTGACACAATATACAATCAAGTGTACACATAATGGTAACTGCATCTCAGATTCTCAGTTGTATAGGCAGTGAACATGGTGAAGCACATATGAAAATTGCCTAAAGAGATTCATTTATAATTTTAAAAAAAAATTGTAGATCTGCATGTCGTAACCTCCTTTTGATATTCATAAAACCCATACGATCTCTACCATGATTTTTGGATTTATAATTATACTCACCAGTATTTGATAGACAGATACAGTTTTACTCCAGTAATAGTATAATCCTGAGATTTGACAGATAAAATCCTATATCCTGCCTGAGCTGTTCCACGCTTCTCCAATTTCCAAATCCCAAGGATGGAAATTGACAACAATCCCAAATTGTAAACAATCTTCAAAATTCAGTCAGCTCCCATAAACATATACCAGGCAATATCCAGGTTTACATACATGCATGTACTTCATTCAGCAGAATTATAATACAAGGAGTCTATGAGCAAGCTTAGTGTTGTACACAAACGGCAACTGCTGGCGAGCTGACTGATAGAAGCTTAGGGCATGTAAATACGAATAGGCGTTTACCCTGCTAAACCGTCTTCCACTACTGCATGCATGCAATTTTCATGCATACACTGAGCACTATAAAAGCTGTGCTCCCTCACACAGTGAATGGACTGACAGTAGAGTGAATGATTAGAAAGATTGCACGACTCAGCTCACTGAACACTTCAGCAATAGAGCAAATACAGTGTGCGCAAACCAAGGCAAGGTGTAGTGGGCCCTCAGTTGAGTGTGGGTGAATAGGGGAAGAGGGTTCCTGACTCACAATGGGATGGGTAGCAGACTGAAAGGGGGCTCGGTCACTGATTGGTCAGGGGGATAAAGAGGGGTGAAGAGGGATAATGGAGGGGGCCTGTTTAGGCTTCCTCAGAAGAAGTCTGCTGATTCCAAAGAATTCAAAAGATAATCCAGGTCTTTAAGTTTGTGGCGAAGGACACAATGTCTTCGCTTATAGACCAACAATCAAAGCGGGATCTGATTATTCAAATTAATTCAACTGGAACCATTCAAGAATGTTTTAAACCCCAAAGGAATTAGTCAAAGGATATAGTTTCCTAAGACAAGATCTAATTAGTGACAAAATATGAGCAAATAGAATGGATAATTACAGGATTTCAAGCTGTGAAGTCATCATCTTGATCATGGTTACCTTATCTTGCTGTGATTCCAGGGGTCTGAGAGGGAGAGGGGTAAATAGAAGGGGGATTGTTAGGTCAAGGATTCATTAGAATTTGACCACTTATGATGCAGTGTTAACAAGAGTTTATTCCATAGCTCTTGGTCCCCTTCAGTAGGATAAAAAAATAAAGGAAAAATATATACTTAAAACAAATTTTTGTCTTTGATTCCAATCCCCTTTTCACTTTTTAAATTTTGTACGGGCGTGTACTACTTTTACTTTTACGCGTTTACAATACATGCATGTATATTGGAATTAATACAAAATAAAGGAAATATTGCATTAACATAACAATAGCATTCGTCTTCATCTACGAATAAAGCCTTTAAAGGAGGACAAAAGTCCCTTTTCACTCTTTAAATTTGTATGAGGTACATGTGCTACAGTGTATATATATTTTGTTTGATCATGATTTTATATCAGCCAATGAATAATACTGCTTTTGAATATATATTAAATTCCAAGGCTTAAAGAGGGTAATGTTTGATCTATTAAACTTGTGCATGAAATTAACATGGAGGGATACAGAAACAGATAGTTGAAACACCTAACAGGTACTCTTTTCTGTTCCACTTTACATGATTTACACAATTATTATGCTCCACTTAATTTATTCATCAAATAGGAGCACATCCTTTTGTTCAATGTTATGAACAACAGTTCCCATTATGTTTAGAACTTTTACCAAATCTATGGTGCGTAAGGTAGTAGCCTTGAAGGTATTCCTATGTTGCTAATGAATTAAATGTACAATGTACTTTGATCCTTTCCACTTAAATTTCTGCTCTTACATGTATTTTCAATTTGTCATCATCTCATATCACATTCAAAAGAGTTGGATTTTACAAATAGCAAGGATTAATGATCCCCCCCTCATTTTTTTTTTTTTTTTTTTTTGCAGAAGTTTTCCTTTATTTTTTCTAAACTTGAAAAAATGCTCAGTTGGAGGCATAACATAGAGGGAGTTAGACCTCCTTGTACCGTGTTTGTAGGATACAGGACTATGAGACTTTCACAAATTTATTGTTTTTTATTAATAAATAAATGTTTATGGTAGATAACATGTTTTCATTTTTATTTGAATTATTAAAAAGTAGAAGAAAATT
Source organism: Paracentrotus lividus (assembly GCA_940671915.1). Lineage (NCBI taxonomy): Eukaryota > Metazoa > Echinodermata > Echinoidea > Camarodonta > Echinidae > Paracentrotus > Paracentrotus lividus. The sequence continues at coordinate 16,259,005 of CALNVZ010000174.1, forward strand.
ACTTAGTATAAACTAGATGTTCTTTGTTAGACATTTTAAAGTCTAAATATTTTGAAGATAGTATACACATGAAAGGACAAAACATTATTTATTTATAAAAAGGCAAAAGAGAGATTGAAGGGGGCAAAATATTGATGAGAAGACAACTATTAAGTTCTAAAAATTCCTTTAATTACAATCATAAGAACACCCACAGGTATGTACACACTCTAAAAAAAAACACAATAAATTGTTACTTACTTGGCCCACAAATATCAATTACAACAATGTAAACATCTACCAGGCCTTGATTTCCTTGATTAATAAACCATAACTTCAACATAGCTCATGCAGGGTAAATAAAACAATTGTCACAAACTCAATTCCTTTGGTAAATATGAAATTTTTCATTAAATATTCAATAAACAAGGCAAAAGGATATTGCTATACAATCCATAAAGGAGTACAACACCATGGAAATTTCATGCCTCAGTTCAATTTGATAAATTTTAATGACTTGAACTGTTATTCACTGAACAATGCAAAATGATACTCCACTATCTATACTTCTTTATCTTTGTCATTATTTTGAATTGAATTTATAAGACAGGTATGGCAGTGTATTGTATTACCGGACGCCTTTATTTTACTGCTTTAAAAAGGACAGTTTGAGGAAACGAAATTAAGATAAATTCGCACTAGTTATTCCAAATATTGTCAAAATTATGAAAATGTTAAAATTCTTTGATATTTACCAACCGTTTTCTTTGTATCGCGCTTGTCGCATACCCCTCTACGAAAAACAATTATTTTTGCGCCTGACAAAATGCATTATAATTCCGGACGCGCCCCCTCTATGGGATACAACATTATAATTGCGTGTTATTTTTTAATTTGTTTTCGATAATCATATTTGTATGCTCTTGACTAGACTAGACTGGCATTGGATTTATTTTGGGTTTTTGTTTGATAAAACATATCCTTTATTTCTTAATCTTTGTCTTTATGTGTGATCCAAGCCTTAAGAAAGATAATTGTTTCAGTTAACTTATCAACTTTGGATAATGTTTATCGACGTTCCTGTTCTCTATATATCGCTCTTGCGCTTGTGCGATCGTCATGATTGGAAAACCGGCTGCGGCATGCTGCGGCGCAAATGAACCGGCTGCGGCACTATAGAATCAATCACCACGGTCACATAACCGCACGTCAACATTCGGAGCGAGAGGATGAAATTCGGCAAACAAGGCTCATTTTTTTCATTAAAAAAATAGATCCTCTATGTCAATTGTTAATGTAAAGTTATGCAATGTGAAAATTTAACCATTTTCTATCAAAAAAGAGATAAATAAGGTAAAACTTATATTTTTTTGCCTCATTTTAGCAATCTTGTTCCATGTTTTGGTGTGTGGAATTTAACTGCGCCGACCTACGCGCACAAAATTGCTTTAGGGCGCAAAAATATGTGCGTCCGGAATTATAATAGTGTCCGGTAATACAATGCGTCACTATACTTATTGTTTATAATGATGCATTGCTATTTCCTTTTGTAATGAAATGCGCTATATAAATTGTTGTTGTAAGAATGAATTATTATCACTATTCTATAGTGTCAAGTTACAATTTTTTGCAACATCCTGAAATCAACCTACATTTACCTGTAATGTACCCTCCTCTGATTAAAATGTTGAATATTTCACAGGGTTTAAATCTTCCAAGATGGTGATTTAAAATTCAAATTGCATGTGACTGGCACAGGCTTTAGGAATATCTACAATAAATGGTAATGCTTTGTTATTTTCAAATAATTTTCCTATTATTGAATGATTAACAAATGTGGAATGTGACTTCAGTAATAAAATAGATATGAAATTCTATTTCTAATATGAAAAATGTATTGGCAACAATTTTGTGTCATATTCAATTAGATGCAGAATGGATTTCACTATAGTATCATTGTCAAAATAAAGCTTTGATAAGTTAAATTCCTTTTAATATGTCATCATCCTTTGAATAATCCTGAACTTTGTGCAAAGATATTGAGCCTATAACATGATGTTCTTTAGGGCATATTTTTATCATGACACACAGTAACCTTACTTGTAGACTACTTGAATCTTTGAACCATTTTTGTAATCCTGAATATCAATTTGCAAATATTGGCATAATACATTTCTGAATTCATTGTAGAAGTTTAGAACACAATAGATTTTGTCTTGCATGCAGAGTATGCATAACCTACATGTACATGTATCTTTTCTCTTCCCTTTTAAAAAAAAAAATAGAAATTAGTTAGGATAACATTATGTTGATTAGTACACAGGGCTAAAAAAAAAACTATGAACAAAACGGCACTGAAGGAATTCAAAGGGAAAGCCGATGAAGCATTTGTTCTTATCATTTCCATTCTTTCAAACAATCAATAAAACAAAAACAAATTTGCATTTTATAAGTTATCAGTAATACTTGTGAAGTCTTCTTATCATAGGGTAATCATTGATCAAAGTACAGAATATGGTTGTAAAATAATGGTGTGTGCTTTGACAAATATGATATGTGAAATTTGTATAATAAAATTTACATCTTACATATTTGTCATTTGACTACAGAGAGCACAATAGTCTTGCAACATTAAATCAAGATACAGTGCAAACTGTATTTAACCCACTCACTCATGACTTTATGGGATCGTCTATATTCACTGGGGTATGTAGTCACTGTCTCTTTTCTCTTTTTTTTTTTTTATCGGTTAATGAATACTGGTCAATAAAAATGATTTTTGGGATACGATCATGAAAACAATATGTTTTTAGGCATTGTACTCCTTATTCAAGGACATTATCAAATTATTATTTCAAGCTTCCTTAATAAATCCAACTTAACCTATTAGAGACGAGCTGATTTGGCTATAACACACATTTCCCATAGACCTCAGCCCGAATATATTCGAGCTCTGTCCCGAACGGGTTAAGGCAAACATTTTTTCCCCAAGTAGTGTATTTCTTCTATTCAGTCCTACATGTACATGGTTTCTCTTCTGGATATTCTTTTTTGAAAATAATCAGATAAAATATTTCCTGTTAAGTAAAAAAAACATTGATGACTTTTACAAACTACCTTTCTTCAGTAATGAAATACAGTTTTTACCTTCCCCCTCCCCCCATAAAAAAAAAATAATAATAATAATTCATACCGAGGATCATATTGGGACAAAGAGAGAAGAGCTAAATATGCTAACAATATGGATGTACACTGTACATGTAAAGTGAAAATATCTCTATCACTGTTTCACTTTCAAACTGCTGTTTTTCTGAGAACTACCCTACAGAGATATCCAACAGGGATCAATAAAATCTCATCTTCTTCACAGCATATCTAATACCCAAAATCAAGTCAAATCAAATCAAAGCTCTTCAATATTATTATTAATACCTGCATGATTTCAAATCATTTAGTCACTCACTGCTATTCAGTGACCTACATCAACATAACTTGAGGCACAAGTTACAAAAATGGGACCATTGGTCCGTTCTGGGTCATTTGATCAAAGTAATTCTTTTTACGTCCATGATCAAAGGTAGACAGCAATATATCCATGGATAGACCTGGGCAAGTCCAAGCTATTTGTTCCCGAGGTGGTGATTTTTCAACTTTTCGACCATTTTTGTATCAAGTGTGTCAGTGAGGTTTTAAAGGTACATAATGTATCATATATCACCACAAAGTTTATGAAATAAACTTAATGCAAAGGAGGTCAAAAAGTCATTTCAAGGTCATTTGACGTCACAAGGCTCATGAATATTCATGAAAAAATGATAAAATGCATTAAAAATGCTATTTTCAACCAATATTTCTAAAGGTTTGTTATAAGAATACAACCAAAAAGTACATATTTTCTGTTTCAATATCATCTTGGCTTCCTCTGGTGAAAATATCACAAGCCTAGCACATAACTTTACATATTTTTATTCTTAAAGTATTCATGTCTCAGAAGTTGTCTCACAAAAGATACTGAGCTGATGTAAAATAATGCAATTATATTACTCTCCCTCCCACCTTAATTAATGAAACAAAATAAGTATTTTTTACATTGGTGTGTTGTATTATGTTTATTTTGTTTAATCAGCAGGATTTTTTGTACACAATATGCTGTTACGCCTTGGCTACACCAAATGTTTAATGGAAAATATTTCATGGAATAATTGTCCCGTGTGTTACTGTCCCGTGTGTTACGTTGGCATATTTTTGAAAACTTGACCTTGCCAAAAAACTTGAAGCTGTATCGACATTAAAATATGTATTTAGAAAGTTTATGACATGGTTAAGAGCATGTGACTATGTAAGTTTTTATCTGCTCTCTAAATTTCCAGTATCAAGTGAACAAATTAAAAATTGACAAACACCTTTTTTTTTCTGGTCCCGTGTGTTACGAACAAATAAATTATCATAAATTAAAAATGAGTCGAGTTATTTCAATTATTGTTTATGATTTTGTTGAAGGTTCTTAGTACCTTCAAAAATATACCCAAAGATTGAGATTTCAATTTAAGATTTATCAAAAAAGGCTATTTTTGTCTCCGAATGTCCCGTTTGTTACATTGCAAAATAGCGTGGACTTGCCCACCTACAATGTAGACTTATGTAGGGCAAGTCCACCATATAAATGTACATATTTCCCCTCTCATTTTTTATACCCAACACTTTGGGGAATTAACCAAAGTTAATAAATGTCTTTACACTGTTTGAGCAAGTTATTTTTATTCTAATTTAATCTTAATATACTGCTTTGTCAATTGCACTGAAGAAGGCCAGAGGCATAAAAAAAATAAAATAAAAAATTGTTGTTGATATCTTATCAAAATTATAGTTATAAAACGGTGGAGTTTGGAAAAAATCTTACCAACCAGGGTAGTGCTTGGATGTCTTCTTTTAAAAGCAACCATTATCATCAGAATAAATTATCATCATCGGTGTCCATTCATCAATTGACTACATTTCATCATCAAATTTTATCCTCATTATCAATTAAAAGTATATCATCATCTTCATTAATTAACAACATTTAATATAAAATTTATCATCAATTGACCATCATCATCATCATCATCAAGACATCATTCAATATTCATCATCATCATCATCATCATCATCATCATCATCATCACGATCACACTATTTTTTATCATCAGCATCCATAACCATAAACATATTCCTAACCTGATTCAGAGAGCATGGTAATTATTGTTGAAATGGCACATTTGATGGTCAACAATGTGATTAACACAATTCTTAAAAAACAGGGACATTGTCACTGAATTGAATCAAAGTCAAATATGGTGAAACCTGCTTAAACTAATTAGAATCTAGCCTACATGTAGACTTGAGGCCTACTTCTAACAAAGTTAAGACTTAAGTTACTATAGATCTACTTAATGTTAGAGTTAACGTTAGAGGTCTATTCTTAATTCTATACAAATATCAGAATGATTCCGCAGAGATTTATTAAATCTGCCAATTGAGCCAGATCTATATTGTCTTGATTATTGTGAGCAATGATCTGGTCATTGTCACATACAGCTGCAAACCAACATTAGTCAGTACTGTAAAATGGCTGTCTGTTGATGAATTAAGATGGTTGATGAGGAAACTTCTCAATAATAATTAGCGAAACCAGCTTTAAACCTAGATCTACCTCAAAATAAATTAAGATAATCTATAGTCTCATTGCAATATAATTCTTCCATTAGATTTTTAAAATTTTGTTTAGTAGAATTTTTAGACCCTTTTTGGATATGCCACCTTGACTTGGCTGTAGGTGCTCAAGACACTTTTCTGCATTGACTTTCCATTGGAAGAAAACTGCTGCAATAAGGTACTTCCCAGTGCAAGGTCAATTATGAATTGACCATGCATAACTGTTAAGTGTAAGTGGGTCATTGTCGACTTTTTTGTCAGTAGTTCTAAGTTAGACTTTCTAGATCTAACGTTAGACCTATTTTTTTCTAAAAACTCACCCTGGCTAGCTGGCCTTGTTGAATACCGGTACCGGTACTCTAATCATGTAAACTTGAAATTATCAACATGCAATGATACTACGTAACACTAACAGGCCTACCGGTACTGTACCTTCTATCGGTATGTTGATCCCATGTTGAGCTTGACCGAATACCGTAGGAGAAACTTCGGCGTAGGCTAGGCTAGCTAGCTAGCTAGGCCCCTAAAGTACAGGCCAGGTTTTAGGTGCGCTCTCTTCTTCGCTCGTGAGGCGCTAGCGAGCGAGGTCGAGGCTCAACGCAGGTACTAAGGTACGTATACGGGCTAGGCTCGGCGGCGCAGCAGGCATATTACCGTATATCTAGTATTGGGAAATCTAAAAGCAGCCTACACACAAATTGGATAACATAGCGCAACGGTAGGGCCCGCGCTCACGATCACTTTGGCAAAACGACTTCTTCATCATACGGAGTGCATGCATTTGGCCCGCTCCCGCTGAAGAAAAAACGCACACGTTATAATAATTACGCTGTAGTATCTTTCTACATGTAGAAGGGACGACACCAGACGTTAACGTTAGAAGTCTAACTTGTTAGACAATGCTATGTTCTTTTTATTCGTCTTTTTAAATAATAATATATTTCTTGCTATTTCATCCTAAATTCCCTCACCCTTGTGAATAGCGTTGGATTTAAGCTCAGTCCGCCTAAGATAGTCCAGAAGGTAAGTTTTTTTTTCTGGAATTGTACTGTAGTCCCACATCATGTATTTGCATGTATTGGTTGCACACAGACTCGCAGTCACTGACTGAGTCAAGTCACAATCTGTAGTTTTTTGTCCTGACCTGGATCTGGATATAGTTTAATTCTCTAAAAAGCTCCCAGTAATATTTCTGAAATACTTAGCATTCTACTTTCAAAAGATATGTCTAGAAGAATCTAGACTATGATAGATCTATGATAAATTTGAATGTCTTCATAATAAATATATTTCTTGCTAGGATCTATTTCAAATTTTCCCTCACCATGCGCATGGCATTGTGAATAGCGTTGGATTTAAGCACAGTCCGCCTAATATAGTCCAGAAGGTAAGTTTTTTTTCTTCTGGAATTGTAGTCCCACATCATGTATTTGCATGTATGGGTTGCACACAGACTCGCAGTCACTGACTGAGTCAATTCAAGTGATAGTCACAATCTGTACTACTGTAGTTTTTTGTCCTGACCTGGATCTGGATATTATAGTTCAAATTTGTTAGAGATCTAATTCTCTAAAAATCTCCCAGTAATATTTCTGCAATACTTAGCATTCCACTTTCAAAAGAGCACCAATATGTCTAGACTATGATATGATAAATTTGATCATGTCTTCATGACAGTCACTTAGTTAGTCTACACTTAAGTTAATAAAGTTATGCATGGTCAATTCATAATTGACAGTATGATATGCCGAAAAACCTAAAATAAATTCTAAAATTGTCGCCGGGCATTATCAATCATGTTAAGTTTTCTACCTTTAGAGCCTCTTTATCTTAACCGCAAAACAGGAAGAATGTAGAGTAGAGTAGTCATGCTTACAGGCACTCGTAGGACGATGCAAAAGTGGGACTTTGTGTAGCAGGTTTTGCAAGTCTTGGTTCATTGGTTTTCTCCAAGGACCAAGGTTTTATTACTTTTTGCGATAGAAATTGACTCTTAATTTAAGTCCTCCTATAGATCTATTTCAATATATTTGAAATTATCAATTTATCCTGATTTCTTTACCTGCAAATCCCTTGGGAACTCATGAAATAAATTAAAACATTATTTTCACCCTAGAAGAGCTATTAAGAGAGAAATTAACTTAGAAAACAGCAAGAACAGTAAAAGGAACATCCAAACATCCGATTGTTGAACAGTGGCAACCAAAAATATATATTTAAGTGATGGAAAATAAGTTGATATTTCACTTTCTGAAAGTCGAAGTCTTCATATTAAAATTTCGCTATGTACATTTATGTAAAGTTTGCGCTCACATCAAATTATCGGTTTATTCTACTTTTATCATGTTTTAGGGTCTATCATGTTGTATCGCCAAAGTTGAGTGAATGAGTTTTTGGAATTTTTATTGAAAATGATCCTTCTAACTTAATTTTCTTTTTTCTTTTTTTTTTCTTCAGGGATTTAGTACTGGATAGAATAATGCAGTATCCCACACCTGGGGATAACTTCCCTGACTACACATCATCTGATTGGGAAGGTAGGTCATCAGATGCAGCTGATACAAGTAATGATAGCAGTCTTGGCTTCAGCCTGGACCATGAGAGCTCTGGTGTGACCTTCAAGATAACATCTGATGAACCAGTATCAACTGACCCTGTTAAAGATGACACAAGTAACAAGACTCCTACAAAGAAGCCGAAGCCACCCAGGCCTCCGCCTCCAAGAAGACCAAGACCAGAAACATCATCTTCATCCGCTAAGGTGGAGAAGGTGACTGACCTGGTAGTGCAGAAAGTCCGCTGGCTGTACCGTGAAGAGAAGAAGTGGGTGCCGTTCATTGGATACGACTCTTGCCAGATGGAATGGAAGTACAGGCAGGCTCAGCAGCAAACAAATGGAGGTGAAGAGGGAATGGATGTTGACATTGGGACTGTTCCTGTCAGAGGAGGACTCTATGAGGTAGATGTAGTCAGAAGGAAATGCCAAGCCATCTACTGGTCAGGTCAGTCTATTTTCACATTTTTGGTATCAAATCTCCACATATTTAATTTTTTTTTTTTTCCTAATTATTATAATTAACTGCATACTATTAATCTGCTTAAAAATAATCAACAACATTAACTACAAGTTATCCCAATCCCAAATAAATTGTGGCTGTTTGTTGTTTGTTTGTGTTTTTTTTTGGGGGGGGGGGGTCAAATCTGAGATGGAACGTGGTCATTAAGGGATTTGACAGAAAAAATCTCTGAAACTGTTATTCAAGGATGGATTAATGTTGAATTATTATTGAAATATTTAATTGAAACTTTTTGATTTCTCAAAGCATTCCTCATATTTATGACTCATAATATCTTATTTTTTTATACAGATGACACAGTAGATGTGATGAGGGGAACATGGTTCTATACCAATGGCTCAGAACCCATTGAAGAAGGAATGGCAAACGATATTGAGAACAAACATCTTGAATTATTTTCTGGAGATAACCCTCCAGAGCCCCCTGCTACACCAACAAAAGGAACTCAGAAAGGTAATAAATTCAACAATGATTCAGACGGAATACATAATTTTGTTTAAAATTTCACAAAGTAGGTCTATTGAAATGAACATCACTTAATTAATTATTTTCATTTTTACATGTGACTGCTGGCATACCAGCTTTCACCAATTATATGTTGATATGTGAAGTTAAGTTGCAATTCTTTGCAAAAGAAACTACATACAACGGTAATAACAAGAACAGTTTCTTTTCACTTGATCCTAGCAATGCATGAGTTATGCTTCAAGGACTGCCATGTGGACTGGTACTCAAAGGATGCTGTATACTTTTACAGTAACTCCACCAGTTCAAGGATTGCTCGGTCAATTGGTAATACACTTGGATTCTCAAAAGGTATGTCTTTAAATTAATATTCAGTTGGGTTTTTTTCTCTTGTGCAGATCATTAGGATAATTATATTCTGATACAAATCTCATGCACAAACAAAATTGTATCTGTATCACTCTATATAAAATATATGAATTTATTTTGTAGAGGGTAGTTTCAGTTTATCCACCTAAACTTAGAATAATATTGCATCATGTTTGTGATACCCCCAATATCGTGGTGTTGAATTTGAGCTTCAAATTAAAAATCTGACTTTTAAAAAATCTAACCTGAATCTAAAAAAAATTAAATTGAAAAATAGATTGTTCTTCAATTTTGTTTTAACTGAAGCCAAACGTGTGATAAGAGTACCAATTGAATGACTGAAAACATATTTTGTTTGTGTCATCCCAAATATCTTGATCTACAAGAACAAAAGTGAAAACTTTTAAAAGCAAAATGAAAGACTGAATCCTGCTGTGTATTACCCATGTCTATTTTTCCTTTTGATAGCCTCTACGAGTGGGTATAAATTAATGCGAGGTTACCCCGCACCAGCCAGCCTTGATGACAAGCCCCCGCCCATCTCACACATTGTCTTTGTTGTCCACGGAGTTGGATATGTCACAGACAAGAAGGCTATCATAAAGAACTGTTCAGAGTAAGTGGGAAAGCAGTGATGAACAAAACTATGATTATCCAACATACACCTGATACATTTCTTAAGTCTGTGATAAAAATGGTTTATTAAAATTTGAAATATTTAAATGATGAACATGTGTAGCAGGAAAGAGTTCAGACAAGAATTAAATATCTTTCCAAATTATTTGTTTTTGTAGATTATTTGCTCAAAGACTGTCAAACATTTTTTACTGTGTTTCCAAGACAAGCATTCTTAGAACAGGTAATACACATCATCCCTTAAAAAGACAAAAATATATTTGCTCTCAAATCATTATTATGTATACAGTAGATGCATTATGTTGTAGGAATAATTGATAATTATAATAATAATAGCTTGTAACCTGATTGTCATGTCTCTCTTTTCCTTCCATGTATTTATTTCTCTCTCTCTCTCTTCATCTGTCCTCCCTCATTTTTCTATTTATTCCTTGCTATCCCTGTTTATTTTCCCATCTCAATATCCCCATTAGCCTCAGAAAGTCAGCAGCCAAGGCAATAGCAAAGCACCTACCTGACCTGATTTCGCCCGCATCCACTCAGCGGGTTGAGTTCCTACCAGTAGAATGGCGATCCAGTCTGAAGCTTGATAATGGTATGGTCTCAGCCATCACTCCTCAAAAGCTCAAAGGCATTCGGTTTGTGCTCAACAGTACTGGCATGGATGTGCTTTACTACTCTAGCCCCCTCTACAGGTCCGAGGTAAGTAGTCAAGCAAGAGTAATGGTGAAAGTATCTTTTTGTACACATGTAGAATGTTATTCATAATTTCTATACTAATATACTATAGATTGGCATAATGTTATTTCAGAACTCTATTCCTCTATTCCTTTTCCATCAATTCAACTTGTTGATCCTCCACTTCTTTCTCTCTTATCCATTCAAAAACCCTTCTTGTTTGATTACTACTCTCCCCTCAAAATTTCCCTTTAGTGACAAATTCTCTAAACCTCCTCTCACAGTGATTAAATAAACATTGAATAGCCACCAACACCTATGTAAAAACTTATTTTACATCAAACATTACTGTGTGTCTTTCATTCATATATTTCACTCACTTCTATCAAAAGCTCCTAATAAAGACTTCCATTTCAAATACTCCCTGACGTAGATCATACAGTGTGTTCAGGCCGAGGTGAACAACCTGTACGAGGTATTCCGTCAGCACAACGAGGGATTCGAGCCCAACGGTGGCAAGGTATCCATCTTCTCTCACTCTCTTGGTAGCGTCATCATGTATGACATCATCACCGGATGGAACCCCATCCACCTCTATGATCAGTACCTGTCCCACGAGCAGAACCCTCATCCAGACCTGAGCTCTGTGTCACCTGATCAGCATGACCTTGTGGCAGAACTTCATCAGGCTAGGATAAGGTAGATACTGTTTGTGTTTGATGCTCTGATGATACAATAAATTATTTGTCTTTCTTTTGTGACATTTTATTTCTTTCTACCTCTCTTATCCTACTGAACTTTTTCCCTTTCTCATGAACTTATATATACATTTATATAAATGTATATATAAAAAATTGGCAATGTGACATAAAAGAAAATAGAATGAATTTTGTACAGGAGAGAGAATAGGAGAATGCATTTTAAATAACTGCCAAATAAAACCAATAGAAAAACCATTAGTTGACAATTCATTTAATCATTCTCCTGTACTTTATCTTATAACATCGTATAGCGAAATTTAGTTAGAATGCTTATTAATTTTCTCCAAGTCCATATTTATATTTCTCTCTTTCTCGTTTTTGATTGATTGCTTTCATTCTGCTGCTCACCTACCTTTCATTGAGATTTCTCTACATGTAACTCTCCTATCTGTAAGCCTAAGTGTCTATCCCTTCCCTAATATCACAATCTTTACGTTGTACTTGTTTAGGGTATCTGGTCTAGAGAAGCAGCTTTTGGCAACCAATCAGATTGCTGCAGCTATTAATAGACCCAAGCTTAACTTCAAGGTGAGAGCATTGGAAAATATGATTCCAAAATTGTCATTGTTTTATTGACTCATCAGATGCTTTTTGAAGATTTTTAGGATTGACTCAACATAAACCTTTCACTCCTGTTATTAGGAACGTGGATACAACAAGATTTTGGTTTGACAAGGCAATTCTCCCCAGTTCTAAATATAAGCATGTTTCTCTTTGCATATATGTTCAGTATAGTGTGAGATTTTGTAACAAGGTCATTAATTGGCTTGATCCTGAACAACTCATAATGGGCATGGACTGTACTATCGAATAAAAAGGACTTTTGTAGGTGAATTTCATTCTACTGATATTGACTATGGTAGTGAGGATAAACCAACATGAGTCACATGGTCATAGGGTCTATCTGGTCTATCAGATATCTTGGGTAGCCTTTAAAAAAAAATACCTGCAATACCACATCTTCACAATCTTTTGTTTGGTAATGTACATTTCCTGAATATGTCAGATAATTTAGACCCTGTCTTTGTCATTGAATAAAAAGGAAATGAGGTCATAAATATCCTCCTCTATTGGCCTGTACATTCATGTTTTAATTGAGCTATTTACTTAGAAATGTGATGAAAGTGTGAAAAGTAAATCTTATTTAATACCCTTTTCCAAAATCAAAATGAGAAAGTTCAAGTTCAAGTATAATTATTAAATGGCATGTATATGAATATACAAAAAATGAGCACTTTCAAGGAATGGTTTGATATTATTTAAGTGCCACCTTGGGTGTCTAGAATTTCGTCTTACAGATATTATTTAAGTGCCACCTTGGGTGTCTAGAATTTCGTCTTACAGATAAATTTATTTGGTCTTTTTTTTTTTTTCTTCTTCTTCTTTTTTTCATATTTACATTATGTATTCAGTATTATGTAAAAAAAAAAAAAAGAAGAAAAAAAAAAAGAAGAAAAAAAAAGGGAACTAGTAGTGTCAGGAAAGTGTATTGTTAATATGGGCATTCATTAATGGTATAATAGAGTCATTCAGTTAGATGGGGAATATTCATTCTTGTTGCGTTGAATCCTTATTTGTTTATAGGTGGAGAATTATTTCTGTGTGGGGTCTCCTTTGGCCGTCTTTCTTGCTCTACGAGGCGTACGCCCTCAGGGGAATGGATCCATCTCACATATCATCCCTAAGGCTGTGTGCAGTCGACTCTTCAATATCTACTATCCATGTGACCCTGTGGTAAGAATCAAAAATGGGTCAAAGAGTTGCAAGTGTTGTTGATTTCAGAATTTTGTTCAGTTGGTAACAATCAGATAACATCTAGGAACAAGTGGTGTAGATAGTAGGGATGGGTAATACATCACCCTATCCCATAAGAATATAAAGTCTTGTTTTTATACTCCACTACTAGAGACTCGCCCTCAAAGTAAAAATACTCCTGAATTTGTCACCGTTTTCTCAAAAAGTACTAACTTAGGAACACTGAAAACTGATATATTTAGTTTTTGTTTTTTTTTTGTTTTTTGTTTTTAATTATGTATTTATAACTCAAATGATATATGGTATACTTATAGATAGATTAATTGAGAAAGGAATTTGAGTTATTTTTATGGATAACGGTAACTTGTGTATATGTCAATTTTCATCATAAAATAAAGGAACTATTCACGATTCCGGAGCAGGCATAAAATGCTGTTAAGCTTAATTAAATCTGTTTGATTTTTAACAGTACATCTTTTTCTTCTTTTCCTTGGCAGGCCTACCGACTAGAGCCTCTTATCCTGCGCCATTACAGCACCATCTGCCCCCTTCAAATCCATCGCTTTGAAGGTAGACAAGTGCCCTACCACACCCTGAAGACCACCGCCTTACCTGTGGCTCTTAAGACCAGTGAGGAGATGAAGGGCTTTCAGGAATCGGATGCTGAGCTGCTAGGACCAGGGGAGGAGAAGACATCACCAGCATCATCAAATTCCTCCTCGCCTCAACATCTAGCAAAGGGGCAAGCTGGAGGTTAGTCATTGATAGTGTTGATGATGACTGTGATGTTGATAGTAGTGTTTGTGAGGATGATGATGATGATGAAGACAATTATAATATATTAATGATGATGCTGGTCATGATGATATGTTGATAATTGGGATGATGAGGATGGTGATGAATATAATAATAATGGTTATCATGATGATGATGTGATGATGATAATGATGAAAATGATGCTGCCAGAGATTGTGGTGTTGTTAATGTTGGCAGTTATGGAGATGATGAGGATGATGATTACCATTTCCAGAATGACAAGACACTGTCATTATTGATGATAAGGTCATTATTTAAAGACAAAGATCTTGTTGTTGTTTCACATATATGAAAAATCTGTTGTATTTAAACACCACAGGATTTACCGGGATGAAAGCTTGGTTCTCAAAATCGGCGGAGAAGTCCCCTGAGCTGGAGGCACTGGAAGACATGGAGAGAGCGATCCTAAGGATAGAGAACATGACTGACAACAATGAGAAGGTAGAAGAGGATGAGATGGAAAGTGTGGGTAAGTAAACTCCAGGAGAAAAGAAAGAAGGGAAGGAAAGATGATGTAGAGAGGGGGAGGGGGGAGAGAGAGAGAGAGAGATGGGGAAGATAAAAATAGGAGCAAGGAATATGATGAGTCGTCAAGATGAATAGAAAGGAGAAAATCGAGAAAAGAATCTAAAGGACATGGGATAAAACAAAAACTTTTGAGGTATAACAGAAAGAGAAAGTGAATGAACGAACAATTGAAAATTAAGAGAATAAGAGGGATAGGGAAAAGAAGTGAGAAATGGCTACTGAGAGAGTAACTTTACTTGATTAATGAAGGAGAGGGGTTAGACTGGTCAAAACAAAATTTGGAAGTTGTGATATTGATAAGAATATTTAAAAGAAAAGAACATTTGAAATGAGAATTGTCCATTTAACGTAGTATTCAAGCAAAGAGACATTTCATTTCAACTGAAGTCATGAAAATATAGTCATGTTGTTGCTATGGAAACATATGAAACATAATGCTTATCTCTGTGTTTCCCACCATATTTCCCACTTCCTGCAGAGCTGGAGCACAGGGTTGATTTTGAGTTGAGAGAGAGTAACCTTGGAAGTTCCTACCTCTCTGCTCTTACATCTCACACCTCTTACTGGACAGCATCCGATGTAGGTCTCTTTGTCGTCTCTCAGCTATTTCCAGAATATGCCTTCACGGAATAGACCCGATTTGTCTCACCAACGATGGAATCCACTAGTTTTCCTTGGATTATAGTGACATATTTTGGGGTGTATTCTGCTGTTTCATTGATAATCTGCTATTCTGGACTTGCAGCCGTTGTCGTGCTCTTCATCATCTCTCAGCTCTTTCCAGAGCATGCCTTTAAGGAGTTGACAACATTTGGTCTTGATATTAATATGTTAAACTGTACTTGTATCCCCCGGGTCGTTGTGACATATATTGGGCACATGGGGGTGTTTTATCACCAAAATCAGGAGGATACGTTGTGTGCCATGGTTATGAATTGATAATTAAATGATATGGAAATGACATTCTTCTATTTTGGATTGATCTTATCATTGGTCTGCAGTATGAATTTTGTTTATTTATTATCAATATCTTTTCTTATTCAGAATTACTCCAAAGCAGTTCTTTGATCATTTATGACTTGTACGACTGCATCATGCATCTTGCACTGTGTGTTTACAGAGATACATAATTATACTGTATGAGTTTATTAGTGGTTTTTAGACATTTTTGTATAGAGTAGGCTTATTATGGATGCCAAAGTTTGCTTGCCTTTTAATTTTGCACTACCCTACCTGGATCTCTCCAGCTTTATAATCAGCATTTTGTTATTTATGTTTCGAAAATTTGAATTATTTTGAATAGTGAGTTCAGGTAACAATGGGAATGAATTTCCATGGAATCAAACAAAAACTTCTGCTAGATATTTAAAATATTATGATTTGATAAGAAATAAAAATTGTAACCGTATTATGAATGATTTGGATTTAAATTAAACAATAGCTGAAAAATTAGCAAATAAATCAACTCATGAGGATGTTTAGTCACCTTTTAATCAGCATGACTTTTAACAGGCATTTGGTTAATTTCTTTGAAATTATTTACATTTATGTCTAACATATAAGAGTGCACTTTATCAAAATTTAACTATTTAAACATTTCTTCACCCCCCCCCCTTCTTTCTCACTCTCTCTGGAGATGATAGAAGTTGAAGAAGTTCAGAAATATATTTGATCACAACCTTTGAGGTGTATCTTCTCAGATTGTTCGATTACTGGATTATTATTTCTTTTGCAAATTTGTGTATTTATTGTATAATTATATTCAAAGATTATTTATTTATATCTATGCATTCAAGCCATTGATAATGGGTACTTACATGTATATCAGTATTAATTTATCTTATTTTATCTTCAAGGAATGACTATTTCTATAAATAAGTTATACATTCCAATTATAGTGTATTTATATTTATATTGCAGAGTGATTTTGCATGGATATTTCTCCCTTTTTTATGTCATGCATCATCGGTATGAAAATAGTATAACAAGTGCATTGATTTGATGTAGGTACATTGAGAGAGTTACATTCTTCTTCGTTTCTACCTGCTTTAGACAAAAATACAAAGGGATTTGTAAATATAGTCAACCTTGCCTAAGTCAAATTTGTGACCTTCGACTTGGAAAATATTAAGTTATGAAGGGATGAAAACAATAGAGAATATGAATTGAAAACTCCTTTGACTTGGGTAATTTATTTGATTTATGTGAATTCAACTTGGGTAAGGTTAAATGTATGCTTTTGATACTAGAACTGACTAGTCATGTTACATGTAATTAATAGAGATTTGTGAAACTTGTGTTGTAATTACATTTACCATTTGTGGGTTGAATAGGAACAACAAATTTGAAAGTGTTAAAACATATTCCCCCAACTTGGAATACATGCAATGCAGACTAATGATTTCTTTTGATTCATGTCAAGGCGCCTTCTCCATTCAAAAGGTGTCAGTTTCCCGCGTCTTTTGTTCCAAAAGCCGATTTATCGTCTTTTGAAAAGAATCCGAAATCTTAATACGGCTTAAACATGTTAAACATGTTAAAAGCTGAAAGCCGAATGTTTCCCAGGAAGCCGTGGGAAACTGACGCCTTTTGCTTGGAGAAGACGCCTAAGGAATAAGGTCAGTATCAATCCTTTGAGGTGGGAGGTACGTAAAACAACCTTTCCAACTGTGATCCTAGCTGTCCGTTTTTACTACACCTTCAGTACAGTACACTCCTGTTAGAACAAAGTGCTTGGAACAAAGCCTATTTCCTTGTTATACTGAACACTTCTACACAGAGAGACATGTGCACATGATTGAGATTTGAAGCTGAAAAATTGTGTCATAAGATATCATATCCATGCTTTTTATAACAGGACTAGACTGTATTCAGAATATTAAATACTCAGTATTATTATTATATTATAAATGTCATATTCCAAGCCTCCAGGGGTAATATATTAAACTTTCATGTTATAATGAAGCAGTTAGTAAGATCAAATAACGTAGACATTTGTTAGAGAGAAGATAATATCACTTAACATCTTTCCGTAAAATGCTAATCTTGTCAGCTGATTTTTTTTTCACTTGGTTCAAGATCAAAGAACTTAAAAACATTTGTTGGAGAAGATGTTCGAGTCATGATACAATTTTTTGGGGAAAACACATGATGATAATGATGATGATGATGATAATTGTGTTCTTGTAAGCCGAGCTGACTACCTTCGGCTAAATGCAGTAGATTCCTTGTCTATTTTAGTATTGAAAGCAGCCATATGTGCCATTGGTATGCGAGTGCAATCTCATCTTCTCAACTCCAGAATAACTCTTTAGTGTAGCTATTGAATAACCTTTTGTTTGGCATACATAATCAGCATTGTGTATACAGTATAGTTACATGAAAAGTTAATGTACTGGTAATGATATCATGAACTGCAAAAACACCAGACAATTTGCTGTGATTTGTTGTGAACTCTTAAAATTTCTGGTTTAGCAATGGTATTTTCTTCTAATTCAATATTATAAATATGAATGAACTGCATGTATGTTTCATTTTTTGTCATACATTGTTGACAAGTAAGTGAGTAGTATTTTAATGAGTTAATATTGTAGTTATGTAAATAGGTCCATATTAGTGTCTTTCATCTGTGATTGAATGCCTGTGTTGTAATCTATGCAGCTGATTATGCTAATGAAGCCACTTTTAACCAAATCTGAGCAGTAAATGTCCTTGCATTTTCAAAAGCTTCAATGTGTACAAATACATGCATTCATATAATTGTCTACAATTTCATTGTTAATGGATAATATTGTTGTAAAATGTTGTATAACATGTGTATGTTTTATTCTTATTTTTCCTGTAAAGAGTACATTTCCACTTCCAGTACGTATTTTTTACCTCCCTAATGTTGACATTTAACTACTGAAAATAATCAGGTTCATTGATGGTCTTTAGGCGTATGTGATCAAATTATGAAGCAACTTTAAAAACACAATTATGGGATGATTTTGAAGCTCATAGATACATGTAATTCAACATAATAGAGTCTACTCTTGTTACAACAAGGTACCCGGTACTCATCTCACTATAAAAATCTTTTGTTATAAGTATGCACGTCAAGTTTTCACAAACTGGAATCCGGAGAACTGCCTTGTAGTAGTGAAATCTTGTAGTATCTGTACGCATGAGCAGACTGTATATTTTATGTGCCACCACTGTTGTACATGTAGGGTCCTAATTAAAGAGTTAGGCTTTGCGAATCATTTACTATTGTACAGCTTTTAATCCCATGTGGAGGTGTCGTGGTCTAGTGGTCTCACCACTGGACTGTCAATGCAAAGACCGTGGGTTCGATTCCCGCACCGACACTTATGTCCCTTGAGCAAGGCATTTTATCTACATGCTTGACCCCACCCGAGGTGATAAAAATGGGTACCCGGTAGGATTGCGAATGCTATGTGGTTCGCTTTAGCATGTGTGCGCCTAACAGGCGACCGGCTGGAATGCTCCCTAGGGAGTGGAGATTGTGCACTGTAAAGTGTGGGATCAAAAAATGAATCCAATGACCGGGGTAATAATATAATGTAAGCGCTTTGGTCTTAACAGGTAAAGCGCTTTATAAGAAACCGGTATTATTATTTACTATTGTGGTCATGAGATTGAATTGTGAAAGTAACTGTCTCAAAGTGATTGGGAAATATTGATAACAATCCACCTAAAAGTTGTTATGTGATGTGAGGTCTTGGTCGTAACAAAATGATGAGAAATTAACCTAATTCTGGCGAGAGTCAAATGCAGTACATACAGAAATGCATGTATGGGGCTACACAAAATGTGCGGCTGAAAATTTTACTGTTTTTTTTTTTTTTTTTCGTCACTATATAAATACACGTTAAAGGATGTATTTGCATCCTTTCTAGTGGACCTTTTTTACTATTCTTCCTAAAACAAATGAAAATAATTTGAAAGCTTACAATTATTTTGTTTACCTTTCTCACTACATTAGATTCTCTTTCAATGGGCAAGATAGAAAATACAAAATGTACTTTCTTAGAAAATTACCACAGAAGAACAAATTCCAGTGCAACGTACATGATGATTAGAGAGATTTTGGGTCATTCAAAGCATCTTGAAACAAAATTAACACAACTTTTCCATTTCATTCTGTCTATCAGGTACATGTGACACCCAGATCAAACTTCACCATAATCTTTCTAAAAAGCTGTAGAGAAAGTGTAACAGACACGATACATAGGGCTTCTTTTTTTTTTTCCAAAGTGGCAATTTTCTCCATACTTATTTGGTAAAATACTGTGAAAAATCAAATGTAATTCTGGAATTGACCAGAAGTATTGATTAGTTGAATAAAAGTACTACTCTTCAACTCATATCTTGTATATGCTGAACAATATTCATTTCTTGCTACTTAAATGTATTTCCTAAATGTTTGTTTTCAGCAGGAGATAACTTTTTATGATGAAACTGTGTGTATATAATTTCAAAGAAAGGTACAATTGATTGACAAAGTGGGTTTGTATCTATTTTTATACCACTATATATTTATTGGTGTGTGATTATTAATTTTATTTCATTATAGGCAAGTACACACAAATCTTTGTCCTTCTCACATAATTCTTTACAATACATGTGCAATGTCAACTTGCATTGCTTCTTTAAATATCTTTTTAGAAGAAGCAAGCATTATAAACAGAAAAAATAAAAATAAAAACAAGCAGAGATAAACCACTAGTTTGTATTTATATGTTTTAGTAACATTTGCTGAGAAATGTATTAATATATTTATATTCAATCTTTAATGGAAATTGTTTTTCCAGTAATTTATCGGCTTCAGTTGCTCCAAATATTAAAATCATTGCAAAATATGCTTTAAAAATATAGTCTCTCTGTGTTTTTTTTATCCATATACATGTATATTGTACTTTTTCTGGCTTAACATAAGTCAATTTTATTGTGATTGATTGTACAATAAATTGGCAGAAATCGGTTTAGTCTTTGAATACAAATTAACCATGAGACAAAGAATTTGGTGATTTGTAAAGAATATAGAGACTTACAGTATGCCCTACATAGATCGGTGGACTAACTCATCACACCGAAGAGTGGACATAGCTAAAGATCTGCCTCTGTCATTAATATAAGTCAATGGGCCGTATGCATATGTGTGTGATGTAAAAAGGTAATTGCTTTTACTTGAATTTTACTTCTAAATTCAATTCAATTCAATTTTGATACATAATAAACGAGTATATAAAAATACTTGTTTACTATGTATCAAAATGATAAAATCAACAATCACAATTGTATAAACATAACACAAACTATCACGATTTCATAAAAAAAATAAGAAAATGCCTGAGCAAAATTCTCATAAAAGTAATTATTTGCTTTTATGCATACAGCCCATTGAGTTGATGAATACTGCAATCCAGTCCTGTTACGAGAACAAATACAAGATTTCATTGTAACAAGCCAATCTTCCAAAATTAGAATCTTCCAAGTAACACCAACAGTTATAAGGCTTGATTCCTGAGGACCTCAATATAATAGGAGTGGACTGTTAAAGACTCAAAAGACAAATCCCTTGAAGATAACCATATGGGCAATTCCATGTGAAAGTATTCATGGCAAAAAAATAAAAAATAAAAAAATATCTGCCTATTGTGTTGATCCTCTGATTTATCATAAGCATAATGCCAAGGAGACTATCAATGATAAAGATCTGTCAGATGGCACAAAATCTCTCTGTTAAATCCATTATGCTGGAATCTACAATATATTAGCTGTCACAAAGAAAATACGGAAATATTCAACATGACCCAAAATCCAGACAAAATAAAGATGTACATTTTTTATTGTATAATATAGTCTTTATTTAATAACAAAGAAATGCTATGTATCACAGTCTTGTGCCATATCATACCTGCCAACTTATAATACAAAGAAATATGAACAAATGGGAATACATTTTTCAAAAATAGGAGAATCCAATAATTTACTACACAGACCTGATCTGGAAAATAGGAATATTCCTATACAGTTGGCAGGTATGTTTTATGAATGCATTTTTAAATCAAACATCACTCCAGAGACTTTGAAACAGACTTTTACTTTTTTGGGGGTATTGCTTTCATTTTACCAGCTTAGAAACAAAAGTTGTTTAAAGAGTAAACAATATTCCCACTCAAAGTCACCATTTTCTGCAACATGGACTTTTGATGTAGGGATGCCAAGGCCAAATAAATTATCTATCTATGAAATTAGGTCGAGGTTTTCTTCAAATTAAAACTTTGTGTAATTCCTAAAGTTTTCCAATGAACCTTTTCCATTCTGTAATAGAAGTAAGAATAATCAAAATCGAATAAAATGAAATTGCATGAAGTCTTTATCAAACGAAAGTCCTCCCTCTTATAAATTGGTTCATCATGCATATATTTAGTATCACCAACATTTTCATTCCACATGCACATTGAAAAGAGTTCAATATATAAATCTGCTGCTAGTCTTCTTCACAGGCCTAGTCACATGGCTGTCCTGGTTTGGGCTGAGGTAGTCTACTCTTTCTCATATCAGACTCCATGGCATAATAAGACATCTCGTTGTAGGCATAGTACTCGGGCACCTCATATGCATCTCCTTTCGTTGTGGATGTTGTTGCTCCCTTCGGGGGAGCTGAAGCGGGTTTTGGTGTTGCTGTTTGAAAGAAAAATAAACAGAACACATGTTTAAATTTTAATATAAACCATTTACAGAGGAATAATTAGAACATTAGAAAATAGAATGTAAATAATTCGAATATCTAAGACAGCTGAAACAAATGTCTTGTTTACAACAGAAAGAAATGTATTGATTTGGATGCATTCCCAAAATTGAATTACAGACAAAATGTTATCATTTATGCTTTCTCTCATGAGAAGTCATTTACAGTTGGTTCAACTGTTTTAACTATTTGTGTTATTTGCATTCTAATTTCTAATGTTCTAATTATTCCATAGTGTTGGAATCTCTGCATTTATATTATTTGGAAATGATCATGAAAGTCATATAATTACAGGTTTCACATAATTTGTCCAAATCTGATCTTGTTATCCTGAATGAAAATATATATTATTTTATAAATGGGAAATTAAGTGGGAAATTACATATAAGAAAACTGGAAAATGTTTTAAAATGAAAAAGTTATCAGGTGTAGAAGTAGATATACTATCACTTAACAAAGTATTTTGAACATTTATTTTATCACAAACACATAGTCTGCAGGGAAATTATATCATTGTATTGTACCATAATGAGAAATAATATAATGTGAAATGGTAAGATTGTGGGGAACAATAATTATTTCAAAACAAAAAAGGAACAAATTGTATGAAAATGCTATCAGGGGAAGAAGTAGACATACTACCATATAACACAGTTTTGCTGAAGAAAAAAAAACTGTCTGTATGAAATTTCAAGTATAATTTGTTAAAGGAGAACAAATGAATTCATGAATAATCTAATAATTACAAAGTTATTAATTAGTCCTATATGTAGAAAAGCATCTCACCTTTGGCTTTTGTTTGCTTTTTATCAGCCAGCAATGTCGTAGATAGTGAAAAGGACCTCACTACATTGGCGTCGGTGAATGGTCTTACCTGAGAAAGAAATATTAAGAGAAGAAAAACAGAGTGTCTATTTATAAATCAATGTAAAATTTGGCAATGAGGAAGTGGAATTTAAAAAAAAAATTATCAAAAAATGAATCTGAAGTTGAAAATGTAAAAAAAAAAAAAATTAACAAAAAAACAAACACAAAACTTACAATCTACTGGTGATTTTTAGGCCTGTTTAGACATCCCCCCTCCTTTCAGTTCAACCCCTCAGCCACTTTCAAAAGGAGATGCTGCACGATCCCTGTTTGCATTTTATTTTATAATTTTTTTATAAAATGGATACATGAATCCTAATCAAATGATTGGTTGAGAGAGGATCATGTGACATGCATCATTTTTAACAGTTACTGTTACATCAACCATTCATTTATTTATTTTTTGTTGTTGATAACTTCAGAATTGTCCAAAGCCACTCCGCTGCACGTCGTGGCTTCAAACAATTAATAAAGATATCTCATGTGCTTGTTATTTTGACTATGAACTCAGACCAGCGCGTTATTTGTTAAATAAAATTAAAACATGAAAGATTTCCTAACATTCATAGACATAACGTTAGACCTCTAACTTTGTTAGTCATATCATAGGTCTAGTCATAGATGACTAGTAAATATAAACCAAGAACAGAGGTGACTGCAAATCAAGTTGCCCATCAGCTCTTAGAGAACAGCAAGGGTAACCCTGATCACCACCAAAAGAGAGCTAAGCTCCCTGCTTCGGCAGCCTCCTGTACCCAAGAGCCCCATGGTTTCACCGACCCCTTTAGCCTACTTGAGCTTTGCAGTGCTATCAAAACCATGAAGAACAACAAAGCAGCTGGGCTTGACGATCTTCTCTGTGAGCAGATAAAACACCTAGGCCCTGTAGCACTTGACTGGCTCCTCAACATGCTTAACTCCTGCCTCAACTCAAGCAACATTCCCAAGATTTGGAGGAAATCCTTACTAAAGCCAGGCAAAGACCCAGCGGTCCCAAAGAATTACAGACCCATCTCAGGGTTCCCACAGAAATTTGGAAACACAATGCATGATTTTTCCATGACTTTTCCATGACTAAAGTGCTGCTTCCTTTCTGACACGTTATGATGGCATCCACCTTCCCTCACAGCCATACAAGGGTTCCCACAGAAATTTGAAAACAGAATTGCATGGCTTTCCATGACTTTTCACAAATTTTCCAAATTCCCTGACTTTTCCCTGACTTTCCATGACCACAATTTTTCCAGGATTTTCCAGGATTTTCCATGACTGTGGGAACCCTGCCATCTCCCTGTTGTGCCATACTTACAAGCTGTTTGAGCGCCTCCTGCTGAATCGGATTGCTACTTTTTGTGGATGACCATCTCATCCCTGAACAGGCTGGTTTCAGACCTGGAAAGTCTTGCACTGGCCAACTACTCAACCTTACCCAGCACATCGAGGATGGTTTTGAGAAGGGCATGATCACAGGAGCTGCTTTTGTAGACCTATCAGCGGCCTATGATACCGTCAATCATCGGATCATCCTAGTCAAGAAGCTCTTCGATCTGACTACAGACCTGAAGTTCACAGAGCTCATTCAAATGATGTTATCCAACAGGCGCTTCTTCGTAGATCTCAATGGAAGCCACAGTAGATGGCGCACCCAGAAGAATGGCCTACCTCAAGGAAGTGTCCTTGCGCCTCTCCTCTTTAACATCTACACGAACGACCAACGAGTCCATCCAGATACCAGGAGTTTCATATATGGGCAATTCCATGAAAATCCGGACATGGGTGCCAGAAATTCAAAAAGATATTTGGTTCAAATCATTTTGATTTTCCAAATAAGATACATGAGTTTGAAGTTTTAAGAATCAATAAAAATTTCCCGATGGCGGCCATTTTCACTTTCTAATCATATCTGAAGTATTCCAAAAGTTTTTTGGTATAGAAAAGGTATATTAACAAGAAACTCATTTTCATTTTCTCAACTAAATCGTTTCTATTCCCGATAATCTTTCACATGGATAAAGTTGTTAGAGAGACACTTTGTCAAACTGTATTTGATAAAAATTGGTTCAATTGTGACTTTGGTCAACAAAGTTAGATTTAATCAACCCTCATTTGGAATGTAACGTCAGTTACCGAAACATGAACTTGTTATTTTTTTCCACAACGAAGACAGTATCAAATATGCCAATTAAGATTTCTAATGTATACTGCATCTATTATTATCAATACCAAAGATATGGATATTCAACATACAATCAAGTCAAAATTGACAACCAATTTGTGTAACGTCAGTTACCATGACCTAGTGTAACGTCAGTTACCATGATGCCATTATCGTTTCATAGAAAACCATTACAATTTGGACTCCTGTATGATCTAAACTAATTACCACTACTTAAACTAACCATTTAGCAATAAAAATGACTGCCAGTGCCATGGTAACTTCTTCTTTTAATGATTTAAGAGTTGGAAAACCCATGCAGTGTACATGTACATATAAGCCCCTCCAAATCTGCTTAAGATTTTCAGCTTGATTCATCTTTTGGTGTGATCAAGTTCATTTATACTGTATATGTGTTCTGAATTTGGATATGAGCCTAATAATTTTAAATTTTTGATTATCTAATATAAAAAGTTGTATATAAAATTTCTTTTCTGTAATAAATATTATAAATAAATGAAAAAAAAAAAGAAAGAAAAAGTATGATACATAGGCTTAATGTCTTTGCACCTAGCTTAGATGTACGGCTCGATTCGTTGTGTTAGAACAAAGCTATAGATCAAACACCTTACTATTACACCGGATTTCTATTTTGATGCCACAAAGTAATTTTAAACAAATTTCATTGTTCCCAGCTTTGACATTCTACATTTATGGACATCTAGGTGGATGAGTTAAATGGAAATTAATTTTGGCAGTTATAAGTTTGAATTGGGAAGTAACATGTTTAACAAAGTGATTTTTAAAATAAATCAATTCCATAAGAATTGTGTGTGTGTGAATTAAGAATCATCGAAGTTATATAAAGGCACCTATTATGACTGAGATTCACATGTCAATACACCCAACAAAATATACATGTGTGGGACACTAGTTCTGGTGATTAATCAATCAAAATACTATTTTAGATTCACTGATCTTAAATTATCTATACGACTATTCAATATTTCTAACGTATGTGAATTGATAATTTTAGTTTTTAAGCTATAAGAAAATAAAATTTTCAAACTATTCTGTACAAACCCAATAGGAAATACATGATGTAAACTTTGTTTGTTAAATAGTTAAAGTTCTTTAACTGATACAGGGACAAACGATAACTTACTTTCTTATTTTGCCAATCTGTTACCTAGAACATAGGTTATAGATGTCATACATCAAATACATAATTTCAAAAAGGCCCGTCAACACAAAATATTTTGATAAAATTCAAAATTGAGATTTTACATGTGTAAAAGTCACTATGCGAGTGTAAGGGTAACGTCAGTATACGGAAACGTCCCAGTTACCTCCGACATGTCTTCACAAAGTTCCCAGCATAAACAAAAATATTGAAAATCTACGTTTTATTGACAAATTCTGTTAACATAGGACTTAGGATATAATGTCCATTAATGACTATCATTAACAACACGATCCGTGGACATGAGATATTGAGATTCGAATTCATTAAAACCCATGCATTTTGATGTCCGTATTTCTTGTAACTATGTCAGTTACCGACATGTTTTTGCTTGGCGTATATTCAATGCGAAATAAAGTTTGGGTGGATTTTTAGACATACAACTTCTTCCTTTACATTTACTTAATTAGGTATCATTAATTTGAAGACCCATCGTATTACTTATTTATCGTATGTCCACTACGGTACAAACAATGTAGAAAATTCTGGTTGTGTGTAACGTCAGTTACCGTGGAATTGCCCATATGCAGATGACCTTTGTATCACCTCGCAGTCTGACTCATTCGAGGAAGTTGAAGCTGCACTTTCATCTGCCCTGGATGGTCTTATCCCGTACTACGCATCTAACCACCTTCACGCAAATCCCTCTAAGACCCAGATCAGCGTCTTCCACCTCAAGAATAGGGACGCCAACCGCCAGCTGAAGGTTAAGTGGTATTGGAAGGCCATACAGAATACTCCCAACCCAGTCTACCTCGGGGTCACCCTAGACCACTCCCTGACCTACAAGAATCACATCTTGAAGACAAAGACGAAAGTCAGTGCCAGGAACAGCATAGCTAATTTGAAATGGGGCACTGATGCAAGCACCATCCGCACAACAGCCCTTGCCCTTTGCTACTCAGCTGCAGAATATGCCTGTCCTGTGTGGGGTAGATCAGCCCATGCTTCAAAGATAGACCCATCACTCAACAGTGCCTGTAGGGCCATAACAGGTTGCCTGAAACCAACCAAGGTAGACGACCTCTACATCCTGAGTGGCATTGCCCCTCCTCACATCAGGAGGCATGTTCTCTCCCAAAAAGAGAAACTTAAGCAAGAAAATGATCCACTCCATCCTCTCTTCAACGCCGTGCCTGCAACTAAGCGATTAAGATTGAGGCACAGGTTTCTTCATTCTATTGTGCCCCTGAACCAAAGCCCCCACAACCGTAGGCTAGACCTCTGGTCAACCCGCCTTGCGTCTGCACCACACAGTGTCAACACCAGTCCAAAAGAGTCCCTCCTAGTGCTGTGCCGATCCGATGATCGAGTCCCCGATCCGATCGATTTTCCCCCTTTTCTTAAATCTCGTTCGATATTCGATCTTAACCCACGTAAAAAAAATCGAATGTATATGATCGAATGTTTATATTTATCGCGCCAGAGCAGTGCCACACAACCCGCTCGTAGCCTGCTGCATGCCGCGCCCCGTCGACATTCTAGTCAAACTTTTTTGTTTTTGTTTTATTCTTTTCAGTCCCTTTGACCAATATACATGCTGTCAGGTTAGCCACAAATCGTAATATTCACACAACAACAATCAACCCCACACGCCTTTGAAGTTTGGAGTTCGTGAAAGTAGGTCACATCCAGGCACGCTGAAGACGCACATGAACATGTAAACATAAAATCAACACAAACACGCACCGACCACGTGCGTTTGTCTTAGTGTGTACATTATCTCTTGCACCGACATACAAAGCTACATGTACTGCGCACTCAATACGAGTGCGGAGGTATAACGTTATCATGCATGTCAATTCCATTGTTGTGTTAATTCTCTTGCAAAATTGTATTCACGCTGAGTCAGCAAAGTGTGCCTTGGAATTCTGAGCGCATATTTCACGATTTTGACTACAGAATTTTAATTTTTAGATGGAATAAAGCATGAGTTTAAGTGCTGGTAAGAAATTTCATTTTTCGTGGCTAATACTAGAAAAACTTAGGGAGCCAGCCGGGCTTTTTCAATTACTTTTGATCGATCGAGGTAAAATTATTTATGTGAAACTATTTTCAAATGTTTTGTGTTTTCGTCAGAGTTTACATCTCACCATCGCACTGTGGTTTGCCTCAATTCAAAGGACTGCATGCCTGCATCGCACGCATCGCAGGCTAGGGCCCTAGGCATTGCTTTTGGCGAGTGCGAACTTTTCGCGCATAATGCATGAGCTCTTGTTTTTTTTTCCTTTTATAAATGTATTATTCTTTCCGATCGATATCCGATTCCGATCCGATCATGCTGCCAAATTTCCGATCCGATCATGATCCGATTTTTTTTTTTTTTGCACAGCGCTAGTCCCTCCCACCAGGATTCCGTGAACCTTGGCCTTTCTGGCTGTGTTTAAACCGCTTGCGAGCTGGAGTTGGCCGTTGCAAGGCCCTAATGGTCAAATGGGGCATCAACACGGAAGGACGGCCAGTTTGCGAATGCGGAGAGGAGGAGACTACGAGTCACCTCCTACAATGCCCTCTTCTGCCTTCCCCCTGTTCCCCAGCTGATCTTACTACCCTTTCGCCTAATGGGATCGCCTGCATTCAGTATCTAATGGGCAGAGTCTGAATCAAATTCTAATCCACAAATAGAAATCTAAACAAAAATTGAGAGAAAGGATTTGAGAAGAAGAAGAAGAAGAAGTAGATCTAACGTTAGATCTAAATATAAAGACTATTCTTAATAAAAATTAGAATTAATAAAGTCTAACGTTAGAGATCTATCTAAGTAAATTACCGAGATCTGTCATTCAATTTCTTACACCGACCAGCCCCCGTCGCGACGGGGCTGTGTATAGTTATCAATTTCTGAGAGTGAGAATGAGGTGGCTCATAATCTATATTTGGAATGGAGGCCAACACCATTTTCGGTGAATGGGCCAATACAAATCAGAATTAAGATTTTGCATCTTCAGTAGGCCTATTCACATTAGACCTACATGATTTGCAAAGGCTTTTTAATTCATTAATAAACTTACTACATTCAGCCATGATCTTGGAAGTAGTCTGAGTGAAGAAGCCATACTTGCACGTCCTCAATCTGTTACGATTTGGTCTTTGCCTTTGCCTGGCTTTGCCTTGGCTTCGGAAACAAATGCAAACTCAGCTAGCCGATTCACAAAGTGCATTGACCTCACATTAAGCCGTCGAGATAATTCACGTGGAGTCAATAACTTCGCTAACTTTGATGTTTTACAACTACCAGAACTAATGGATTGTCAAAATCGTATAACGGAGGGTGAAAACGTCATTCTGAAGAAAGGAAATAGCTTAAAAGTATACAGGGTTCTCAAAAAAGAGTGAGTTGTAAATGTTGAAGATTACCGTTCAGTCCCATATGTTGTATTGTATGTTAGCAGGTCAGTGCCCTGTAATTGTGCCACGCTTTATTTCAGTTTGTTAATTAATTATCAGAACAATGCAAGCAACCTGAACAAAATAAAAGAGTTGGGGTCTAGTTGAGATCTACAGAGGCAAAGCAAGAGCTGCCTGGATCAGCAATAGGCCTATTTGTTGACTCCTAACTATATAGACTGTAGATGATTAGATCTAACAGTTAGATTTAAGCACTCATGATACGATGTCAATACTTTAGTATTGACCTCGTGGACCAAACTGCCATATTTTGGGGAAAATTTTGCAACCTTGTCAATGTTGTTTTATCTAAGGTTTTTCTCCTTTTTGCAATCACTTTCTGCTCCAAAATTAGTAGTAGTATAATTATGTCTATGACTATGTCAATATAAGACATAGTGAATAAGTTTTGGAAAAATTTCAAATCAAAATCATGAAAAAAAATTAAAACATCACTGAATTTTTTTCCCTCTCCCGCCCAAAAACGTGCGGGGAAATTTTCAGAAAGTGGACTTTAAAAAATAATTTTTCATCCAAGAAGAAAAAAGAAAACTTAAAAACATCAGGGATAGTAAAAGGAACATCCAAACACTCAGTTATTGAAGAAAGATAAGTGAAAATGTGATTTTAAAAAGTGAAAAATTAAGTTTGTTTTCTGAAAGTTTTCTCACTGAGTCCTGTCATTAGTCCCAGATGGTTCAGTTGCTTGTGGTTCAGTTGCTTGTGGATTTAAGTTGGATCTAACGTTAAATAACGTTACTTGTTATAACATTACTCGTTAGGCCTAAAAACTGTTAGAAGGAAAGGTAATTACACGTTTAGGTCGTTTGATGTAGTTCAAACAAGGCTTAAAATATGTATTAGGAAAAGGAGTTAAAGATACCTCATTTGTATCAGAGGAATCTTTAATTTTTTAAAAATCATTTAGTAGTAACCACATACGTTCGACCTCAGTTCCCGTCGCAAAGCGACGGGAACTGGTCAGTCTAGTTGACTCCTTGATACACCCTACAGCAGAACAAATGTTCAATAAAATTTGGAGAGAGTGAGAGACGTATCAATTAGAAACAAGATTAAAGAAAGATAAGTAGAGAAGGGGTCTATGATGGGGTGAGGCATAGTTCGCGCAAATTTCAAGAATATTAAAAATGCGACATTCAATCAAGAATTACTTTTATTTTAGATTTCTACACAAAATCCACGAAAACTATAGATACTAGCCTAGGGATCGCGGCCGCTTCACGTTTATGACATCTTCCTATATATCGCAGTTATTTCCCCTTTTTCTTTGAAGATCAAATCATTTAAAATGAAAAATATAAAGTCTACATGTTCTGAAACTAGTACAAATTGACATATTTTACCATGAAACTTAGATTCACTATTTTTAAGTGTATAATCTTACATTTTACAGAGACAATCCCGTCACTCTGTAGCTGTTGAAAATGCTGCCATCGTAGAAGCTAGAAATTATCATCATGCGCAAGATTTGAGTTCCGGGTTTAATTTTCGTCCTCACATCCTCGCAAATGATCGGAAAAACATAAATTTTTTTGATAAATTAATGCTTGCAAACTCAAGATTCATTCCATGAGGAAAGCTTGACAATCGGTTATTAAATCTGTCTTTATCACGTCATTCTTTGAATCAAATTGATTTTGTGAAATTCTTCTCGATTTTCTACTCTAAAATATCATTTTAATATCACCAGCGCCGTTCCATTCCCATGGATAAATGGATTCGCGAAGGTTTTTCCTTCATGAAATTACTATTCGGCAAGTTTGAAAATGTGTCTCATTTTACCTCAAAGACCAAACACAAAGCAATGACTGATATAAAAAGTCATCGATTTGACTTGAGTTGCAATGTGGTCTTTGTTAATGTATGTAAATTTTATGCATGATTTTAACAACAATACCTGAGAATAATCCGCATTGACTTCGCAGCTGCGGGCCTTCCACTCTCTATTCACATCTCGGGTGGTTGCGTGGTCATTTTATCACCTCTCTTTATTTTTTTTCCCGACATTTTTTGTTCCCTCTGACTTAAATATCTTCTCATTGCCAATATTTTTGTCTGTTCTTTTCATTTTTTTATATGGAGATAAAATAATTTTTTTTAATTTCAAGTTTCATAATCCTGACACAACCCCTTTTTTCATCTTTTTTTTTTAATTTTTTTTTTTAGATAGGTCTCAACATTGTTGTTCTTGTTTTGTTTGTTTCTCATTGCCATCCCACTTTTCCAAATAATCTTTTGAATATAATTTCTTGTGATTGTTTTTTTGTTTTTTTTTTTTTTCTTGTTCTTCTCCACTTTTTTTTTTCAGTCTGACCCTCATTTTAAGTTCCAGAACCTAGATGTAACACCCCTTATACCATCATCATAGTTTTATTTTAAAATACTTTATTAGACATCAAAATAAATACAACAAAACCCTATGCTCACACTCTTGATCGATCCTGGGTCGGTTAACAGCTTTCCTCTAAAGTAATTAGAATAATAAAAAGAAAGTGTATATTATATATAAAGTATATAGCAAAAAGAATATATATATTGTGTTAGGAAACAATAGTAATAAAATGATATAAAACATTAAATCATGGGTGATGGTACATATAAATTTTCACTGAGATTGGCGAGTCAACATTCAACAACCCAGATCTCAAAAGATGAATAACAGGCCTTAAATTTCGTTACTTTTAGGGCAAGGCCATTTTCCCTCCAAAATTTAGGGCACTTTGTCCAATTCAAAGGGCATCCACGGCCATTTTTTTCTCATAAAAAGGGCATCGACGGCCTTTTTTTTTTTCTTCTTCTTTTTTCTAAAATAAAGCCAGGTCGGCAGATGGTGATTTTCTGTTTAAAAATACTGCCTTTTCTGTATGAGGAAAACACAAAATTCCTTTCCACAGTGATTTGGCAATGAAAAATCTGTTTGGCTGTCCATAAAATGTAACTACCACTGACATATTTGTTTAAAAATAATAACTGTGATAAAGTTAGAGCACATCCAAAACCCAGGCCAGTGGGAATGAAATAAACAGGGATGTCTTGCTATTACTCCTGTCAGATGGCCATTAAACTCCCCAGGAGGTCGTGGGGAGCTCTGCAACAACCTCATAGGATTATCCAATAAAAGTTATGTTCTGTATTACTTTTAGAGACTTTAATGTGACAAAATAGTGACATATTTCCCATTTTATTGTTGATATTAGAGTCCTTCAGGAAAGGGCAATAAATTTCCTAAAAGGGCACGTCCGGCCACTTGGAAAAAAAGGCAAGGCCAAAATGGCCTTGACTTGATCTATTTTCCCTTGGGCATCACGGCCAGAGACATGGGCAACGACGGCATGGCCTTAGATGGCCTCCGTGAAATTTATGCCCTGGAATAAGTGCCTCCCCCCACTTCCCAGGCTAGACCTATAGGGCCTAACTTGGCTATATATTCATAATAAATTTACATATTCACGTAATTATCTTTCTTATTGTATCTTACCAAGAAGTTAACTTGAGTATATAGTTTGCCCCTGATAGGGAGTTCTACTCACAATAACAGATCCTCAAAAATATGCGGTAGAATGTGTATATTGAAATTGCATGTTTGAATCGCCATAACTCCGTAACGAATGGTTGGATTTCCAAAATTTTGTTTGTTTTGAATTTCTCTTATCAATGCCTTTAATTTGAGGTATCATTTGTTTACTATACTTATTGTTTTAATTTGGGGGTAACATAGCTATAGATACCAATTAAACGGCAAAAGTCTAAACTCCGAATCGCCGAACAAAGAAGTGAACTAGGTCAAAGGGTTTTGACGATATCGCGATTTCAAAATTCTATGTCGATCGAACGATCGCGCATTCTGCTGAAAAAGTCCGAAAACAGTGAGACCTTAATTCCCGCACGGGCGTTTGAAAAACATTTATCAAGAAATTCCATCAGTCTAAGGAAAGAAATAAGTCAAAATTTCATAGAATGAGATGATATTAATATTATTGCACAATTTTGATGACATTAACTTGGAAAATGATGATTCCCAGACCCTTGTTGGGAAGGTCGGATTTTTCGGAACGGACACGCAATTTTCTGATGTTTGGTCAATAATTTCACAATTCGATGCACCGTACCGTGACGAAAGTTTGACTCTTAAGCAATTTTCGTTCCCTCTTTCTGATGGTGCTATCGTATTTTCACGATATTAATTACTTTATGAGATATCCGGCGTGCGTGAACTAATGTCACTCGCGAATTATGGTCACACCACCATAGGCCTACTTGTAACTTAAAACTGCTCTTTAACGTTCTTTCATTGTTAATATTAGGGCTGTAAGTGTATTTGAGAGTTATTTTAGATATGGATTGATATTATACAGTATAGATCTAGACTCATTAATTTTGAACTTATTTTGAAATAGAAATCTACCTTTAATTTTTTTTTTTAAGAATTTCAGTTTTATTTCTTTATTATTCATCTCAGGAAAGTATTTTTGGAGAAGAGGCATTTTTCTCTTGGTCCAATCATCGGCCATCCCTATGGATCAACATGGGAACTTCAGAATGGTGGCCTTGTCCAAGTTCTAGAGAAAACAGAATCACAAGACTTAGCTGGACAGATAGGTTGGTTTCATCGTGAATTTATTTGCAAGTAGGAAGTTGTAGAGTATTATTTATCATATCTCTCTTGTAACCCCACCTACTGCTTCTTTCTCTCCCTTTGTCTCTCCTTTTCTTATTTTCCATTTTTTGCCTCTCCTCTGCAAGAATTGTAAAACTGTAATTCTCAATTTCATTTTATGAGTCCTAATTTTCTGTATTTCCATTCCAAATCCCTAAAATGCAATATACTTTGTTTTTTATTTGTAAATTCTCATATTAATGTTATAAAGCAGTTTAACTTTGTCTTTTTGTGTATAAACTTCTTGTTTTCGTTGTCATGAAGATAATATCTTGTCCTATTTTTTTTTCCAGAAAAAGGAGGTACAGATAATAGAGCAATCTTAGACAATGATGCATCACAGAAGCTTGATAAAGAAGACATCATGGACTTGAAAGAACAAGGGAAGAGTGGACAGGTAACCAAAATTAAAATTAACATAAATAACATAGAAATAACATAACTTGATGTTTTTAAAAGATTGAATTTCTAATCAAACTAATGATACTTGATTTTTGTGTGTCAAATCTATGGCTTGATTATGTAATTTTGTGTTGAGACTATCATGAAATTAGAGGTTCTTTATTTATAAATTCCAATTGCTTTGTACTTGTCAAAAATTTGCCATTACAAATTTCTTTGCTGTTACCATTTAACTAATTTGAAATTATCATAAAGTTAGTTATATCATTGACCTGTATCTTTATTTTAGTTTTGTATAGTTTACTTTTACAACACAGCATCAATCTGATGGTTCAACACCTAAGAATTAATCCTATGCTGGAATTCATTTCCAGGTGTTGTATACAGTTGTATACTGTCTCATATTTTCCCTTATGAGCAAGTCAGGTTTTAAACTGATCATTTTAGTTTCCGTTGCTGGATTTGGAATCGTAGTATATACATGACTTACAAAATAGACTAATTTCATTCTACAATATATTGTTTATATTCTGGTGCCTCTCTGCAGGAAATCATTGAGCATTTGGTTGAGAATAGTGCAACCTTCAATGAAAAAACAGTGTATTCCAAGGCAAAGTACCTGAAAAAGAAACGAAACAAGTAAGTTTTAAAATATTTGTTCTCTTGAAATTTTTCTTCAGCAAATCATGTACTACTACTAGTGTTGCAAATTCGAGTTCCCTACGTGATCCAAGTATAACTCTCTGTATAAATTTAAATTACAACATATTATTATTATTTATAATTATTTATAATTGCCATTGGCACCTTGAAGAAGAGTGCATATCACTGATAATGCTCTCTTGTATCCATAGGACTTCAAAATATAGTGAATAAGAACAAAAACGATATATTCTGTATCATTTTGCTAGGCACATCATGCGATTTGTTGTACTGCGACCCTGTACTAGACTCCTGTGTGAAATGTACTTCAACAGAGCTCCTTCCAAAAATGTGTAAGTATTGACCCTTAGACTCAACTCTTTCCCCTATTACCTATTTTATGTTTAAACTGCATTTTTGATTCAATCTTGTTGACAAAACTAGATCTATGCAGGCATTAGAAAATTATATTTCAATAAACCCTTTTTATATTGAAACCAGGTTCTACTGCACTGCCTGATATAATGTCTGTTGTGTCTTAAACTCTGCTTGTGAGGATTTAATGTTTCTTTTAGTAGTCATCCTTGTTTACACTTTTTGCAATGTCATGAAATTATATTATACAGTTGCTGCAAGCAACACCATGTATGTTAGCACATAGAGTCCTGGGCCCCATGAAATGATGCTTTGAGTTCAATCTGAATTGACTACTTGTAAAATGTCACAGGCCCTTATCTTTTGAGATAAAAGGTTTTCTTCAAAAGCACCCATCCTCCACATATCCCTCAATTATCATGCTATATTATCCAACAGACAAATCCGTGTTGACACGATGGCCCAGCTCCTGACAGGGAGTAACGTCCAATCAGGAAGCAAGGTGATGGTTATGGAGCACTGTCAGGGTCTGCTGGTGGGAGCCATTATGGAGAGACTTGGAGGTGAGGTTTACTCTCAAAGATTCATTGTCATTTGGTCTACAGTATAGAGTAATGACATTTGGGCAATTCCATGCTTTTGTTTGGCCATATGTGTGGTGGACAAAAAAAAAACATATTTGATCCATTGGGAATTAAAATATACAGTATTAGGAGGAGACCAAAAAAAGCCAATCAAATTTGGTTTGGTGCTGCTTGGAGGATGTTAATCATGTTAATGTATTCCATGTGAAGATAGGATACACATAGTCACAAGGACTTTTGAAGGCATAAAACAACAAAATATAAATTCTTGGAACCATTGTGGTGTTTTCTTTCATAGGTAATGGAACAGTTGTTCATTTTCACACCGAAGAGCATCCAATGCATACAGCTCTTCAAGCTTTCAACTTCACAAGAGAGAGTAAAGACACAGTGCTGAGAACTTTCAAACTCAAAGAAGTCTATGATACACTAGTCTTGAAGAAACAACCAGAGACAATCGCCATAGAATCTAATAATGATGCAAAGGACTTGAGTACAGAGAAGAAAGAAGAGACTTCGACTAAAGAATGCTTTGTAAGGGAGGAGACAGTTGCCATGGAAATAGACCCAAGTAAAAATGCTACTCCAGAAACTGGTGCTACAGAAACAATGGAAATTGTATCATTGGCTACAAAAGAAACAAGTGAGGTTGAAACCACAGATGCAGGGACCAGTGAAGGGTTGCCCAATTCAACGGATGCAGTGGCTGAGGGGAAGGAGGAGAAACCATCAAACAACATTTCGGATACCACAGACAATGAACAGAAGAGAAAGGTACAAGTATTAATTACTAAATGACTGTACCTTCTTCTCACTTCATCTTGATGCCTGTACAATGATAAAGAATATAATTTCTTCTTCTTCTCCTTCTTCCAGTACTGTGCATATAAACCTCCAAGGATTATCATTGCACCACAGTTGGGTGTCTGAAAAATTCCCCTAAAAATGTCCCCAAAAAAGGAACGTATATACAATATATAAAAAAAAATCTCATATTATGAGAACATATTTTAGGAGAAACATTACAAATATTCCAGTTAGAAAGATCTATTTCTTCTGAATTTACATCTACTATATTAAGAATTTAAAGTTGTCCATCAAAATTCATTAACATTGCAAAAATAAAGTACTTGAACTGATTAGCTATTATTTTTTTTTGCATTCTCATAGAAGGCCCCGAGTTCCTTTGAAGTTATATTCTGTTTATACTCTTATTCAACTTTGTGGGGCCTTTGATGTTCATCTTAATTTTTAATATTAATCTTAATATTGTGTATGTATCTCTCACCTTCCAACCTTCTTAAGTTAACTTGATACTGTACAATAATTAAAATTAAATTTATTAATACATGCCTTTTGACAGTGTTCGGATGCAGATTTTGAGATGAGGAGAGAAAAAAAGAGGCAGAAGCTTGATAAACTTGCCAAAACAAGAGAAATGCTGCTTGAGAAGAACATGGATTCGTAAGTACCAAATTTTTGTGCACTTAGAGAGCTAGCAATCAAATTTTTCAAGTATTTGTAAGTATTTTATGTATTACGTATGCTCATATTTACTTTGCATTTTATTTATGGGTTTTTTTTGTTTTTTTTCTTCAAGAATTGAGGAGGAACACTGGCAGCAACCATGCTGGTATGATGCACAGACTCAACTCAATAGTATTTCAGTCCTCAAATATGAAAGCTTTTTGAAATGTCACATATTTTTATACATATGTATAATGTACAAGCTGAACATTTTTCATGAAGGTTTTATTTTGCAAATTTTGCAAGTTAAAACTTGCCAAAATTTCCTCCTCATTGTAGGAATGAAAACATCACAAAAATTGTGAAATTAGGCCACACAAATTTACCCAAAAAATATATGTTCAAAGTTTAGACTTGTAACAGAATATATGTTATTACATTTCTGTAATCTCCTGTACTAATATGCATTTGTTGTTGGTGTTTGTGAATATATCCAGATTACTGATTGCGACAAAGTTCCACCCAGCCCCGGTCCTTTTAGCTCTAATTGACCATCTAGCTTTATCAAGACCTTTTGTCGTCTTTTCGCCTTACAAAGAGGTAAGATACATAACGCACTTCCTTTA
Source organism: Paracentrotus lividus (assembly GCA_940671915.1). Classification (NCBI taxonomy): domain Eukaryota; kingdom Metazoa; phylum Echinodermata; class Echinoidea; order Camarodonta; family Echinidae; genus Paracentrotus; species Paracentrotus lividus. The sequence goes on from CALNVZ010000174.1 coordinate 16,297,948, forward strand.
TTGAATATTTTCCTAGACAATTGGGAAAGCGAGTACAGTTCACTCCCATTATGATAAACAAGGATATGAATTTCATTATAACAAGGTCCTTAGTTATAATAATGCATGATTATTCGTTTGGATAGTGACATAACTTGCTGGGTCTCAGGTGTCTCATTATAATGGGGGTGGACTGTACATAATACTGACTGCAATACAAATATGAAGCATTTATTAATTGAATAATACTGGCTTAACAAATGGCACTGGCCTATCAAAGTAGAAATGATCTAATAGTCATCTTCCTGCAAATGCAACCATCCTTTTTGCTATTATATAGTGTTTCTTTATTTGGGAAGTAGTTCTATTTCTTTTATTCAGACACCAAATGCGAATTTAACAGCATATCCTCATTAACAAGGAGTGTGCCACAAATTGACTAGATATGTGATTTTAACACCACATAAATATGCAACGGGGTCATTTAGTTGCAAAAATATTTGTACGCTTATACAATAATTGTACCAAAAAAAAACTAATAAGGGGTCATTACACATTGTCACAGGATTTTGAAAAGATCCATAGTATATCATTATTGAGGGATAAACTAAAAAATGCTTTTATATTTCATACATATTCCTTTCTTTCTTTCCTACACTCTCTCTGTTTCATTTATCATGTCTTCTTGTCAAAATATGTTTATGATTCTAATATTATTCTTTGTTCTCCCTAGGCTCTAATAGAATGCTATGTGAAGCTTCGTGAGAGGGGAGGGGTTATCAATCTCAATGTGACAGAAACATGGCACAGAGAATACCAGGTAGGTACAGAATACTGCTCTTGGACATAGAGGTGCAAATCACTGGAAACAGGGTGAATTGTTTATCATACAGTACAGTCAACTCCTGTTAAAACCAATTGCTTAGGACCAAGCAAATTTCCATGCTGCAATTAAATCTTGTTTAACTGAACATAAAGGCACATACACATGTGCAAATGTTGTTGATTTTATATTTTATGGCGGTTTCATTCATTATATAAATATTTACGTCTTATCATTTACTGGGTTTTTTTTTTTTTTTTCCTTTCCTTTTTTTAAATTTTTTTTTAAAGAAAATAAAATAATTAGGGTTTTTCCTGTTGAAAAGATCTTTTTTAACTAAAGCCTTGCTTAATGATAATCAAGAAATTTGCATCCATATATCTGTTGTATATGTCTCTCATGAAATACTGACCTCATCCTTGTAAAGAAAAAAGAATTATAATAAATAAAAGAAGAGAAATTAAAGTATAGGTATTTTGAACAGATGGAATGAAGAGAAGAAAGAAAGGGTCATAAACTCCAATCCTGCACCCGTACCGCAGTGCGGGTTACGTCTATCCCGTTGATGTGGTACATCAACATTGGTGAAGTCTTGGTCACATGTTTGGAATTGGTATTAGAAGAATCGCCTTATCATAGTGAGATCTTGTTATATCCATGCTCATTGTTATGAGAGTTGACTGTAGGTATATTTTCAAAAAATCAAAAATGATTGAAAAAAATATTGAAAGCCAAATTTATTTGAAACCACACCTAACTCCTAGATATAGCTTGATTTCCTCATGTTTTGTTGCTTACTACTGGTTATTGTACAGCATGTATATGCTACAGGATTTCATTTATACTTCAAAGTATTTCCCTTAGCTCAAGGGAATTTTTTTTATAACTAAGTTACATTGTATTAGACTTTATGTGAGTTATTACTTTCTGAATTCGTGTTTTAATCACTCATAATTTTTTTTCCCCTACAGGTTCTACCTGAGAGGACCCACCCACTGGTTACAATGAATAATGCTGGAGGATACATACTGTCTGGATTGCATGTGGGAAAGGCCTGAATTTGGAACACACTCTTCTTTAGCATAAACCAAAGGTTCTCCACTGGACCATTTGCTCACTGCATTTTGAAAGAATTTACTTTTACTATGAAAATTTTTTCAATCAGTTAAGTAAGAAAACTAAGATCAGTTTATAGTAGTGAATAAAGCTGGTGGATTATGCACATTGCATGTAGGAAAGGCATGAATTGAGAAAGAACCTTCTATACTGTGGACCACAGGACCTTGTCAAACGCTGCATTTTGAAGAATTTCTTTTTACAAATTTTTAATCAGTTGGGTAGCACTACAACAAGAAATCTTAGATCAGTCTGTAGTAGTGAATAATGAAGGACGATACATATTGTTCAGATTGCATTTGGAAAAGGCATGACTCAGGGAAGATCCTTCTGTACCATGGACCATGACAGGACTTCATGAAACAATGCACTTTACATGAATTTCTTTTTAACAAATTTTTAATCAGTTGTGTAGTACTACAACAAGAAAAGTCAGATCAGGCTATAGGGTCATGCATAATGTTGTATTTTAAAAGAATTTCTTTTCCAGCACAATTAATTGGGGCAGATTCTTCTGTAAGCCAAACCAATAGGATCACTTATTAATGAACCTTGCATTTTGAATGATTTTTCTTCTTCCAAGCAAATTTGAGTAAGTGTGTAGAAGAATCAGATCTTTCTTCGGAAAGCCCACGTGACTATGCATGTCATTACATTTTTAAATGAATTTCTTGTTACAAGCAAATTTTTAACCATTTGAATAGAACTAAAAAGTTTAGGCCTTCTATAGGGAAGAAGACATGATCTTGCATAATATTGCATTTTAAATAATCTTTTATTTTACAATTGATTTTAAGACAATTGTTGTTTCTTCAGTTCTTGGTTTTAAAAAAATTTGTTACATAGTATACTCTTGTTATAACGAGCACAGATACAAGATTACATTATAAAGAGGAGATTCTCTGAGTCCAAACGTCTAATTGTTTATGTGATCATGTGTTAAGTATGACAAGTGGGGTGTAACACAAAGACTTACGATTGATTGAAAGTTACGATTGATTTTTTCTCATTAGCCTCATCATGGACAGGATGCTCCAAAGTTGATGATCTTAATCCTAATCTTAGCACTAACCCTACTCTTAATCATATCAAAATCTTAATCCATAACTGTACCTGGTTTCCAAATGAGGCTACCAAGAAAAAATCAATCGTAACTTTTTATCAATCGTAAGTCTTTGTGTTACACCCCAAAGATTATGTTGAAATGAGATATTTAGCTCTGTTCGAAGTACCTTGTTATAATGAGAGTGGACTGTAATGTGATTTTCCTCATTTTTCAAGAGTAATTTTAATTAGAGCTCGTAGTCAATGATTGGATGTGGATGATTGATGTTATTATTCTGATATTTTAATTTTCCAGGGTATTTACCCTTTCTCTAACATGATACCACCAAAAAATCGTCTTTGGATAAAGAATCTCCTAAGCACATGACAGTACAAATTCCTCTACAGATTATAATTATAATTATGACACTAGGTAAATTTTTTACTCTCATAAAGTTCAAAATTTGGAGGTTTATGTATGTGTATTTTTATTTTTTCATTTTTTTTTTTTTTTTTTAGAAATCCATTTTTTAGTAGTACATGCACAAACATTGACAAAAAATATTACTTTTGATATTGTAATCTGCTACCAACACTTCTTACAATGACCTTTTGCTTATCACTAGAAAATATCAACATCACTATGATGGATTGTTCTATGTGAAGGTACACTTCTGGGAATATTAAAGAGACGGTTATTTTATACAGAAGCATTGTTCATGTTGTTTTTCTTTTTGTTGAAGTAATGTTTAGTATCCAGTCATTTTACACTTTCAGTTGCAATTGCCTCTAGGTACATACATATATATAAACCCCTCCCAAAAAGTTCCGCAAATCGACTTTGGAACATGATAACTTTTTGTATACGCTTTAGTTATTCCTGATATTCATACCATTGGAAAGATAATTTATTCTCCTTTTTATTGATATCATATTTGTAATGATTGTGTCATGCTACAATGCACAGGTGATCAGAATATGGGGAAAAGTAAAAAGTCAAATGTTGTAAAATGCACGTTTATCAATCACATTGAAGTTCCGCAACGCCAATTTAGACCCTGATAACTTTTGAGGTATTTTATAATTTGTATTGTATTTTATACCATTGTCAAGTTCATTTATTGCTCTTTTTATTGATACCTAATTTGCCATGGTGATGTCATGCCTGGGTCCACAGAAGCCCTGAATACCGACTGAATGCAAGGCAAAGTAAAAATTCTGTGTATTGGAGCATGACACAATCATTACAAATAGGATATCAATAAAAAGGAGAATAAATTATCTTTCCAATAGTCTAATTATCAGGAATAACTAAAGCATCCCTGGAAAGTTATCATGGCCCAAAGTCCATTTGCACAACTTTTTGTTAGGGGTATATTTCCAAGTTTACAAACTTAATAAAAGATGCTGCTAAGTTTCATCTAATTTCACCAAACTTAATCAAAACACATTACTGGGGCCTTTTTTTTTCAGTAAAGCTGAAATTTATTTGCAAAACAAAGTACATGTTTACATACTTATTGACATTATCACATTTGAATATAAACTTTGGAAATGGCCAAAGCATCACATTAACAGAAAACCAAATATTGATTTTAAGTACATGTAGTTTTCAAACCACCCCCCCCCCCCTCAAAAAAGTAAAATAAGCAAAAATACCCACTCTATGCCGGTAATTGGTGGAAAGGGCATGAACATTTGGAAGAACTTTGGAAAAACATATCAGGATTATTGGCAAGAAATTAATATCAAAGAAGCTTTGGTACAGATATCAGTCTGTATGCATTGAAAACAGGTAATACATTTCCTTTTAAAGCCAATTCAATTCAGTTGAATACTCATTTATTCTTTTTCAAAATAATAGAATTAACAATTATAATCGAGTATAATAACGCAAGATATCATATCATAACAAGAAAATGCATGTAAAATGTAAAAGCAGTTACTTGTTTTAAGCATACAGCCCACTGCTTTCACATGTTCAATGATATATAATTCATCTGAAATTTTAGTTTTTGTAAACTTAGGACATTATTCTCGAAGGTTACTAAGTTATAATAATAATAATAATGATAATAATAATAATAAGCATTGCTTATATAGCGCCCGTCACCTAATCAGAAGTCTCTAAGCGCTCTACAATTATGCAGCATAATTACCTTGGCTTTATCAGTGCAGCTATTCCTACCAGGTATCCATTTACCTCACCTGGGTCGAGTGCAGCACACTGTGGATAAATATCTCGCTCATTGAAATTAACACCGGGAGAAGGATTCGAACCGGTAACCCCTGATTTAAGGACAACAGTCAGAACCACTAAACCACGACGCTTGCACTGTAAGCCCACTAACTTTAGTCACCCTTCGAGAATAGTGGCCAAAAGTATTAAAAGTTATGCAATCTTTCTTTGCTTGCACTCCCAAATATCCTTATTTTGGGGTTGGATTTTTCTTTAACCACTTGGCTGCGGACCGCGTAATATTATGTGGTCCGCGTTTGTACACTGTGCACATACCACGTAATATTATGTGATCATGCTACTGTCTGAGCTTTGCTGTTTGGACGCACCAGCGCCAGCTGGTCATACCCGTACTTTGCAATTATCACCACGCAGCAGCCAAGTGGTTAAAAGTCATTAAAACATGATATATTTGGCACAAATAAAACTACATGTACATACTGTATAAGCTGAAATTTTCATGAGGGTTTTATTTTTGCGAAAATCACAAGTCACTCCTCGCAAAAATTATCACTTTAATATAAAGCTATTTATAACAAATGACAAGGTCACAAAATTCATGAAAAATAAGCCCTTGCAAATTACCCCACAAAGTCCAAAATTGTGAAAATTTCTGTCCGCGAAAATATTGGCTTATACAGTAGATATCTGTCAATACATTGTAATTCAAAATTAATTCCACAGATTATTGCTCAAAATAGACAATATTAATTAATGCAGCATTACCACATATTTCTTTTGCTATAAATAATTTTCAAACTTGAACCATATAATTGTATGTCTTGTTTACTAAAAATATGTTTGAAGTTTTAATCTAATATAAATAATATACACTTTAGGGATCTCCCAAGACACTACACTTTCTTACTTGTAGTAACTTAAAAATAAATTGCAAGGTTTGACTATAAATTCTAAATACACAATAACACAAACTATGAGAGAAAATATACTATCACAATTATCAGGCGACATGCTATTTACTCACTGCAGCAATTGCTCCAGGTTAAAAGAGGGTGACAGTTGCAAAAAAGTTATGTTTAGGGTAGGGTACAGTGTTAGTCCTGGATTGAAATTAATCCTTGAAATTAATTTCACAATAAGGCAATTGTTGCAGGAGCAAATGTCCTATCAGAGTTAAAGTATGTCTGAATATCAAATGAAATATAAAAATATGTAATGTAAAAATTAAAATATTATTTGCATTTCACTGAAAATGCAATCATGTATTTTCACTTACACTAACAGAACAATTCTCTGATTGTCTAGTTCCACATGGGCTAAACCCATTTTGGTCTTCTAACAATTTGGTCTACTTATCACCTGGTCTAATGTGCATTTGGTGTAATTGCCAATACATCTAATAAACCAATTGTCTAATTCACATATGAATATTTAGATTTAGTCTATAACAGTTCGTTATAGGTAATTGACTACATGTAAGTGGTAACAGACCAACTTAACATCAGACAAAATGGCGAATGGCATTTAGACCAAAAGTTGATTAGAATAGACCAAAAGTTGATTAGAATTTAGATGAACTGGATGTGAATGAAATGAAATTAGACCAAGTGGTGTGAATGAAATGAAATTAGACCAAGTGGCAATTTACCAATGCAATTTATTCATAGAACAATCCACTCTTGCATAATGAACATGGATACAATAAGATTTATAACAAGGTGATTGGATTGATCCGACCACGTCATTAGAGCAAGATGGGGAAGCCATTTTGGGAATCGAACAAGAATGCACTTGCCTTGTAGGTTTCACAGGAAATCAGAACAATACACATACATATACTCTTGACTCTCATTATTATACCAACCTGATCTCGTCATTAACAAAGTAATTCTCCTGTTACCAATTTCAAACTCGTACAAAAGTCTGTGTGTTTCAGTACTATAGGATTCCCTTATAACAAGTTCATTGACTGGGTCTTGAGCACCTTGTTATAATGGAAGAAGACTGTATAATAAATCACATTCAAAATTTCATCTTACATGCCCAAAGTTTACACAAATTTGAACAAAAAGAGCACCTAAACTTAGGAGAACAAAGAAAGTAACCTCTCAACAATTTCTCCCCTGCTCCTCAACATGTAACCTCCAGTGAATTCTCTACCATCTACAGATGGCCGGATTGCTGAAGCATCTTGTACCTGATGTAGAAGATAGCTCTCCAGGCTCATGATTGGTGCAAGTTGCCAGTCTTGACCAAGGAGACAAAATATTGGACACACGTCACATCACAGGTGCAATTTATATTAGAAATACTTTCCTGGAGTGTGAATGGTGCATGACCAGATGTAAAAATAACAAAGTTTTCAAAGAATGGGCCGCATTGATGCAAAATACCCAGTCAACTCCCATTTCAAAGAGAAATACAAATTTCAAAGAAAATGAGGACAGACTTCCTCAAACCAAATTTCAAACATGAACATGTTCCTATTGCCTATATCTTCAATATTATGGGATCAGGGCCCCATTGCATAAAGAGTTACTATTAAAGTAACTTTGCCATAAATTCTAACTTTCATGAAACTCAGTATTCTGTTTGGTTGTTGAGCAATTTATCATGGTAGTTACCATTGATGGCAAAGATATGATAGTAACTCTTTATGCAACGGAGCCTAGATTTCATCATAAAGAAGTAACTGGCTAGGTCCTAAGCACCTCATTATAATGGGAGTGGACTGTATAACTCTGAACACCAGAATTCATAGCTCTCTTCCAGTCCTCCGAGTCAAGAATGAGACATACTCTCTACCATCGTGAGAAACGACATGGTGTCTGGTTGTCACACCTTGAGGGGATTGACTAGAAGAGTGTTGCTTCTTTTCTTGGGTCAACAGGTAGAACACTGACGGTGTCATTCCCAACACCGCATAACATGCAATACATTGCATACTCCTGTCAAGAAAAAAAATGGGAAAAAGACAATGTGACACTGAAAATATAAGTGAAAGTAAACAAAGCAGGAGATGTGAACACCCATTGTGGCAACTAATGTTGAATTACCATAATAAACACCAGTCACTTTAAAAAGGAAAGTGACAAATCAAATCCCTTTCAAAATTAAAAGTCCAAATATTTCAAAACACTGTCTTTACAAACAAAACTGGTTATTTAAAAAAATAATCTCATCAATCTCTACAAAATGTATTTGTTTTAGAACCATTGACCTAAGCTACAACAAATGTATATGTAACATAAAAAAAAAACATTCCAATGACTTTGAACTACTACTACAGTCCACTCTTGTTATATCAAGCACATATACAATACATCAGTGGGGTATTTCATCAAAGGACTTGTCAGACATTTTATCCGACAAATTTGCTCTCAGCCAATCAGATGCAAGCATTTCAGTAGCTTATAACAGTTTGTCGGATAAAACGTCCGACATGTCCTTTCATGAAACGCCCCCCAGATTTCGTCATAACGAGTCAGTTCTCCCAGTCCTGAAATAAAAAATGTGCATGTCTCTATGTGTCCAGCAGAATTTCATAATGTAGTGCTCAAGGAAATGGCCTGATCCAAAGCACCTCTTTATAATTGGAGTAGACTGTAGAAAGCTAAATATCAATTTCAATCATCCTAAGACCAATTTTTTTATTCTGAATCTGCATGTTAATTACTTACCTGGTATTCTCCTGCCACAGAAAATGTATGCTCATGCTCGGCTATCAAATGACTACAGTTGGTACATTTGTCTAGAATATGAGAAAACAAACGAGGACAGGGATAATAAGTATAAATTAAACAAAATTTGTTGTCGGTGAACAGGCTGTTTGAAGAGATAGCCGAAAGACAGTCATGGGCAGTTTGATGACTAAAGAGTTTACTTAAGAGGAAAAAGTGGAAATTGAGTGTGGAAAAAAAAAAGTTGAATCGACTGAATACTCACGCTCGTAAGAGATGACCTCCTCTCCATCGTCCTTGACCTCTACATTCCTTTGAGTAATCTTGACTGGTTCACGTTTTTGACACTCCGCACACTGATCAAAGTTGAGAATGTATGATCCGTTGTCCAAACATATGTTGCCCTGTTCATTATATTAAAGAGTAGCTGAATTGAAAGGGATTGTCAGATGGAGCCTAAATATATATGTCGCAAAATGTGGGCAGCAATAACTTCAAACATAAACATAGAATTACAATAGTTCTGTGGACCTCACCTGCACTACACATGCACCTCAACCATATGAAACCAATGGTAAAATTAAATAAGAAGACATTAAGAAAAAAACGAACATCTTTTGTCATTATTAAACAAACTTTTTTTTTTATTCACCATTATTCAATAACTGGGTATAAAATATTTCTTTCACTTTACCTGATATTTCATTTTTTCTTTCTCTTTTCTAGAATGAAAAAATGTCACTTCACTCTTTGGCAAGACATCATTTTTGCTACGTCTTATTTCCGAATGAATGAATTGCACCTTTCGATACGTTGAAAGTTCATATTGATATCAGTATCCCGTAGCAATAAAAGAGTTTTATCGGCGGCCAACCGACATGTATTTTATGAAGGCAGGCACAAGTCTTGCTGTTTTGCTAGCCCTAGCCTAGATCTAGTAATGGTAGGTACCCCCATTAAGAGATTGCAGTCCCACATGCATGCCTCTCAATTGTCAATGCATAAATTGTGACCCTTTGCATTAAGCTCAATGCAATGCAGAACAATAGATTTCTTGTAAATATTACCTTTTTCAACCTTTTCTCTTCAAAGAGAACACTTTTGCACTATTAAATATATAGGGAAATAATAAACTCAACTACCATAAAATGTAAAAATGTTGAATTATCTCACAGTTCTACACTCTGAAAAAGAAAAGAGAAACTTGGAGATCAAAAGTTCTACACAAATTTGAACATATAATTTATACCAGTATTGCCCCTTTTTTCACAAGTTTTGTTTTTCCACACAAGTTTAAAATTATCTTATGTTTTAAGTAAGATGTTCAAGATTATTTTCAGGCATGATTTAAGACTGTTCGGGCATTTTCTATTTTCACGTGGGAGACAAAGATTGACAGCTTATTAATATGATGAGCGTACACTTTCAAAAGAAAGAGCTACTTAAATATCAAAAGACCCGAGTGATCGCGCTAAATCCCGCCCCCAGGCCCACCTATAGTTTCTGCCGAAGTTCAATGCACATGTGCGTTGAATAAACATGAACTGAGTGATGAGTTTCGCGCAATTAGCCAATCAGACTCAGAGGCTAAGTATATCAGGCCGTAAGAGATCACTAGATATCATTGTGGCCCAGGTCCCAGGAAATGAGGAATAAAGAGAAAATTACATTTATTTTTATCATTCTGAGTTTGTCATGGGTTTACCAGGTCGAGCTCATTGCTGTTGTCGATCGGCAGAGCAAACGCAATCCTAGCTCTCATTCTCAATCTCTGACTCTGGCGCTATTAAACTCTCTCACTATGGCTCTCACTATAAACAGTGTCAGTAGAGGCG